>OX465114.1:15442465-15596787 GCA_949987565.1 Luidia sarsii | reverse complement strand
GCAGAAATATTTCAGTGCGAGGTTTCTACCATAACCATCTTCAAACTGTATAAGTTTCATGTAAATCTGTGAACGTTTCTGTTTTTTGATCTTACCAATGTTGTATAGGGGCTGAAACCACTTTCTCGGCTAAATTTCCCAATGCAGCTTCCGTCTCTCACTCTCTGCCCTCCGTCCATCCCTTGCAGATCTTCTTCTGTCCACGCTGCGGAGTCGCTTCGTCTTCGCCTGCGACAAGGACTTCCTGACCTTCAAGTGCCCCAACAACACGGCCATCGCCGTGGAGAACGCCAACTACGGCCGGCTGGTGCCCAACGACCACATGTGCCCGCATCGCTGGGGCACGGCGGGCAGCGACCTGCCCCTGCCCACGGCTAGGGAGAATACCCACTGCACGGCGCCCAACTCCCGACAGGTGGGTAGGCTCGGCCAAGGGCCCAGGCCCTGTATTCGAGTCACAGACTGTCGTGTCTGAGAACATCCCCGGCCTTCCTGAGTCCCTCTCTATCGCCTTCCTTAACCTTGAGTGTCTTTTTTCAGCCTTGTTTTGGGCGATTTTGCATTGAAACAAAACAAAAAATCTCTCGAGTCTTGGTTCCAAAATCTCAATTGCCGGGCCTTCACAACTACGAAACTTTGAGTCACATCCTTCGTGTCCTAATCTGTGTCCCGAGTTGACCAGGCCAAGTCCGAGTCGTGAGTCACATTTATCGGGTCCTAATCCACCTCGTGAGTCATCCAGGTCAAGTCTGAGTCTTGTGTCATATCTTTCGAGTCCTAATCAGAGTCTTGAGTCATCCAGGTTGAGACCGAGTTGTGAGTCACATCTCTCAAGTCCCTTGAAGTTGCAAGTCACCTGAGTCTGAGTCTTGAGTCACCAAGGTCGAGTTTGAGTCACGAGTCACATTTAACTTTTAATACCGGATCTTACCAGATCTCCCTCCAAACATTGGTGCATTGAAAGAAATTTATCCGAACTCTGTCTTCGGACAATTTCTTACCATCCCTGCACATCAGAACAAAATTAATGTTGGTTTCTTTCAGAAATGTCAGAATTTCAGAATGTCTTTCCGTAATGCACAAACTCTATGGAAAGGTTGCGTGTAAAGTGGCTTGTGGCTAGTGACTACCACCCCATAGAAGCACGTGTAACTCATAGCCACAGCCAGATTTGGTTGTTGTTGGGGCTGGGGCTTAACCAATCCAGGAAAAGTGTTTACTCTAGTGATGTCATTGCCGAATTAAAAAACACAAAAAAATGACAGAAAAACATAGGGATGAAAAGATTTAATAGAGTTGATAATGATTACCGGGATGACTGACACTTTGCGGCGTAAAAACCCACAAATCAACTTGCTCACTGACTGACCCACCACCCCCACTATTGTTGATAAACTCTATCAGCCAGCTAACACCCGCGAGATTAAACACCCGGTCCTTAACAGATTGTGTGGTCCCTTTTTATCATGCTCATGTACAAATATTAGGATAACCCCTCTTTAGGTGGGTAAGCCACAAGAGTACTTTGAACTCATCAATGTTGCCCCAGAAATGTTTCCTTTTTCAGGGTTGCAAGCTGTTTGTGGGTTGTGGGTTGGTTCCCCTTGTGATCCCTCCTTCTCTAATTGAAAGTAAGGAGAAAAAAACCCAGAAAAAGTGGTTTTTCTTGGGCTCGCCTCGGTGCAAGCACTGACCGAAATGTGGAGCACTCCAGGGTACAGAAGCGGATGCATTCCTATCATGTGGTCGCCGGGTCCACACATATCATCAGCAAGCCGGTTGACAACTTGACAGCACCGCACACGGGCAAATTGAATAAGAAAATTGGCCAAGAAAACTTTGACTGGCCTGGGACTCGAACCCAAGACCTCTGGTTTTTCGTGCCAGCACAATTACCACCTGAGCTATCCACCTTACTGTAGATGGTGGCCTCTCAACCACTGGGCCCTGAACTGTGAAAAGCATTGAAAAGAAGGAAAAAATTAGATTGGGATGAAAATTTCGCTAATTTCGGCTGAGTGAATAGGCCGAAAAGAAGCCCCCCTCAAAAAAAAAAGAAAAAAAAAAAGACCCCAAAACAACAACCGAATGCACCAATTTCACAAATTTCACAAAATGTTGTAATATAACATGCAAACATTTTGCAAACTGTTGACTGACTAAAATGACCAAAAAGCGAACGTCCAAAATTTAGGAAGGCGTGACGTTTCAATCCTAGCAGGACCCTTTCTCTGTCTTTGAGAAAGGTCCTGCTAGGATCGCAGTTTCTCGAGTTTCTCGTCCGCTTCTGCCTGGGAAAGTAACCCAGGTAAACTTTGAACTGCCGGACCTGTGAACTTTATCAACCCTCTGGTGCTACTGGAATGAAAAAAGGAGAAGGGTGGGGGGTTGCTCCCAGGAGAGAACGGATCAATTAGCGCCAATTATGACGAGGGATTTTGGGGGGATTTTTTTTGGGGGGGGGGAAGAGAGTGGCAGGCAGGGCAAAAGGAGGGATTAGGATTTTGTTTTTGGGTGGGGGTGGGTGCCAGTTGGGGGAGACTGTAAGGAATGTCAGCCCATTTGAAGGGATCAAGGTGCTGACTTGCCCTGGGGGGAAATCAAGGAGAGGGGGGGGGTTGGAAACTGTGGATTTGTTGGAGGAGAATGCTTAAGTTACAGGTTCAGAGTGGATTAGGTGAAGGGGGGATTTGACCTGTAGGCCTACAGCTCAGTGGTGCAAGCAAAGGTCTTGGGTGGGCATTAGCCCATGGAGGAAGGAAGCCTAACCCTGTGAATGACCCTACCCCTCAATCCCCCCCCCCCAAAAAAAAAAAAAAAAAAAAATGGAAAAAAGAGAAGAAGATAATTTCAAATATTTTGGAAAGAATCCAAAATTGCATTTTTGGTTTTTCAAATGTTGCAAACTTAAATATTAACCAAAAAGGCAACTAAGATTTCAATTAGCCTATTTTGAGGGCCGGAGGTGTGATGTGTTCAAACCTCACCTGGGCCTGTTTTTAAACGGGCAGTCGTACAAAGCATGCGCTGGCCATACGGCCCGAATGACGCAGCATCAGGTAGGGCAAAGCGGGCAAACCTTAAATGTACGTTCTCACTAAAATCCATTCTCAGTGACACAATTTTTTAATTTTTTTACAGGTTATTAAGAACATGTGCGAGAGCAGACAATTCTGCAAGATGAGAGTTTCCAGCGAGCTATTTGGAGCAGACCCTTGCCCGGACACAAGCAAGTACCTCGACGTGACCTACAAGTGCCAACCGAGTGAGTAACAATCTTCATGAAACGGCAGTTGGGACACCCTCAGTGGACTCCCTGGTATTGGACAATCAAAGAGTAGTTTGAACACTCATGAAACAGCAGTTGAGAACCTCAGTCAACATAAGAAATTGGTCATGAACAGCACTTGGGACGCTCAGTTGACTCCACGGATCTGTCAAAAATCCACAGTTTAGACATGATGTTGACTTCACAGATTGACCATGAAACAGCAGTTGTGAAAATGCAGTTGACTGCAGTGCACACATGGACCATGAAACAGCAAGTTGACTGCAGAGATTGACCATGAAACAGCAGTTGACTGCACAGATTGGTCATGAAACAGCAGTTGAAAAACAGCAGTTGACTACACAGACTGACCATGAAACAGCAGTTGAGAGCTTATGCCGGTACATACCAGTCTAAATGTGACATTTTATGGCAATATCAGATGCGGTTTATTGCAGACAACTTCTGGAGGCTCAACAATTTCATTTTGTGTGTGTAAAGAAATGTGATTAGAAAAAACAACAAACCGCTGAAAACACTCCCAGGTGAGTAGTTTTGGTACCTGAGACAAGACAGAAACAGGCCACCGAGAAAGCAGACTTAGTGCTGGCTCATCGCGGCACACACGCGTAAATATCCGACTTGTTTGGATGTGACAGTGATGCAATAAATTACAGGAAATCAAAACCCGCAAACATAATGCTACAGGCCCGAGCATTGACCCTTGGGAGATGTTCCCCCCTCCCCCCACCTAAACCCCCTTCACTCTTTTGTGTGTGTGTGTGTGTGGGTGCCTGCTGTTCAGGGGCCTACGATGATTTACGATCTACGACAGAGCAACTGACAAAACGGCTCTTGTAAAGAATGAAGGCATGATTTGCTGGCCTCATAGGGAGAAGAAAGAAGGAAAAAAAAAAAACCAGGAAAAATTGCTAGCCTAGTGGTGTTTGATTGAACGGAACGAAATACTGGATGGTGGTACTATGCTAAGAGCAGTGACCCTCCCCTTCCTCTTTTCCCCTGGTGAAAAAAGTCCCAGCAGCACTGACAAAAAGCTGAGATGGTTTTGGATTTCGGCTTTTCATCGGCGATCCGGGCCGGGGACGCATCGGCTGTGCTGGACTCTTTTTTTTCTCGGGCACCGAAGCAAGACGGCAATTAAGGGGACTGTTTGCCGCGTGACCTTGTGTTGATAAGGAAGCCAGCGAAGCATCTCCACGCAGACGCTCTGCTCTTTAACTCAAGACATTTGGAAACTGTCGTACACGCACGGCACGGCTCGATTATCTGGAAGGAAAATTAAACGGGCAATGGGTTTTAATTCGGCCTTCCCATATCCGTCCAACTTTTCGTAATTTTCTATTCGGTGGGAGTTCGTTCTCCTTTCCTGGGGGAATTAAGAAATATGTAATCACTCGTGCGAAATGGACACGTCTAGACCCCTAACCTTGAGATTTTCCCCGGGCCTACATTGAGTAGAATCTCACAAATGCTTTAATGAACTGCGCGCAAATCTGGAGTTGTAGGTTGCTAAAGCCAATGTAATCCTTATGGAATCCCGCATTTGCATAATCCCATCAGGTAATCCGACACAACAGACCGCGATCCAACGCCGTTCAAAATGTTCACGACCGATAACGATTCACGGCTCAAGCGTTATAATAGCAGTGTGAAATCAGTCTTTATCTACGACTTCAGAATGCTTCGGGGTGACATGAATCCGATATGAAAACAATTGCCGTCCTTCAACGATGGATAACGAAGAAGGCTTTGCAAGATCTTTTGGCCCGTTGTCATTTCAAATGATGACCTGTACCTTACAACCCAAAGTCAAACCTTGTGCATGCTTAACCCTGCTCCTGAGCAGGGATTTGTATTTATATTAGCATTTTGGAGTCAAATGAGTCAAATGTAATGGAGGGTTACAGTATATGTTGTTGTCAAATAGGGAAAACCCTAATTTGTCTATGATTATAAGATGAAATTAAAAACAAATTGGCAAAGAAAACTTTGACTGGGCCGGGATTTGAACCTGAGACATCTGGGTTTGTGTACCAGTGCTCTTTCCATCTGAGCTATCCAGCCCTTAGATGGCAGCCTCCCTAAATAGTCAACTAGTCTTTGCCGGGGTGGGGGCACCAGTCAGAAGCAATTCAACCATTAACTGCCGTATATCTCCAGGGGTCACAGCCCCGCTTTCATTCAGATGCAGACAACCAATTGTTGTAAACCTGGCAACAGCATTCAACCATTAACTGCCGTATATCTCCAGAGATCACACCCCCAGTTTCATTCAGATTAAAACAAGTAATTGTTGTAAACATGGCTATAGCAGCTCGGGGATCACACAAAGTGGATGCAGCTTTTCCAATTCAAGTCAAACAAACAAAGGAAAAACTGACTGGGAATGTTTGAACAAATTGAAAATCAAAATATCTTCCATTCCCTTTTTTTCTTCAGGCACATTTGACAACATGGTCGTCTGCGAGGACAGCCACATGAACCTTCACTGTTACAACAAGGATGTGCTGGCCATTCACTCAGCGGGCTTTGGCCGACCAATCGCAGCCAATATGAAGTGTCCGTCTTTCAGCATGGACGAAACCGGTAAGCCACGATACAGTGCTGTCAGATAGTAACGATTGACCGGGGAAAAAAAGGAAAAAAAAGGCGTCTGTACCTGGCATGATAATGATAGTTGGAATAAAGCAGGCTTCTGATGGCGTGGCCTCGGTACACACTTCCAAAAATGTCTACTTAAGGGCTTGTTTCAGAGCCATTGTCCATCTCAGAAGAGATGGTGCCGTAAATGCAACTTTGAAGACCACTTTTGGTTGCATTCAAAATAGCACTTTATTTTAGTCTTCCCTTGCCATTATCTTTTTTCAAAGCTGGTTTTACTTTTGGTTAGGATTGTATTTGTCGCGTGCACACGCAAGGTAATCACCGTTAGGGAATGCACTATATGAGCAGAGCCAATTGATGAAGTTTGTACGGTAGAACTCAGAAACTCTTTATTTTAAACTCCTGCGGGCTCTTTATACAGCAGAAGTAGTTCCAAAATATTCACATAAAAATACAGTCCATGGTAAAGCCTTGTAGACACATTTATCCAGCATCGCTGATTTTTGGGGCCCCCAGTCTACCGATACAGAAAAAATCTGTCTCTCTTTTTCCCCCTTGCCCAAAAAAATCAACCCAGCTTAAAGTCCCGAGCTTAGATCTGCCAGAACGAGTTGCCTGCCCACGCGTCTATTGAGACCTAGCTCTGTTCAAGCCCCTCTGGGTGTTTTGGCGTGGAACATTTCTTGGCCATTGACAAGATCTGAAAGTGCCGGCCTACCTAGTGTTCCAGGCCTGGAGGGGGGAGGATGGGGGGGGGGGGGATTCCCATCGCTTGTTGCCGCGGCGGCTGAGCGGATTGCCGTTCGATTCTTGTCAGTTTGGCGGACGATTCCGTGCGTCAGCCGGTGCCAAGTGTTCCTTAAGCGGGCCCGGCGTTGACCGCGAGAAACGCCGACGCATTCGGACGGAAAGGCAGGCAAGGGGGAGGGTAAGGGGTTGAGGGAAACAGTCCTGATCGAGGGGGCCATCCTCCAAAGTGGATTGTTCAACACCTTAAAGGCCCTATACAACATTGGTTAAGGTCAAAAGATTGCCACAGTTTGTGCGTCCCAAAAAAGCAATCCTGCAAAGGTTAATAGCTCAAATGGTGATCTGAGAAAGTAGAAAAAGGTAAAAAAAAAAAACGTCGCAGTTTTTGCACCATTCTGTAATGTAAGAAATAGTTTATGACTTGCGAGAAATAAACTATTTGTTGATGTTTGAGTGAAGATTTCTGGGGAAGTACAGCATCCCAGACCGTAAGATTTCAACATGAGGATTTCATCATGACCATCTACAAACTGTGTGAATTAGAAGGAAATCTGTGGACATCGATGTTTTCCGATCTTCCCAATGTTGTATTTTGTCTTTAAGGCTCGCGCTCAGCCGATTCTCGATGGGGAGGCCCACCCTGATCTCTATCGCTTTGGCGAGGAGAAAAAAGGAGAATTGTCGGCTATGGTTTGCATACATGCAAAGAACTGTGTCATGAAATAGGTCCCTTGTGTCCAAAGCAGTGTGCCTGTGCAAAGTGTGGCCCAGCTGAAACTTAGCCGGTGACCTGCCAAACTTGCCTGCAACCCATATAGTGCAATTTAATCGGTACTTTTGTACTTGTGCTGTGTACATGCCCTACATATGCGTGTACATGCCTCCATATAATATTACACATGCCAACTGCTTCTTGTCCAAACTCACAGTTGTTGAGCACATCCTCCAACCCCTCCCCCTGAAACAAATGATTGTAAAGCCCTGCCCTGTAAATCCTGCCATCACGACAAAATATGGCTAGGTTGGCAAATTTGTCGGAAGATGAGTTGATCGGCTAGCTTAGCATCGGAAAGAGGCTGGTCAGAAATATACAGCTGCTAATGGTTAGATTTTGTTTCGCTTGAACCTTTAGAATCAGTAGCATGAAGTTTCTGCATTGAAACCTCTTACTTGCAATCTTATTGGATGTATAAATGTGACCCGGCACAGCATAATGAGGAATAACCCCCACTTTTGAGATTTTGAGATTTTCTAATGATTTGAAAGAGTATACCATTAGCTTTCAAATGGTATCAAAATTATTTTCGGGTGAACTTTGTTAAAATAGTACAAGGGGACTTCGCTCGTTCATTTGGTACCAGACACAATATAGCAGCACCAGTCTAACTCCTCAAAAGCGGTCATTCAAAAAGGCAGGAACTTTACATTTTCATGAAAACAGTACACAAACACTGCCCAGAAATCATTTTTTTTTTCAACATTTAGAGACGGATTGGAAAAATCCTTTGGACATATTATCCTCCAATACATTAACTTAAAATTATTATTATTTTTTTTTTATCGAATTGAGAAGATAATTTGAATTCAGGAGTTGTTTACTCGAAAAGAGTTTTGGTGGGATATTCCTCATGTCGCTGTGCCGGGTCACAAATGCAGAAATGGTGACCAAAGCTTACTGACTTGATTGACCAAAAACACAACTTTAGAGGATAGATCATATCGATCCCATCCGAACCTTTCTCACAGGTAGAATTCTGTCTGTCTTCAAAGCGAGGTCCTGCAAATCAAGTCAGATCATAAATCATATCATAAATCATATCATAAATCATATCCAATTCAGTCCAATCCAATCAAATCCAATCAAATCAAATCGTCAGGCCCTCTGCATTTCAGATTTTTTTTTCTTTTTTTTTTCGCTTCATAGTTTCTCTTTCCAAAACCCGGCTTAGGCTTAGGCTTGGGCTCCGGCTTCATCTCTGTTATCCAAAATCTGAAAACACAATGTGTGAGTTCTTGGTTGAAGTTGAAGCTTTAGATTCTTGTTCAAAATGCAGTGTAACATTAATAATGATGACGTAGGCCTACTTTCAAATGGACGAAAGAAAGAAAGAAGGAAAGACAAAGCCGGAGCCTGAGCCTAAGCTGGGGTTTTGGAAAAAGGGCCTGTGAACAATTAATCCCTGCTATTTGGATGAAGATGCAGTGTGGATGCAAAGTTGGCTGCCGGCCGTGATTGTGAAGATGCTTAACACCAGGCACTATTATGAGATGGCAATGATAGGGCAGACAAGGCACATCTTGGAGGTATTTGGCCGTAGGCTATGCTTTGGGGAAGAGAGAAGGTCTATCACACAACGAACCCCCCCTCCCCCCCCCCAAAAAAAAAAAGGGGGGGGGGAAATTGCCGCAATCTAAGCCTGTGTTGTCAGCTATGTTTTTGAGGGCAAAATTTAATTCAGCTCAATTTGAATAACAAAATAGAAGCGGTTCCATCTCCTGCCCCAACCGCCCCACCTTCCACTTTTCCAGAGACAAAATTATGTTGGCAAACGGACCAGAGCCAATTATTAGCCCCAGGTGGATGCGGAGATGGAATTGCAGGTGGATGTAATGACTGCGTTTCCTTCACTCATTAGAAAGAAAACAAGGCAGCCGGCGATTTAATGAGAGATTACAGTGTGTGCAGGCTTGCTAAGGGGATATTAAATGTTGTTGAGATGGCGATGCTCTTTTTTTTTTACACAGAGAGGGAGAGGGGGATATAAAGGCAGGAAGGGGGATAGGGACATGGGAAAGGGAAAGGGATAGGGGCAGCTAGACAGAGACAGAGAGGGAGAGGTAGAGGTAGAGGGAGAGTGGAGAGGGAGAGGAGGAGAGGGAGAGGAGGAGAGGGAGAGAGAGGTAGAAGGAGAGGGGAAAAGGAGAGGGAGAGGGGATAGGGAGAGGAGGAGAGGGAGAAGGGATATCGATAGGGAGAGGCATAGGGGGAGGGGGTGGGAGAGGAGAGGGTGATGGGCAGATGGAGAGGTAGACGGAGAGGGAATAGGCAGAGGGAGAGGCAGTAGGGGATGCAGAGGAGGGACAGAGGCAGAAGGGGAGGCAGAGGGAGAGGAGAGGTTGAGGCAGATGGAGAGGAAAGGAGAGGGTAAAAAGGGAGGAGGGCGAGGGGAAGAGAGAGAGGGATAAGGAGAGGGAGAGAAACACACACAGACAAAAGACGTGGAGAGCATTACCATTAGAACATAATTTCAAAGCAATTGCTGGAGATGAATCTGTTTCTCATAATCTGTTTTCTCAATCTGTTTCTGAATCTGTTTCTGAATCTGTTTCTCGGGCAGTTAGTCTTTTGGTTTAATCCATCAATTAATCTGTCAGCCAATCAATCAATTGATTAGTCCATCTGTAATTTGCTAATTAATATATTAGACAGCCAGAGGTCAGTCACTTGGCGGGTGGTCAGCTAGTTGGGGGGAGGTAGCCGGTCAGTCACTCGGTTTGCTCCCTGCCCACTCACTCAATCATCCAACTATTATCAACCCAATAAATGGATGGATCAATCAGCCAATCAATCAGTCAGTCACTCAAGTTATTTATGCAAACACACCGGTTATGCCAACATGGCAATGGATCTAGGAATTCAATCAATCGTTCCCTTCATGCATTACAAGCATTTTTGGCGAGCTGTGAGTGTGAAGCTTCGGGGCTGTGTGTGTGTAACCATGGTGTAGCAGTATAATTTGTCTTTTCATCCGTTCAATCATCTACAAGAAATGTTCAACTTCATTTGTCCCCATGGTAGTTAACTGTTGACATTTGCGTGGACCTGAGTATGATAAACGATCTCACATCATTCCTTTTACGTGCATCTGTTGTCAAACCCGAACAATGATACTTTGATTATCATTAGAGAATGATTTCTGCCTTTCAGAAAGGTCCTGCTACGCGCTAGGATCGAAACATCAAGCCCTCCTGATTTTTGTTTTTAGATTATTAGAGAATTATCTTTTTGGGGTTACGGATACTTGTGCAAAGCTCTCAGTCATGACTGAGTTATAGTTTCCTTCACAGATGATGCTGTTCAGTTTTGTGTGGTGTTGCCACAGGGCCGAAGGATTTTTGCAGTCAGCCATGACAAATATTGCTGTTCTCGTTCAGCATGCGATGCTCACAGTAAGATTTTCGACTTGAAGTTGGTTTAGAGAAAGCTTTGGATGAGTGAGAGAAGCTTTGAAGGACTGCAGTACGATAACCTTAAAAAAGACTTCCCTTTGATCTCACACTACCAGCTTTACTCTTTGTCCTTTGTTTCTCATCCATGTCCTATTCACTCTCTTCCCCCTTCCTTCGTGTACATGTATCTGTTTTGTCCTTGTCACTCTGCCTTTGAGAAAAGTCCTGCTAGGATCGAAACGTCAGGCCCACTAAATTTTGAGATTTGCATTTTGGTAATTTTAGTCAGTAAGCAGTTTGCACAATTTTTGTATATCACTTTAAAAAAAAGTATACAAATATGTCAAAGAATGGCCATTGCACGTAGTATCGGTCCGAAAATGTTTCCTAAGCTTATTCCGACCACTGTCCACAGATGGAGTATACGTCTCCAGTGTACAGTGTCCAGTGGAGGGTTGGCAATAAACTGTAGCACTTGCGAACATATTGAAGAAATAATATGCCCCATTTTACGGCTTTTTATTAACACTGACAGCCTTCCATGGCCCCATCGGGACTTGCCATCTGGTTCGTATTACTCCGCTTTTTTCTTAACCCCTGCAAGTCCAGATGCTCCTAGCGTAATAAGGGGACTGATTTCTGGGGGAGGGAGTTGTTAAACAGTACACAAATTCATCAGAGCAAATTAGACAGTTTTGCTATGCGTTAACGATTCACCATCAGGCGTGGAGTGAAATGCTTAGAAAAAAATTAAAATAAATTATGTAAGCTATAGTTTTGTTATTAGTGGAGCTGTATCCAGTGCAGTGCTAAGAATGAGTGTAGTGCAACTGACTTGAAATACAGAACAAGTTTATTAGGTCAAACAAATAAAGGAAAAACTGACTTGGAAGTTTTGAACAATTTTGGACAATGGCAAAGAAAACTTGCAGGAAAAAAAAAAATCAAAACAAAAATCACACTCATGCTTGAAAAATTGGCCGGCATACAAACACACTTTTTTAAATGCCCTTTTCACACCATGAATTTTAGATTTTGAAAAAAAAAGTAGACTGCTTTTTTGCAGCCTCTAACCCTTCTGTTGTTTTTCCTACGTCAAAGGTAGTAGCCCCAAGAGATATTTGAAATGTTTTTGATTTTGTGTGGTTTTTTTTTTACAGGGGGGGGGGGGGGCTAAGCATTGTGCAAACAGTATCCACATGTAAAAGATAATGAATAAAAAATGTGTGGTCTTCTGGGGTTTTCTTTGTTTTGTTCATCAACAAAGTCTGCTGATCCGTAAATCTGATTGAATTTGCCTGTGGTAATGGGTGTTTTTTTTGGCTGAGAAAGATGATGTGATATAATCGTCTCGTTTGCACAGCGGGCGTTGAGAAGTCATTTCAGGGGGAACAAGGGAAATGATTGGGGAAATTGGACTGGGATTGGAACCCCTGTCTTCTGGTCTAAACGACCAGCGCTCTTAACACAAGATGAAAGGAGCCCTTGATGCTGGGCCTTCTCCAAATAGTCAACTAGACTTTGCCAGATGCCGGTCGAGACCGTGATTATTTTGTTGTGGGTGGAGGGGCTTACAGGGGCTTGGAGAGGAAGAGTCTCAAAATCTTTCAAACATAACATGCACCCTAGAAAAAAAATGTTGGGGAGAGACTTGGACGATTTTTTATTTTTTATTATTTTTTTTTTTGGTGGGGGGGCTTTAGGCCCCAAAGTAACCCCCACCCCCTAGAACTGTGCCTGGTCTTTGCCGGGTTGGGGGCGTCAGTCAGAAGCAATTTCACCGCTGACTTAGGTCTGATTATGACAGTCATTTTCCGCGTTATGACCAGGGGCTCAGTCCCATCGAGCCGATTGAGCTTAAGAAATTTGCCAAGCACGGAAGATCTGCCTCGTGTAAACAGGATTACAAACCACACTGCGATGTGATGTCACTCGCTGATGAGTTGTATTCCACTCTTCTTTGCTTAGCATGAACCAATAGTGAGGTCTGAGTTTATAGCAAGGCGATCCTATGGATCATGACTTTATACGGGTAAGACTTTTCAGGCTTAGCAGATTTTCACGCTTAAGCGGCTCTATGAAACTGGGTCCATGTTGCCAGCCGAAGTTCCACTTGTATCCTCAACTAGGCACCCAATAGGCCTATTTGAATGCAAGTTGAAGATAATAAGTACCAGTTTAATTAAATAGAGGGCCTAGTTACCAATCTTAATATAATCAGGGGAGAATTTCCATGCTTAGAATGGGTTTTCATGCGACTCAATGAAATTGGGCCAACATTTTAAAGTTAACTGACAGATTCCTGTTCAGAATCACACCTCTCCCCCAAGGGCATCCTTCTATGTACCCAGTCATTGGTTCACCACAAATCCTCACACCATCAGAAGCAACAAAGCATATAATGACACCGCTGGCAAAGTACCAGCCAAAATGTATCTCCACAGACCATTTCATTCATTCACACATTCACGGAGACCGTGACGACATGATGGAGTTTTGTACCGCATTCTCCATCCAGCTGTTCCAGCATTGCCTTGGAAAGTGACCTGCATGTATCAAAAGCAAGCCTCGCGCTTAAGGTTTTTTTTAACTAGCCCATCGGCCTAATAAATTGAGTTTTTTGCTAGCCCGCAGCAACTCTTACTAGCCCTGTATAATGATGTATTGAATTTAACACCAGGTTATTACCCGTAGGTCAAGTAAAACAAATTATTAGTTGCTACTTTCTCATCCCCGCCCACATTGTTTTTTGCCGCCACACCGCTGACTACTTTTTACTAGTCCGCCAGGCTAGCAAAGTGGGTCATTTTACTAGCCCGCAGCTGTTTTTACTAGACAATGACCGTCGGCTAGTGCTAAGGTCGAGCCCTGAAAAGATTATTATCTTGTCTTTTATGACACTTTTATTTTATTTGCTCCAATTAAGGGACATGGATGAGCTGGAATGTTAATTCCAGATAGTCGGGCCATAAAAAAACGAATTAATCATGGCTTCAAGATTGTTTAAAATCCCTGTCATTGGTCAAAGTTGGTGGCCCATGCAGGGAGACATAATTATAAACAAGCGTAGGACTGTGCGCATGCGATGTATTGTGGGGAAAAGCCAGAAAATTCGAAGAGAAAAAAAAGATGACGAGATTACCAACCATGGGCTATTTCGCTTGCTGGTTGCTGCCCTCAACATGCATTCCAGTCAAGGATGCTTCAAAGCATAGAATACAAGGGGAACTTTAGCTGGCAACCTGAATTTATTCAGAAAGAGTTTTCATTCTTAGGAAAATTGCGGTAGTCCGCCTGGACTCTTTGGTCCCACTCCAATCAAATCACCAGTGACATTGACGAAGGACCCTTGTTACTCTGACATTTTTTTTGGAAGGTGGGGGGGAGCTGCTCACCTCATTGTCCATTTGAGAGCCATTTTAGAGGGGCAATTTGAGTTCAGTCCTTCCCAAGGGAACCGAAGATTTGATCCTCATTTTGAAGGGGATGAAGGATCGGTGTCGAGCGGGGGAGAGGGAGGGAGGGGGGGGGGGAGATGGAGGGGCACGTGGGCGAAACGGGTCCGACCTCAATACCAACATGGATGTGGGTCAGATCTGCCAAGTCGGGGTAGGATTTATGACGGTACCTTGTTATCCTGATGAAATTACACCCACCTCTCTTTTCTCAATCTCTTTCCCCCCTCTCTCTCTTCCCCCTCTCTCTCTCCCCCTCTCTCTCCCCCCCCTCTCTCTCTCCCCCTCTCTCTGTCTCTGTCTGACTCACTCTTTCTCTCTATCTCTCTCCTCTCAATTTCTCTCTCACCCTATCTTCATCCCTCTCTCTCTCCCCTTTCTCTTTCTCTCTCTCTGCTCTCTCTGTCTCAGTCTGTCTCACTCTTTCTCTCTGCCCCTCTCTGTTTCTCTGTTTCTCCCTGTCTCTCTCTATCTCTGCCTGTCTCTGTCTGTCTATCTGTCTGTATCTCATAGTCTGTCAGTGTCTGTCTCAATTCCGCACTCTCTCTCTCTCTCTTTTTCTCTCTGTCTCTCTCTGTCTCTCTCCTCCCTCTGTCTCTCTGTCTCTGTCTCTCTCACTCTCCCTCACTCTCTCTAAGTCTCTCTAGTTTGTTTTCCCCACTGGAATGCATTTTTTTTTCAGAAGAGGCTCCTCAGATTGGAACAAAATCAATCAATTTTCCCCCAAGACGGTTTAAGTAGGAGCCGCGAGGGGCTCATATCTCACAAATCAGTCGAGGGTTTTCGTGCCGGGGAACCCAGATTCTCATCTTGTAATTTTGTTACTCTTGGATGTACTGGTACCTCAATGTGGGTTGTTGTACTTCTTATAATGACAACATTCTCAGATCAGTTTACCATTCCGACCAGCACGGATGACTGCCACCTTAATCTGCGATGACTTTTTCCATCCGAGATCCCGCCTTTAAAATAAAAGGGCAAGAGCCATTTCAGTTTATTAACAGGGGGCAAGGTAGTGGGAGAAGGGTTCAGGAAAATTTAAGTTTGAAAAAAAAAGTCGACGGCCTGATTATTTCGATCCTAGCAGGACACCCCTGAAAGGGAGAATCAATTCAAATGCAGAATCAAATCAAATGAGATTTGAATCAGAATCAAATCAAATCAAATCAAATCAAATCAAAAACTTTTGATTTTAATTTAAAACTGTGAATTGATTTTCAAAGAAAATCAGTCATGGGAAAATTGGGAATTGAGGGAAACAAAGCTCAAGGTTGTGTTTTCTAAAGAGGCATGTTGAACATTTGGTTTTTTAGATAATACAGTTACATGTAGCTATAGTCTATCGGTAGCAATGGCTACAGAACTGAGTAATGGATGTTCATGCACTTGGCGTAGAATCACTTGGTCACTGTAATGATGCCGTCCATCCGAGCCAGACAAAGCTGGGGATGAAGCATCTTCGGACTGTTAAGACACGTGGTCTCATCATCCAGGTGGTGGAACGACAAACCCCACGCATAATTTGTCAAAGCTTTTTTGCCGATGAGTTGAATAATTATATCCGTCTGTTGTGTTTACCATCAATTTGCCCTTTAATCTTGTCCCCACCATCCTGCCTCTCTCTCTCTGATCCCTTCCCCCTCTGCCTGCCCTTGCCTTTGATCTCCCCCCCTGGTCTGTCTGCCAGCTTCCCTCCCCATTCCATCTCCTGCCATCCGTATCTTATTACTTCTCTCCCCCTCCTCTCTGTTCTGCCCTTGTCATTCTACTTTTGAGAACGACCTGGTTGCATGAAAACACGAGGCACTGGTGTTGTTTTATTTCGCATTTGCAAATTTTGCATTCAACATAGATTTACACATAGTGAAATGGCAGAGAGATAAGTAGAGATGTTACAATCTGCTTTGCAATGAAAATTACCAAGATAAAAATCTTAAAAATTGGTAAAGAAAACTTTGATTGGACCGGCACTTGAACCCGAGACCAGTGGATTAACATACCAGTGCTCTTCCATCTGAGCTCCCAGTAATTTTTTTTTTTTTTTTAATGCGAATTTCATACATTATCAGGGCCTGACGTTTGGATCCCATTAGTATCTCTCTGAAAGGCATAATGATGAGGACAAAAACAAATAAGAAAGTGCAGAGTGATAGGGACATGGATGACAGACAAAGGACAAAGAGGATAGCTGGTAGGGTAGGATCAAAGGGAAGGGCAGGGGGCAGGGTAGGGATTAGGTCATACAAGGGGGTAAAGACCAAAGGAAAAGAGAGAAGAGAGAAGTAGGGAAGCGAACACAAAGGAAGGGCTATTTAGCAAACATGCAAGGTGTTAATCATTCCCCTCCTGAATGTTGAGGCCATGTGGTTGAATTGTCTGAAGACGCTGCATGCTTCATCCACATTTTCTCCTGGCTCAAACGATGACCAAGTGATTCTATGCCCATTGCCCTCACAATCTTACACTGGGAACCTTTAAAGCTTGTCAGCTTCCCAGCTCTTTAGAAGAACTAAGAAATCTTATTTATGAAGAAAATCTTCATTAATCAGAAACAAAATTCTGTAGAAGATAGCAGGAAGTAATTCTCCTAAAGTTTTATGTGAATCCCCCCACCGGCCCCCCGCCCCCCCTCTCCCCCCCACCCCCGCAAAAAAAAATATGAACACAAGATCTTTGGCATTCGCAAATTCAGGATTTGGTTTCCTCTTTCATCAAGTGACCCGATTATTTTTTTTTCCTTGTTGAAAATGTGGACTAATACATTTGTTAGTTTTAGAAAAAGATTGTCAATTACGGATCCATACACGAAATTCTGGACAAAATAAAGCCCCCCACAGCATTTCCGGTTTTTAGACTAATGCGATAAAACCACTTTTGATGTGGTCGTTAGATAGCCTTTCATTCTGATTTTTTTGTTTTGTTTAAAACGGCGAATGTCGTCAGGGGAAAAATTTACTTGCTCTCTCTTCTCTTTTTGTGTTCTCTTCAGGCCAGAGCTATTGATGGAATGTGACTTGTGGGGGGGGGGTAGGAAATGGACTTCAAAATTACTCCGGCCCAGATCAAAAAAACGTAATTTGGCCTGGCATTCTCCCTTTCAACATGGGCCTTCAGGGTTTTTTTGTTCGCTCTTTCTTTTAAAGAAGCAATCTCACTGAAATAACATGCCAGGAGTTGGAGCTCTTGCTATATACTTCTTCTTGTTTCTTCTGCATGAGGGGAAAAACCTGGTGCATGTCTGCATGCAACCCCACCCCCTCCAAAAAAAAAAAATTATAAATGGGAAGAACAAAGTTGAGAAGGAAAGAAGTGTTGAACTGTCCCTACCCCCTCCCTCTCTCTACCCCCCCTCCTCCCATGCTGGGAAAAATGCCCGAAAGAAGCTTTCAATGATATGTCTAGCTGGACCGGCCTGTCACTGCCAATAAAATGGAGTCAAGGAACACAGACCCCTTATGTGATTGCAAACAAAAAAACCTCTAGTCTAAGTTGAGTGTTGTTTGAAGCAAGGTCGTGTCAAAAACATAGAGTCCTCCAAAAAATCAGTAGTGATGTTGCCTCTCTCCTCTGTCTGGCTGTCTGTCTCTCACTCTCTTCTCTCTCTCTCTCCTCTCTCTCTACTCTCTCTGTCTCTCTCTCTTTCTTTATCTCTCCCTCTCTCCCCTCCCTCTCTCTCTATCCCTCTCCCCCCCTCTATCTCTCTCTCTTTCTCTCTCCCTCTCTTTTTCTGGCTGGGTTTTGTCTATTTGTACAGCCCCCTCCCCTGTACATGATCTATGTTTTTAATTTCGACGCTATTGACTTTTCCCGGGGAGAGTAATTTTTATTAAGTACAAGCAAGCTAAAGTGGACCGATAGTCGTTTGTTGTGTTACTGCCGGATTTGATCTCCCTGGAAGTAGTGGGTGAGTGTGCATGTGTGTGTGTGTGTGTGAGTGAGTGCGTCGTCCGCGGGTCCTGCATCTGAGAGGCGGTCAGAGTCGAGGTTCTCTCGGAGGTCTCGGCCAAGATGGAGGGCCTCTTTTTGGCCCGAGCGGTAAGCAACCATTTCCAGGCATTATTATATTTCGTGCACGGATTAGAGTAGGGGGGAGGAGGGAGGGGGAGGTGTCTGCTTCTGTCTCGTAACAAGACCTTCCAGCATTGACGTCAGCGGTCTTTTAAGAGGGTAAAATGATATAAACGGAACGTTGACAATTAGGCAGCTGTGTGCATGCATGTGTATTTATGGGAGGCCTATAATAGGCAGTTTCTGGTCGTCGCACTCAAAAACAATATCCTAGCATAATGTGTGCACGCAACACAGTAATTTAATTCCCATTTTCTATGTGTATATCTTAGTCCTGGCATTTAAGAAATAATATAAAGAAGATTTCTTTATGGTTTGCGTGGTGGGCAGTGATGTCCAAGTTAAATATACGCATCGTAAAACCAGCGTGATGTTTTATTGGATTTGACGAACTTTCTTGGTGACCTGTGGCATTCTTTGCCAATTGAGTAAATCATCATACGCGCAGAAACAAGCGAGGGGGTTGACGTCGTTGTAAATCTGTCAATTAAATATCATCCACCCCCGTTGCTAAAAGTTCGTGGGCCCCGTATCATGTGCGCATTCATGTGGGTGTGGAGGGGGGGAATGGAGAACATTGGACCATTCCATTCTTAATCAGGGTATTTTTTTGGGGGGGTGGGGTTCGGGGAAGAATTCAGCTTACCGATAAGCAGTAGGCCCCCGAGTTGGGGTTTTTTGAAGAACGTTTTGGCTGGGACAATAATTTTGTTATAATGCAACTATTTCAGATCTGAAGATTTCTTGGAGGTTTTATTTTGTTTGAGTGAATTATTGGCTGCTCTTTCGATGTACACTGAAGATCGGCTTGCTGTGTGTGGTGAGAATGAAATTATTTCGCATGGCTCGGCTACACCGACCTGCTCCTCGTCCCTGATCACCTTAAAGATTGTCGCGCCTTGATATGACAGAGTTCCTGTGAATATGAATATGCGCTGATAATAACAGGCAGGACTGGGACCGGTCGCGTTAATCGGACTTCTGTGAACAATGGCAGATAAATCAAATGAAATAATAGAAAAAACTGACTGGGAAACATTTTTGAACATTTTTTGAAAAATGGCAAAGAAAACGTTGACTGAACCTGAGACCTCTAGTTTTGTGTACCAACGCTCTTACAATCTGAGCTATCCAGCCCTTAGATGGCGGCCTTCCCAAATAGTCAACTAGTCTTTGGCACACCAGCACTCTTACCATCTGAGCTATCCAGCCCTTAGATGGCGGCCTTCCCAAATAGTCAACTAGTCTTTGGCACACCAGCGCTCTTACCATCTGAGCTATCCAGCCCTTAGATGGCGGCCTTCCCAAATAGTCAACTAGTCTTTGGCACACCAGCGCTCTTAACCATCTGAGCTATCCAGCCCTTAGATGGTGGCCTTCCCAAATAGTCAACTAGTCTTTGGCACACCAGCACTCTTACCATCTGAGCTATCCAGCCCTTAGATGGTGGCCTTCCCAAATAGTCAACTAGTCTTTGGCACATCAGCGCTCTTACCATCTGAGCTATCCAGCCCTTAGATATTGGCCTTCCTAAATAGTCAACTAGTCTTTGGCACACCAGCGCTCTTACCATCTGAGCTATCCAGCCCTTAGATGGCGGCCTTCCCAAATAGTCAACTAGTCTTTGGCACACCAGCGCTCTTACCATCTGAGCTATCCAGCCCTTAGATGGCGGCCTTCCCAAATAGTCAACTAGTCTTTGGCACACCAGCGCTCTTACCGTCCGAGCTATCCAGCCCTTAGATGGCGGCCTTCCCAAATAGTCAACTAGTCTTTGGCACACCCGCGCTCTTACCATCTGAGCTATCCAGCCCTTAGACGGTGGCCTTCTCAAATAGTCAACTAGTCTTTGACCACAACTGCTGACCACAATCGGCTCGCGATGTGTGGACACGAGGCAAAAAAACACCGTTTTTTTTTTTAATCGCGGTTCAAGTTGCAATTATTTTAATAGCCCGCGGGGCGATTGGCACACACACAACCCCGGCCAATTGGCAATTCTCCATTTCTTCTAAAGCCGCAAATTTCCAGTGGAAGTGGACCGGTAAACTTTCCTCTTGGTTACTTCAACTAAGTCCAGTGGTCATCTTTACTGCACAGTAAAAGTGACCAGGTGAATTTTTAATGAGTTGCGAAGTTCAGTGGAAATGCGTGACCCTTTTTTAAAAAGATCGCATTCATTCAAATGTCAGGATTGTCGGCCTGTAATGTGCTATGACAACACACACGCTGTGCACAGTTTTTTGCATGCATGCTGTTGCACTACAATCATATTCCTTCATGATGGCAGTTGGAAGAGTTACCGTGGCCGTTTTCGTAATGAAAGCTTCGGCTCGGGCTCAGGCTTTGTCTCCGTCTGACAAAACCTGTAAACCCAGGTTGTGGTTTGTTTCTGATATTTGAAGGTCTGTTTGCTTGATAGGTACAGGGTTGTCACAATGAAATCATCATTTTCTTGTAAATATACTACATCTTGATATCCTTCCATTTCCTTTCTTTTCCTTTCCTTTCCTTTAGTTTATCCTTTACAATGGGTGATAGCCCAAACCTAGTGAGCCGGCCGTGGTTGACTGATCTTATAGAATGAAAACACCTTTTCCCCAAGAAACTGGGGCCAAATGCTTATTTAGATATGCTTGTGATATTATAACGAGTAAGATAAATATGACCGAAGCCTAAGCCCGAGCCTAAGCCTTCTTTTGCAAAAATGGCCTATGTAAGCTCAAAGGTCATGAACAGCTCCCCCTTGAGCCGTTATATTGCCAGCTAAGTTATTTTAACCACTGTCTCTGTTAAATTTCCCATCTCAAAAATAAAATAAAAGTACGGCGGTATCATTCACCAATTAATTTTTTTTAATTGCAGTGGAAATCGCTTATGGTGGCAGTGATTGCTATCTTTTGACATAGACGACTATCCACTCACTGTGTGATATACTGAAGGCCAAATACAGCTACCATCATCCCATACACAGCCCCTTTAATGAGAGGCCTTTGGCTCATTAGGGACGACCTTCTATAAATCCACAACCCCCCCCCCAAAAAAAAGACACGCAAGCAATTGGTATCCATCCACACGTGACCCTGCATCTTTCCAATTAACCGAACGACAGAAAAGGGATGCAGTTTTTACCATCCGTGACATAAAAAACAATCGCACTTTGATATGTGTATGCGACCTGTGTAAGTATTTGCATGTTGACGGGGCACTGAGAATACGATGAGTGTTCCAGTATTTTCCATGGTAGTAGAGGTTGTTATTACTCTCGCAATATCCTCTGTCTCCGTCTGTCTCTTTCTCAGTCTCTCTCTGTCTCTGTCTCTGTCTCTGTCTCTGTCTGTCTCTGTCTCTGTCTCTGTCTCTATTTGTCTCTGTCTCTGTCTGTATATCTCTCTGTGTCTCTGTCTCTGTCCATGTCCCTGTCCCTGTCCCTGTCTCTGTCTCTTTCTTCGTCCCCAGGTGTTTCTTTCTGTCTCTGTCCCCGTCTATGTCTCTGTCTGTCCCTTTCCCTGTCTGTCAGTCTCTGTTGTCTGTCTCTGTCTCTGTCCCTGCCCCTGTCTCTGTCTCTGTTTGTCTGGGTTTGTCTTTCTCTGTCTCTGTCTGTCTCTGTCACTGTCCTTGCCCCTGTATCTGTCTTTGTCGCTGTATCTGCCTCTGCCTCTCTGTCTGTTGCGGTCTCGGTTTGTCTGTCACTGTCTCTTGTTTGTCTGTCGCTGTCTCTGTATTTGTCGGGCTCTCTCTCCCACTCTCTGTCTTTCCCTCGTCTGTTTACTCATCTCTGGCCGAGCTGAAAGACATCTGGGATGAGGCTGCCACTGACGGCATGCCCCCTATCTTTTATTGCCCTCCCTCCCTCCCTTCTCCCCCTCCCTCTCCCCCTCCCCTCCGCTCCCGTCCGATTGCAGAGTGCACTGCCGAGTCCTCGCTGGAGGAAGTAATGAAGCGCTGCCATGGCAAGAGACACTGCGCCGTCAAAGCCAGCGCCCGCATCTTCGGCCAGCCCTGCCAGGCAAGCACCTACAGGTACCTGAGCGTCACCTACACGTGCGGTGAGTACCTTTCAACAACCCCCTGACCCACCCCCACATGCCCCTCTGCTTGGGCCGCAGCATCGGTGGGGGAGCGGTGTTATTCTCATATCTGTTTTGTTTCTTCTTCGCGTTCTGAATTTCTGATCCCTTCCAGTTATTTAGCTTTCATTATAATCTCTCGGACTCGCCGGCGGCTGCCGTCTGTTCCCGTTGTGACCCGTCCTTCCTCAACGTTCGGGGCGGCGTGTTGTTGTTTCTTTCGGAGGCGGCGCAATCGTGCGTGCACTCGAGCAGGTTGTTCAAGTCAGCTGGGATGGGATTTTCAAGAAAATCAAAAAAATAAATCTCTGTTTCAACGGCCATGCTTCGTCTCGACGTTTCATTTTTCGGCGGCTTCTATTTTTTTGGGGGGTGGGGGTGTTGAAGTTGATTCTGAGAGAGTGATGTTATCTGACTGATAGACCTTTCGATGGCTGCTTCCTCTATGGGAGGGTGTGCTTGTTATTCAAGGGTGTGGTGTGTGAATATGATGGGGGCCATTTTTGATACTCTTCAACCCCCCCCCCTCTCTGGCCCTCAATTTGAAACTGAAAATTTCTTGGTGCAGTCAGGTTTGTTGTGCCTTGATGCGGGGTGTCAAGCAGCCACTGTTGGTGAAGGGTTGTGACCTTTGACACTGACCCTTGACCTGTTGGCAGAGTCTCTTGACCCTTTGGTGTGCAGAGTGCTCGACCTTTGATCCAGCCTTAGGGCCTTGAATCCGTTTGAGTGTGTCCTTTCGGGTGTTGACCTTGAGGTCAAATCCGGTGACCTTTCTGACCATTGATGCAGCAACTGGAACCGTGCTTTGGAAATTATTTCATTTCAAACCGAGAGTCAATGTTGTATGTCGACCTCGTTGTTCTCGACCTTTTCATCCACTTTGAAAATGTGGGAGCATTTGATGGTAATTGTGAGTAGTCATTCTGTAACAGCAGTATCCGACCGTTTTTCTTTTCTTTATTTTATTCATTTTGACAAACTAATGTAGCCATATGCCTTGCCAGTTGCCACAGTGGTGTAATAGCATGGTGTTGCTAAGCCTGCAAATAATTAAGATACTGGCGAGTGATGTTCAGCGTTCGTGGAATCGTGGTCGTCTGCTTTCTCTCTGACGAAAGTGCAATATTTTTGTGCCCATGTGGCACGCGCGTTGTGGCTGCTCTGCTCTGTGCTGCGTCATGCACGTATCGGATGGCGCCATCTTGGAAATTAAGGACACCTTTTGAAAATTTATGGGGAACATCTGCGCTGTTTTTTTGCTTTTGTTCGGTTGTAGTGTTGGTGGATGGTGGGTTGGTTAATTGGTTGGTCGGTTGGTTGAGGGTCTGTGTCTCTCTGTCTCTCAGTCTCTTTGTATCTCTGTATCTCTCTCTGTGTCTCTCTGTCTCTGTCTCTTTCTCTCTCTGTCTCTCTGTCTCTCTGTCTCTCTGTCTCTCTGTCTCTGTCTCTCTCTCTGTCTCTCTGTCTCTCTGTCTCTCTGTCTCTCTTAATATCTGAATCTCTGAGTTTGCTGTCTCTCTTTTCTGTATCTCTGAATTGCTGTCAGTCTTTCTGTTTCTCTAAATCTCTCTGTCTCTCTGTCTCTCAGTCTCTCTGTCCCTCTGTCCCTCTGTCCCTCTGTCCCTCTGTCCCTCTGTCCCTCTGTCTATCTGTCTATCTGTCTCTGTCTCTGTCCCTTTGAGTGTCTGTGCCTATATGTCTCTTGTCTTTCTGTCTCTCTGCCTTGGTCTCTGTTGTATATCTGTCTTTGTCTCTGTCTCATTGAGTATCTGTGTGTTTGTCACTCTGCCTCTGTCCCTCTGTCTTTGTCTGTCTCTCTGTAAGCCTACTTAAGTACAGTATCTTTCAATTGAAAAAAGGAGGAATTTGCATGCAACATGATATATTCAGAATCCATTGTCAGGGTAACGGTTGAATTAGAAGACATCAGTAAATAAGTGAAATTTAAAAGCAATAAAAGATGGCCTTAAAGTAAATTTAAGAAGTAGAATCTCAACCTTTTAATTTGATTTAAGATTACTAAATATAATCCAATCAATTTCACTTTTTTTCTGAATCAGTAAAGATCAAATCAACTCAAACAAGTCAAACAGATTATTAAAGTTTTCAGCCATTGAATTTTGATGTTTGCACACCTGCACATTTTACTGGTTGGGAGAAATTTTTGAAATGTTCATCCACCGTTTCGCACCATGAACATTTAGGCCCTGCATTGTGCATCCAATGGGCTGTAAAATTGACAAAGAAATAGAGTCTTCAAAGGAAAAGTCAGATTTTTATTGAATGGGGGGAACAAAATTGCAGGCAATCATTTCTGGATAATTTGATTTGAAATTGTCCGTGCAGACAATTGTTTGCCAATGGCCGAGTGTGCTTGGGAGTCCAATTGCCTTTGGGGGAGTTGCGGTAGGTATTTTATTTTTTTCCCCGTTATTGCAGGGTGTTTTTTTATGTGTGGTTAGGACTGCCCCTTTAATTCCATTGCGCTAAAAATGAAGCCTGTCACAGCTTATTAGTCGGTCGCAGCATAAGCGGTACCCCGCTGAAAGGTCAGCGTGTGTAAACCCTGGTATCGTGATACATAAACTTGAGCTGGTTCTCTGCCAACCCCAATGCAAGCCCCCTTTCCCACCCCCCCCCCCCCCAGCCCCCTCCACTCACCCCACCAACCAAACCGATGAATCGCAGTACTTTGCCACGATGAATATTTCATTGGCTCTGTTTTTTTTCTTTCGTCTTCTTTTTCTGTATGGTGAAGGAGTGATGGAGAAAAGGGAGAGGGTTGGAGGAAGGGATGGGGGAGTGGAGGGTTAAGGGTATGTGGGGTTAGTAAAGGGAATGACATAATGTAACGAGGGCTTCTTTTTTTTTCAATGCTTAAGGCTAGCCTCTGTTCCAAAGACGACCGTAGGCCCCCCAAACCCTGCTGTGATTACTTTACCAAGTGTCAGATTTCTGCTGGTGCTGGAAGTACTCCCGGGCGTCTGAAAAAAAAAAAAAACATCGGAAGAAAAAAAAATCGCCCGTATATCAAACCAGCCCCTCGAAGAGGACACATTGCGGATGGATACGCACTCTTAGGAGATAGGTTGACGAACGGGGAAAAACAACATCGCCGTGATTTGATTTCGACGATTTGCGTGTGTCCGCGTGTGCTCGTGCGGTTGTTGAATGTCACGTTTTGCCGGCAACCATAAACTGTCGTCGGGAGATGTTGCCGTAAGTAAAATTTAACTGCTCAAGATGATATTGAGTTGGTTGGGGTTTTTTTTTATCTTCTTTTTCTTTTCTTTTTCTTCTGAAAGAAAAGATCGGGGAAGGGGGAAGGGAGGGACTAATATGTGTGAACTCTGGGACTTTGAGAGGGGGGCCCGGATCGGGGGAGAGGAGTCGAAGGCATGTTTGTAAAGGGCAATGGTGTATCAGCCTAATGTGCTCAGGCATCAAAGGTTTGTGGGGGATGGGGAATTTATTTTCAGCGGGGAAAGGTCTCTGACTTACTGTCGGCTCGACTTACACGCTCGGCGATACCGTAGCCAACTACTCGGGTCTTGTATCGAATCGTATCGCCGCCACGTATAAAGCCGTCTACGGTATATGCTGATACGCCTCACACGTTGAGTCATGACTGGGAGATGTATCAATTTGATAATGATGAGACAGTGTCCTGGATTTGATTAATTCTTGAGCATCCCCGGCCTATCACCCCCTTTCCCTGCCCTCTCTCCTCTGCTCTCCTCTCCTCTGCTCTCCTCTCCTCTGCTCTCCTCTCCTCTGCTCTCCTCTCCCCTGCTCTCCTCTCCTCTGCTCTGCTCTCCCCTGCTCTCCTCTCCTCTCCTCTCCTCTCCTCTCCTCTCCTCTCCTCTGCTCGCCTCTCCTCTGCTCTGCTATCCTCTCCTCTGCTCTGCTCTCCCCTGCTCTGCTCTGCTCTCCTCTGCTCTCCTCTCCTCTCCTCTCCTCTCCTCTCCTCTCCTCTCCTCTCCTCTCCTCTCCTCTCCTCTCCTCTCCTCTCCTCTCCTCTCCTCTCCTCTCCCCTGCTCTGCTCTCCTCTGCTCTGCTCTCCTCTGCTCTGCTCTGCTCTCCTCTCCTCTGCTCTGCTCTGCTCTGCTCTGCTCTGCTCTGCTCTGCTCTGCTCTGCTCTGCTCTGCTCTGCTCTGCTCTGCTCTGCTCTGCTCTGCTCTGCTCTGCTCTGCTCTGCTCTGCTCTCCTCTGCTCTCCCCTGCTCTGCTCTCCTCTGCTCTCCCCTGCTCTGCTCTCCTCTGCTCTGCTCTCCTCTGCTCTCCCCTGCTCTGCTCTCCTCTGCTCTCCCCTGCTCTGCTCTGCTCTGCTCTGCTCTCCTCTGCTCTCCTCTGCTCTGCTCTGCTCTGCTCTGCTCTGCTCTGCTCTGCTCTGCTCTGCTCTGCTCTGCTCTGCTCTGCTCTCCTCTGCTCTGCTCTGCTCTGCTCTGCTCTGCTCTGCTCTCCTCTGCTCTGCTCTGCTCTGCTCTGCTCTGCTCTGCTCTGCTCTGCTCTGCTCTGCTCTGCTCTGCTCTGCTCTGCTCTCCTCTCCTCTCCTCTCCTCTCCTCTCCTCTCCTCTCCTCTCCTCTCCTCTCCTCTCCTCTCCTCTCCTCTCCTCTCCTCTCCTCTCCTCTCCTCTCCTCTCCTCTCCTCTCCTCTCCTCTCCTCTCCTCACCTCTCCCATCCTCTCCCTCCCCTCCCTCCCCTCCCCTCCCCTCCCTGCCCCTCCCGCCCCTTCTCCCCTCCCCTCCCGCCCCTTCTCCCCTCCCCTCTTCCCTCCCCTCTCCTCCTGCAAAATCAGTCACCAGGATGCTCCATCCGAGTTCAAGACGACAATTACAAAGCAGAGAGGGGGAATAAATTATAAAAAAAGAAGGTTGATTATGATTTCAATTTGATCCTTCAGCCAGGAAATTCCATCATTATCATCGTCGTTTTTTTAGATGGGATTATTCCCCTGGGATGAAAATTCTGATAAATGTGGAAATAGAAAGGACCCTGACCTAGCCCCACATCAATCAATTGGAAACAAGGGCACCACTATGATAACCAAAAATCCAAAGAATTTGGACAGATATTCTTTTTCTCTCTCTCTCTCTCTTTTATTGCAACGCTGTAAATTTGGGGGATTTTTTTTCTAGCAACAATCAATCATTCTGCCTTTGTGAGATGCCCTGCTCAGATTGAAACATCGGGGCGGCTACATTTTTTTGAGATGTGCATTTTTTGGATCGGTCGCACAAGTCCGCGAACAGTTTACAACATTTTTGGAGATTACTTTTGCCATCAATCTTGTTGGGGGAGTAGTGTGATTGGGAGTCGTGCCAAGGGCGGGCACGATCCGGATTTCATTTCTTCCGTCTAGGAGGGGGAGGGGGGGGGATGGGCTGTAAATATTCCCCCATGCAGTAATGGTGGGGTTGTGAGTTAAGGGCATCATCTGATGCTGACAAGTGTGGGGGAGAGGAGGGAGGGGGGAGACCATTTTTTAGGGAACAAATTGACTGAGGCCGAACTCGTGGAGCGATCGATTTTCATGCATGTAATCATGCAATTTGTGCTTATTTAAGGTGTATTTTATTCACTTCAAAGGGTCTTCATGAGTAAAGGAAAAGTATGTGTATACTTGCCTATCATTTTTGTTTGTCCATATTTGAGTTTTTTCCCCTGTCAAACTTCTGATCCAAAAAAAGTGTGTGTGTGTGTGTGTGTAGGGGGGGGGCAAATATGCCTGTTGATGCCATTCATGGTTGAGAGATGGTTGGCTGTGGAGTGGGAGAAATAGTGAGAACTTAAATTAAACCTATGGAAAAATTATATAGAAAAATGTTGCAAACTGCTTACTGACTAAAATTACCAAAATGCAAATCTCAAATTTCAGTGGGCCTGACATTTCGATCCTAGCAGGACCTTTCTCAAATTAAGGCACTCTGCCTTTGAGAAAGGTCCTGCTAGGATCGAAACGTCAGGCCAGTAAATTTTGAGCTGTGGAAAAACGATTAGAAAAAGCGGCGTTTCCGGAAATTCAACTGAGCTCAGGTTAATCTTCAAATTTTGGCCTGTTTGATGTGGATGCTAGCCAAAAGCAAAACCCAGTTTTTGAATCGCAATGCGATTAGATGATTTTGACATTGGAAACAGCCCTAAAATGGAGTGTGGAGAAATCTTGCAGGAAAAAAATGATTGGAAAAGCTGCCTTTCCTCTGGATTGTAACAAATTTGGAAATTTGACTGAGCTCTGGTTAAATTTCAAATTTTGGCCTGTTTGATGTGGACGCTAGCCAAAAGCAAAACCCAGTTTTTGAATCGCAATGCGATTAGATGATTTTGACATTGGAAACAGCCCTAAAATGGAGTGTGGAGAAATAAAAATATATATTGATATTGATTTAATTTATTATCCACATAAAAACGTAGAAATTTGCCTTCCACTGGGAAAAAAAAACATGTTACAAAATAGAACATGTGATAAAAGCATATTCATACTGTAAGAAATCAATAATACACAGATTACACATACACATCCAATACAATTATCGAACTAAACTCACGGATACACAAGAAAGTCACATAAAAACATTAATATACGCAGATGCAACGTCTGTGGCAATAGGGTAAAAAAAGGCTCAGCTATGATATACATGTATAGTCATCTACCGCTTGGAGTATCTATTGAAAATGTGAATAGCGTTTGATTATAATGTGAATGTGAATAGCGTTTAATGATTGGAAAGCCGCCTTTCCTCTGGATTGTAACAAATTTGGAAATTTGACTGAGCTCTGGTTAAATTTCAAATTTTGGCCTGTGTGATGTGGACGCTAGCCAAAAAAAAAAGTTTTGGAATCGCAATTCGATTATTTTGACAGTGGAACCAGCCCTTAAATGACCCTGCCAGGAACTTCCTATAGTCAGTGTCCTGTGGTCAGCCCTCCCTGTGGTCACTTGGTGGTAGGTCTTTGTCTGTGGTCAATAGGTAGGTTTTGTCTGTGGTCAGTAATATAGGTCAGTCCTGTAGTCAGTCTAGCCCCATCAATCAAATACCCAGCCAAGCGGCTAATATTAAATTTTGCGAAATTGAAAAATGAAAACAAAAATCCCTGTCAGTTTTTCCTTTGTTTGACTTGAATTGAAAAAAGCTGCATCCACTTTGTGTGATCCCCGAGCTGCTGTAGCCATGTTTACAACAATTAGTTGTTTTAATCTGAATGAAACTGGGGGTATGATCCCTGGAGATATATGGCAGTTAATGGTTGAATTGCTTCTGACTGGTGCCCCCACCCCAGTAAATACTAGTTGACTACTTGGGAAGGCTACCATCTCAGGGCTGGATAGCACAGGTGGGAGAGCACTGGTATGTAAATACAGAGGTCTCGGGTTCAAGTCGCAGTCCAGTCAGAGTTTTGTTTGCCAAGTTTTCAATTTGTTAAAAAGTTCCCAGTCAGTTTTTCCTTTGTTTGTTTCCCCGAAAAGAAATCCTGGAAAGATTTTTGCTCTGACAAAGTAGAAAAGGGCAAAAAAAACGTTCTGTAGTGTAAGAAATCATTTATTACTCGCGAGTAATAAAACTATTTGTCGATGTTTGAGTGAAGATTTCTTGAGAAACCCAGACCGTAAGATTTCAACATGAGGATTCTATCATGACCATCTACAAACTGTGTAAATGAGAAGGAAATCTGTGGACATTGATGTTTTCCGATCTTCCCAATGTTGTATTGGGCCTTTAAAATGCCCCTTAATGTACTAGAGGAGGGGGCTCTATGGTACAGCAGAATGACAGCCCATTAGTTTTCAGGTGAGGGCATGTTACCACAAGAGAACCACAGCTTGTCAACTCCATAAATCTAACAGTCCCTTTTTTCTCCCTCTTTACGTGAAACCTTGACAATCTGTCATCGTCTTGGTCATATACATGTACTTCCATTTTATAAACTGCCTTTCTGGTTAGGTTGTCATTCCCGCAGGCTTTCAGTCTCAGAGTTTGTTTCCTTGTGACATTAGAAACTCCCAAATCCTTGGGGAATTAACCCCCCCCCCCAATATCTAGCAGACTGATTCTTGGTAGAAGCTCATGTTGCTAGTAAGGTATTTCCCTCTTCTTCTTTTTTCCCTTTTTTTTGGGGGGGGGGGGGTTACAGATCACTAAATCAAACTCCCTAAATCAAAATCAAGTACAAAACACCCTAATTTTTGCAGTTGATAATTCCATTTCCATTCCAACTCACTAAATCAAAATCAAGTACAAAGCATCCTCACTTTTGCAATTAATAATTCCATTTCCATTCAAACTCACTAAAACAAAATCAAGTACAAAACACCCTCACTTTTCAGGTTAATCATTCCATTTCCATTCCTGTCTTCTTTGCTATTTTTTAATTTGTTGAAAAACTGCCCAGTCTGATTTTCATCGATCAGTTTGACTTGAATCATTCTATCAAACAAAGAAAGGAAAACAAACGTTGCCCCCACCTCAGTAAAGACTGGTTGACTATTTGGGAAGGCCACCATCTAAGGGCTGAATAGCTCAGATGGTAAGAGCGCTGGTGTGCCAAAGACTAGTTGACTATTAGGGAAGGCCACCATCTAAGGGCTGGACAGCTCAGATGGAAGAGCGCTGGTGTGCCAAAGACTAGTTGACTATTTGGGAAGGCCACCATCTAAGGGCTGGATAGCTCAGATGGAAGAGCACTGGTGTGCCAAAGACTAGTTGACTATTTGGGAAGGCCACCATCTAAGGGCTGGATAGCTCAGATGGAAGAGCGCTGGTGTGCCAAAGACTAGTTGACTATTAGGGAAGGTCGCCATCTAAGGGCTGGATAGCTCAGATGGAAGAGCACTGGTACATCCAGAGCACTGGTCCAGTCAAAGTTTTCCTATTTTCCAATAAATAGTTCTACATTATTTTAAAAAGTTTCTCAGTTCTGGTAGCTATACTGAAAATTGCAGATTGGACCTTCATCTTCCAGATTTCTTTTATTTTTGTGTGTGTCCTAGGCCGATGTACTTTTTGTGCACAATTCCCCCACCTCCACTGTGATATCCTGTCAGTAAGCATCCCTCCATGCACTTCTGCAGCCAAATAGGGCCGCATTCAAAGCCCCAAGTCTCCCGAATTATTGAATTAAAAAGCATTGAATCCCCCATGTTTTCTTGAGCATCACTCATTCTACAATGAATCAGTTGATTAGTCTCCTAAGACCCCTGATTAAAAAAAAAAGCAAAGTTGTGGGTCCACATTATTTGAATGACGATCAGTCTAAAGGCAGAGCCATCTTGGATCAAATAAGCGTGCTGCCTCTTATGTTGCTGGTGTCTTGTAAAACAACCCCCCTCAGTTGGCCCAACACGATTGATTTACAGGATGATCGCATAATATAAACACAACCCACGGATTGTCAAACACCCCCTGCCCAGATTTTTCCCTGATTGGATTTTCTTGGGAAATTTTTTGTTTTCAGCCGAAACCATCCTATCTTCTTTCAACGGTTACCGTTGCTGTCGCTATTGATAGTGTCTGTAATTCGTATATAGCCTGTCCTTTTTTTTTCACCGTTATTCGGTGGGCCTTGTCTTAGAGGCAGCATCCCTAACTGATATGGCAAGTGGAAGATGCTCGGCTGCTGCCGTGGTAACCGTAGACTGCCTGGCGAGGGAGGGAAGAGCCCTTCACGTCCCATCGCCACGGCGACCCATCGTTTTTTGGCCGAACAGGCTGTGGAGAGGGTTGAACTCGATCGGATGGTTTGGGGGGGGGGGGGGGTTATGAGCTGTGGGGTTGTTTAGACAGTGAACTTGTCTTGTAGTGGACTGTCTCTCTCTCTTTCTTCTCCCTCTCTCTTCTCTCGCTTTCCCTCTGTTCCCCTCTCCCTCTCTTTCTTTCACTTCCCCTCTCTCCCTGTCTCTCCGTCTTTCTGTGTCTCTATGGCAGTTTCTCTCCTTTTCTCTCTCTGTCACTCTCTTTTTGTCCCTCTCTCCCCTCTCCCCTTCCCTCTTTCCCTCTCTCTCTCCTTTTCTTACTCTCTCTATCCCCTCTATCTTTCTTTCTCTCCCCACTCCCTCTCTCTCCCTCTCTCTCTCCTCTTTCCATCTCTCTCTTGCCTCACCATCTATCTCACGCCATCTCACGCACTTCCTCTCCCTTCCTCTCCCCCTTATCTATCTCCCCCTCTCTCTCTCATTCTCTCTCCCTCTCTCTCCTTTTCTCTTTCTCTCTCCTTTTCTATCCCCTCTATCTTTCTTTCTCTTCCCACTCTCTCTCTCTCCCTCTCTCTGCCCACTCTCTGCACACTCCCTCTCTCTCTCTCCGTCTCTCTCCCTCCATCCACCTTCACTCTCTCCCTCCCCCTCCACCCTCTCTCTCTCCCTCTCTCCCTCCATCCCTCTCTTCCCTCTCCCCCTTCCTCCCTCCCCCTCTCTCTCTTGCCTCTCTCTCCCTCTCCCTCCCTTCTCACTCCCTCACTCCCCCCTCTCCCTCTCCCTCTCTCTCTTTCTCCCTCTCTCCCTCTCTCTTAGTCTCTCTCTCTCTCCCTCTCTCTTACTCTCTCTCTCTCTCTCTCTCTCTCCCTCTCTCCCTCTCTCTTACTCTCTCTCTCTCTCTCCCTCTCTCTCTTTCTCCCTCTCTCCCTCTCTCTTACTCTCTCTCTCTCTCACTCCCTCTCTCTTACTCTCTCTCTCCCTCTCTCTCCCTCTCCCCCCCTCTCTCTCTCTCTCTCTCTCTTTCTCCCTCTCCCTCTCTTCTCACTCTCTCACTCCCCCTCTCTCCCTTGCCTCTCCCTCCCTCTCTCTTACTCTCTCTCTCTCTCCCTCTCTTATTCTCTCTCCCTCCCTCTCTCTTATTCTCTCTCCCTCTCTCTTACTCCCTCTCTCCCCCTCTCTCTCTCTCCCTCTCTCTTACTCTCTCTCCTTCTTCCTCTCTTATTCTCTCTCCCTCCCTCTTTTTCACTCTTCTCTCATTTGCCCGATCAGGCCGATGACCCCTGTCCGTTTATCTCGTCTCTGCTCCAGACAATCTGAGCAATTGCTGGGACAGTGTTCTCTCTATAGCAATCTGGAGAGCTCCGTTTTCGATTGCAGCTCTCGGCCAAGGGGACGAGATAGTGTGGAGAAAAAAAGAAGAAGAAGGAAACCACAGCCATACAAGCCGCATCTTGCCGATTGAATAGAGTGGTGCATTCTGTAGGGGCCATTTTTTTTTCACTGTGAGTTAAATCATGCAGGCACGATAGACATGGACTGTCTATCCATCAGACTTGTGACCCCTCTGCTTCTCTGTCCGTTGTCCATTGCAGTTAATCAACCCCGCACCAAAATTGACATCTTATTTTATAGTCAGTGAGCAGTTTGCAATATTTCTGTGTTTTAGACCTACTTCTTCTTTTAAAACAAAAGTAATATTCGAAATTGTTGCAAACTACTCACTGACTAAAATGACCAAAATGAAAATCTCAGAAATTTAGAGGGGCCAGACGTTTCAATCCAACTGTCAACTTATGGTAAAAGGTGGCTCCAGAATTTCAGAGACCTCGCATTGACCCTCTGCCCACCCTCCCTGTAGGGCTTACAGACCCTATGACCCCTAAAAAAGCCCCAGTTTACATGCAAGCTACTTTGCTCATCGCTTCTCTGAACCCCCAATGCCTCAGGTGTATGTACAAGCCATTCAGAATTATAGACAGAGGCTTCTTGGGGAAAGAAAAAAAGAAAAACAGAAAAGAAAAACAACTCAAGTAATTCTCGGATCGAATGACAAGGATAATTTTTTTTTTAGGCTGGTGTAACAGAAACTCAGGCTGGAGAGGCCGGAGCCAGGTAACTGACCGCTCAGAGCTGCCTGGGACGAAAAAATGCAGCAGTGGTCAGTTCAGTGGCTGTATATGATTGGCATGAGAGGTGTAGGTGGGTGGGGAATGCTAAAAAAACACAGAAAGAAATATCTCAGGTCATCTGTCAAATCAGCCACGGCTTTGTGGCACATGGCATGCAGTGCAAGGTGCATTTCCTGTGAATTTCAGGGTCATTAACCGACTGAAATGTATATGCGTGTGATGAGAGAGAAGGATCCAACGACTGAAGTCAATACAAAAAAAACTGTAGCAAACTGCTCACTGACTAAAATGACCTGCAATACATACATCTCAAAAGATAGAGGGCCTGATGTTTCTATCCTAGCAGGACCTTTCTCAAAGGCAAAGAGAAAGGTCCTTAATTGCCTAGGATCGAAACGTCAGGCCCTCTAACTTTTGAGATTTATTCCAACAACTGCAACAACTTTTTTTATTGCTCGTAGCATGAGCATACTTCCACCAGAAACCATAATGAAAAATTAATTGAAAGACACTGTGAATCTCCCGTGAAAAAAAAATAGAGAATATACAGGCCATACCTGGCTTAGGAAATGTGAATGTTTTTTTTTTGCTTTCTTATAAATGACATTACTTTTGAGGCCCATTTTACCGAAAATCTCACAAGCATAGAATGTGACTCCCATGCATGACAATCATGAAATTCAATGCGAAGGTAACAATTCTTCATTCATTCAATTTATATTCACCCTTTTGAAATAGAAATAAATAGTTTATTAAATAATGAGAAAGAAAGGATGATATCAATCTTCCTGGGGACAGACAAAAGAAATGACAGCCCCGATTTAGATTTTGGTGGCAACAATTCGTCACCTAAAATTCTGCCTTTTAGAAAGGTTCTGCTAGGATATAAAGAATGTTAGGCCCTTCAAATGTTAAAGATTTGCATTTTGGCTATTTACATTAGTAATGCTTTCGGGGTACCTGGGTATATAACTCTTAATATTGCAAATGCTCATAATTTTTTTTTTTTTTTTTTTTTTTTGGGGGGGGGGAATACGTAGAATAAGTTTTCAGTGCACTACATGTACCTCAACCCTGACCGCCCTTTGAACTTTGAACTTTGGAAAGCATTGCAGGTGCGTCTTGTCATGTTCGTGTCAAATCTCGAAAACTGCAAATGGATATCTGTAACCAGGTTATCGTTACATGCCCATGTTGACCCACAATCATTTAAATTGATGTCAAGTATCCTGAAATGGGGAGAAAAAAATGAATCCCCAGCTAAGTTATTCTTTTGATGTTCTTGCAAATTGCTTACGGACTGAAGTGTCCAAAATGAAAATCCCAGAAATGGGATGGTGTTTCGTCAATGGTAGCAGGACCTTTCTCAAAGGCAGACTAATTCTGTCTTTGAGAAAAGGTCCTGCTAGGATACAAACGTTGGGCCCTCCTAATTTATGACAAGATTTTTCAGTTATTGTTTTTTGTCATTTAGATCTCTTTAATTTTTTTTTCCGGGCAGAGTGCTTCAGGGATTATAGAGGGACTGTTGTAAGAGCATTAGTGCATTTTTTTTTTCAGGGACCGAGGATGTAACTAGCAGTGGCACAGACAGAACTCTGTGACGGATGTTTTGACAAGTAATTGGTGCGTCAACACCATCTCTCCCTTTCCTTGAGATAATGTCTGGGACCATTAAGCAAACACTCGGACCAGTTACACTTATACCATGCCCCTTCCTCATCTTGTCTCTCTCCTCCTTCCCCTCATTTCCCCCGTCTCATTCCTCATCCCCAACCGCCGGTGAAGTGCCTCATCGGCATACCAGTGCTCCTGTATCGCTTGCGTCTGAGAGCCAGTCGAATGTTAATCCCCCCCATGTACATACAGAGTGTATTGTGGTGCTGGAAGGTGGGCAGGGGACCGGTCAATGCTGACAGTTGTTATTGCAAGTAGGGTGGGACTGAGGATGGTAGACACAGAGAGAGAGAGAGACTAGAGAGAGAGAGAGAAGGGGGGGGGGTCATCTTCAAGAATCTCTCCCCTCTTATCTGTCTCCTCCTCCTCTCAGTCGTTCAGGACATGAACAAACAAGTCGAGGGTGCGAAGAAGAGGGGGCCAGAGAGAGAGAGCTGAGAGAGAGGACACTGTTGAGTGTTTGCACAAACCCTTCGTCGGCTTTCCCTCTCGGTCCTGAATCAGAAAGTCGACTCCTTCGTCAAATAGGAAAACCTGGGGTGCTTCAGGATCAGGGGGCAAAGGTGACTGGGAGAGAGCGAGAGGGATAGAGCGAGAGAGGGAGGGAGAGAGAGAGAAGGGTGCGATCAACTCAAAAGGAAACAAGAGCTCCTTGGCGCTGTACGTATTTCCTTGATCATGGTGTCATATTTTTGTTAGTTTTCTCCGTGAAGCCAGTGGAGGATGTTAATTTGATCGGTGCACATTTTAAAGGGACTTCAGCCGCGTTTCCACTGGACTAAAATTTAACCGAGACGATGGCTGGTCTGAGGCATAGCCTTTACTCATGGTCTGTTATTCATTGGCTGGGAATGATGCAAGAGTCTATGGGAAGTGAGCCGCTAGCCGCTAGCCCGTTGGACCCCATAGACTTGTGCATCATTCGAAGCCATAGCCAAGGGCCAAATTCATTGAGCTGCTTTTGATGAGCAGCAAAATTTGTTCAAGCGCAAAAAAAAGGTGCACGATTCACGGGAACATCTTGCCAACCCAAACTTCACTGTAAGTAAAGTTGAGTATAAGGCGATTGACATCGCATCGCAGTGTGGTTTTGTAATCCCGTTTACGGTACACAGGGAAGACTTTTCCTATGCAGAAGTTTTTTCCCTGACAATCCGACAATCCCTTGCTCTGCCCAGCCTCAGTGAGTTCGGTTGGCTCTTGCAATCTCACTCTGACCCGAATCAGTAATGTGTGTGCGGGCATGGGGGCCCCCATTTTGGGAAGTTCAGGGAAATTTTTAACAAAGGCAGCACGTGTGTCTTCAAGGAATGGCACATTTTACATGTATTATGGAGTAACCCGAGGCCATGTCTGGATTTTTTTGTGTGGAATTGTTGGGTTTCGCCGAACCGAGTGCTCTGTCTCTTGCCTGTGAGGCCTCATTCAGTGCATTGCATTTCTGCATGGGCAAAAATCCATGGCCTTTAGGGGTTGTTCAGACGCCGTACTAAAAGTGGTCTATCTTCAGTTTAAACTGAAAAGGGTCTATCTAGTTGTGTCTGAATGGTCTACTTAGACCGTTTTGGGTACCGGTACTACAAAAGGTCTATCTTAGACCGCCGAGGAGGGGTGGACTAGACTACGTAGACCGGTCTACGTAGACCGGTCTACAAACCTTAACGTGTCTGAACGGTCTATCTCATAACCACATCCGGTTTAGGCAGACGAGCGGGCCCATTACATAACCGGTGATTTATGTCACTGCCCAAACCGCATCAATTAAGGGAAGTTGGGATTCGGGGTCAAGCAACGTGTGTGACCTCTTAGTACCAGAGATGGACTGTTTTCAGTTGAACTCAGTGAGTATGACCGCAAGGGGTTTGCAATGAAACGTTAACCTCCCGCTGTGACCGCAAATGATAGACCTTTTTCGGTCTCCGTAGTATGGTGTCTGAACATAGCTTGAGTTCGTAGATGGAATTACTAAGATAGCAACTTTATTCTTGTTGAATATCGACAGCTGTGGACTAGGTTTGGACTACGCTACCGCGCTTGTAGTGTGAATCGATTGATCTTCTAATAAATGTATTGCATAATTTAATGTGTTTCATGGATCAATATTTTTGTTTCCCGAAATGATTAGGGGTCTGACGCCACTAAGAAGCTGTGGTGGACTAGGTTTGGACTATGCTGCCATGCTTGTAGTATGAATCGATTGAACTTCTAATAAATGTGCGGCATAATTTAATGGGTCAATATTTTTTCTTTCCCGAAATGATTTGGGGTCTGACACCACTAAGAAGCTGTTGTAATCTTGTTGAATATTGACAGTGATATGTCATGTTTGGAATACACCAGTGCGCTGGTAATGCAAATTGATTTATATTTGAATTTATATTTGAATATAATGAATTGTATCTGTTATGTTGATGGGTTGATTTTTGTCAAGTTTTGTAATTTCCGAAATTGTTCTTAATAATCATATATATCACTTGTTTACAGTTCCCGCCTTAACCCTTCACTGGGCTAACTCCCCCTCACCAGGATCCCTCTCTACACTACATAAGCCCCACTCCTAGTTGGAATCCAGCAGTCTCCTGAAGACAGAGAACAGAGTACACTGTTCGATACGTCAAGTTCCTCTGGTTCATTTCAGAACAACACATACCCACAAAAGAGAATTTACATGGTGTCACCGCAAACCTATTAATCCTCATGTATCACTGTTTTGCATTATTTCATTCTTATCTGTATTCATGAAAGGTTCTTCTTGTTTCTCCGGTTTGAACAGTATCCAAGCGAATTTTCCGCAAGCCCAGGCGTTACACCGGCGCCGTCACTGTGCCACAGGGATTGGCTGCCATCCCAACGACGCCTAGCAACGCTCGCGTCTCCGGCTCTGGAGGACGCACCCACCACAGCATGGCGGGGACAGCGGGATCACGACCAGGTAACAGGCTTGCACGACCTGTGACCTCTGACTCAGACTCGCAACCCAGACTCATGACACAGATTTGTGACTCAGGTCTCTGACTCAGACTCTGGACTCAGGACTCAGGACTCAGACTCAGGACTCAGGCTCAGGACTCAGTCAGGTCTCTGACTCAGACTCTGGACTCAGGACTCAGGACTCAGACTCAGGGCTCAGGACTCAGTCAGGTCTCTGACTCAGACTCAGGACTCAGGCTCAGGACTCAGGCTCAGGACTCAGGCTCAGGACTCAGTCAGGTCTCTGACTTAGACTCTGGACTCAGGACTCAGGACTCAGGCTCAGGACTCAGGCTCAGGACTCAGTCAGGTCTCTGACTCAGACTCTGGACTCAGGACTCAGACTTGTGACTGACTCAGGTCTCTGACTCAGGCTCACACTCAGGACTCATGTCTGTGACTCAGAATAGATTCTCCTTTTCCACGACTGGAGTCATGATAACTACCGATATTTACATTCTTGGATTCTGACTCAGATCTACTGACTCAGGCTTGGACTCGGACTGTGTGACTTTTGACTTGAGAATTTTTTTTAAATACTGCAAAAAAATGTCTTTGTGACACTTGTGAAGGCTTAAATAGATATACTGAAATATACACTCATGTTGGTGTATTGGGGTGCGTTAGTTGCTCAAATAATTTTAGCTCAACAGTCTACTATGTGATCTGATATACGAGGTGAGCAGGAGTATAATTTGTAAATGTGATTTGAGAAAAACTGTCAAAAATTAGAAAATGTGTTTCCATCGATGAATTACTGTAAATTTAACGGAAAACATACACAAAATATTGCAAAGTGCTAACTGACTAATATGACCTAAATGCAAACCTAAAAAATATAGAGGTCCTGATGTTTCTTTCCTATAGCCAATCCTTTTTCTAAAGGATTCTGCCTTCGAGAAAGGTCCTGCTAGGATCGAATCAGCAGGCCCTCTATTAAATTTAAAGTAGACTGTATGCCTCGGACATGGTCTCAACCAGAAATGACTTGGGACAACCGCATCGGACTCGAAAAAAAAAAGTGACTTGGGCTTGGACATGGACATGGATGTATTGTAGCACTAATGCAAGTCTTGTGTATTGACTAGCTGTCTCATTGCTCCTAGGGAACAGGCATAGGGTGCAGTACGTGCAGTGCGTGCATTTTGGTCGGAAAGTGCATCATTAGCGACGGTTTAATAGCAGGCTGTAGCACTGGGATCCCCACTGCTGTCATTGTACCACGACCGGTTTTCTCTTTTACCTTCGGGGTCATTTTCTGGGGAGTATCAGAATTGAACAACACCGTGTCTCGTTGCCGACGCGGTGCGGGGCAATTGAAAGTGAAAGGTGTTTATCGGCGTCGACCTGAAATGGGAGTTGTTCGCCCCACAGCGCCACCGGTTCCCCTGCACAGGAGAGCATTGATTAATTGCATGGCTCTCCACGGTTCCCAGCAATCACACACACATAAAAAAAAAGGGAAAAGATGAACACCCCCCCCCCCCATCAAAAAGAAAAAAAATTGGCACTTCAATTTAATTCAGGATAGAGAGTAGTCACGATGATAGCCCCACAATGTCTGCGCTTTTGCTTCTGCGATTTACGACCATCCCATATGAAACGCCGAGGCATTAATGAGTTTTGTGCGGCTCCTTCAAAGCGACAACAATACAGGCGAGATGTAAAGGTCTTTTAAAAATAGCCGGTAACCACTGCAACAGAAGGGTCATTTTTTTTTTTTTTTTGCCTGGCCGGACTTTTCTTTCGATAACAGATGTTTTTTTGTGTGAAAGAGACAGGATTCTGCGTGCAGTGAAAAAAAACGACAATAAATGTTTCACAAAGTGCATTACACAAATTGAAATCAGCAATATCAGTTTCATTATTTGTGACGATATCCATTGTACGTACGATTCACAATAGATTTACATTTCGGTTATTAAAAAATAGCCAGAAACCACTTCAATAGAAGGTTAATTATTTTTTTCTTTTTGGCCTGGCCAGACTTTTCTGTCGATAGCATTTTTTTTTTCTGTGAAAGAGACAGGAATCTGCATGCAATGAAAAAGATGACAATAAATGTTTGACAAGGTGCATTACATAAATTGAAAACAGCAATAACAATTTTATTAGGGCCTATTTGTGAAGATATCATTTAAGTGTTCCATTGACAGCAGGTTTTCATTTTATTTCAGTATCTCCCTATTAAAAAAAGCATTTTTACTGCCATCAATTTGGAACTATGGAAGAATCTTTGGGAAGCTTTTCTTTCACAATTTGAATAATTGTATTTTTTTACAAAGGGGTAGATGAGGCGAACTTTGAGTCAACAATAGAGGGCGCTTGCTGGTATTCAAACTCCGCGGCACAAACCATGGAATATAAGATATATACATGTACATTGATACAAGACCTGCCGTCGATTTCACCAAACCCTTCTTAACTTACGATCAATCGCAAGAGGTTGAGCAGTGCACAGAAACCATACTGTGTATCACAACTTACGATGGATTATCCATCGTAAGTTGAGTTACGATGCATCGCAAGGCTTTGTGAAATCCACCCTAGGCTGGGTTGTGTCTACTAAACACAAGTCTGGCTGATCACATAATGAACATTATCTTTAAGCTGTCTGGTTGTTGTGACAACCGTGCGTCCGAATGGTAATGTAGATTGTCAATTCTCTCCACCCCAGGGGTCAGCGTACTGAGCACTGCAGCGAGCAACGACAGCAACATCACCATGACGACAAGCAGCAGCGGCCAGCCGTCACAGTCACGAGACGAATCCGGTGGCTTCTTCACCAGCATGCTTGCTGCCATCGGCACTATTCACCGTAAGCACGATCATTGAACTGCTGTGGGAAAAAGCTCTGGCTGCCACAATTATAATCAAATTGAAAAATTGGCAAAGAAAACCTGACTGGACCGGGTCAGGAACCCAAGACCTCTGGTTTAACGTACCAGTGCTCTTCCATCTGAACTATCCAGCCCTTATAATCAGTTCATAGTTTTATGTATTCTGTTGAAATCTTTGCATTCATTGTAGGCAAATTCAAGCTTGAACAGAACTGGTCTGCATCCCCCCTCCTGTGAATGGCTTGTAAAATGTTGTAAAATGTGGGTGCTGTTGAGTTACCAAGCCAAAGCTGAAAGTTTCCGGGACCCCTCTTAATCCTGCTAGTTTTACATCAAGGTCTCAGCAGCTCAACCGGGAATGGTCTGATTGTGCCATTCTTCAGTGGTAGTAGTCTGAGTGTGACCCCCCCCCCCCAGAAAAAAGTCCAAATGAAAAAGAGCTTGAGAGACAATCCTGCCTTGGGTCATTATTCAGCCAGGCGCACATAACGCCACAACAAAGTGTGGATTTATAGAAGACAGGAATTCAAGAATTGTTGACAGTCCTTGGAAAGTAATTAAACCCATTCTGTCCTGGTTTCTGTCTTGTCCGTAGTGAATGTGGAGATGTTCATCCTCTACACGTCGGTTGGCTGCTGTTTGGGCATCATAGCGACACTTCTCTGGTGCCTTGTCCGGCTCAAGTGTAAAAATCGCCATTTGAAGAAGAAGATGAAGGAATCGGGTAAGAATCATCAGCGCTTGACTTCACCACTTTGTGATTAGCTCCAAGCTCCCCAGATTCTCTAAAAAGTTAGATGGCAAGATTTTGATTTCAAACTTCAGTATTCAATAAGTTTGGGAGGTAAGGTATTACCGGCTCTTTTCAGAGCCATACTTCTTGAAAGAGAAAAGATATACATGGACCCTTTTCCAAAACCCGGCTTAGGCTCAGGCTCCGGCTTTGTCTCCATTTCTTTCATCCATTTGAAAGTACTACAAGGCATGACAACGGGAGGTCTTTCGCTTCGGTTATTATTGTTATACTGCGTTTTGAAAAAGAATCCAAAGCTTCAACTTCAACAAAGAACTCCAACCTGTGTTTTCAGCTTTTGAATAACAGAGACAAAGCCGGAGCCGAAGCCTAAGCCGGGTTTTGGAAAAGGGCCAAGATCTCACCGCAAACCTTCCTCTGAATTTGATCGATTAGACTAGACGCGGCCATCTTGACTCACATCTTGGTGTGTTTGTATACCCGTCAGGCGTGTCGTCCAGCGCCAACGGCCCGACGCGGTCCGTCTCCCAGAACGGCTCCATGCTGGAGGCGGTGCGCCAGGAGAACCGGGTGGACATCAATGAGATCTGGAACAGCCCACCGCCGACGCTGCCGACGACCCAGCCCCAGACCCAGACCCAGATCAACGCCAACACCAACACCAACAACCGGCCCGGCGGCGTGTCGGTCACCGCCCCGACCACGCCCACCCGGCCGGAGAACGGGGGCGTGGACGGGGCGGGGCGGCGCTGGGGCGACCCGTCGTTGACCCACTCGCCGAGCCGGGAGGCCCACACCCTCCCGGCAACGCGGAACTTGAACAGCTACTTCCCCTGACTAGGCCGGGAAGCCCGGTTTACTGCCCACGAGTACGCGCTAAGCCGGGACAGTGACTCAGTCTGACACGTCGACTGTTTTTCTTCGACCTCTTCTCCTTGGTTTGTTTTGCCCCTCCGACAAAGCAAGCACGATGATTGCGCAGTGAATCACCAACCCCCAATCCCCCCTTCCTCCTGCCCCAACAGATGCCAGAAAACCCATATGCCTCGGACCTCAAGATGGAACCCGGTCTGAACTTCAGCTAACAATGGAGATAAACCGGGCCATCTGCGAAGCTCTCCGATTGGCTGTGCAGTCCAGGATTGGCCTGGCACACCAAGGATGGGTGGTTTTTTTTAGGACACCGACTCTGCCAGTGCTGTCAGAGAGAGAGAGTGAGCTCCTACTTCCCTCACAGCTGCTTACTAGCTGCTCACCAGCACCTTGAGTGGAAAGAAAACGTGGCAATACAGGACCAGTAAATGCTGAAAGAGTAGCTTCACCACCAACACCCACCCTCTCCAAAAAAAAAAAAAAACCACCCCAACTTCAGTCATCGACATCAACAAATGTGGGCAGTGGCTTTTGGAGAGTACAGGCATCGAATCCAGGTGTGGGATGGATTCGTTTTCGGGTCGGCCCTGGATGAAGCGACAGTGGATGATCCATCAACCAATCCAGGAGCCAAGTCTACTCTCGTCTGTGGCCTACAGTTGCTTCGTTTGGCCCTGTGCTGCTGGGACCTTGAGGGCAAGCACCCGGGTGTCGAGTCTGGATTCTGGACCGAGGAAACCGTGGTCGATTCCCTTGGAAATGAACTGTACACACCTCCTTTTGCAAATAAAAAGACAAGAAAGTAAAAAGTAGCCAGTTTAACTCCTGGCTACCCCGATTTCACCTGGAAATGGTTTTTTGATAGCAGTGTGTGCAGGTTTTGCTTTCTGTCGTCGAGGTTGACCAACCCTGACACCTTAGGTTTGTGTCAGTCCAGCCAGAGATGCAGTGATGGCCAACCCCCGACCAATCTTGCGGCAAAAACCATCAGCGAATTCTTACGGGAAGGAACGAGGTGCGAGAGAGAATTGGAAGGCATCATCTACAGAGCCAAGCCCAACTCTTAATCTTCGGGGTAGCTGCAGCTTTGTGTGCGGAGTGATTTGTTTCCAATTTTGTTTCCAATTTTGGAATGAAATTGTAATGGCAGGACAGGTTAAAACTGTTGGTTCCTTGCATCAATTTTGTTTCTGAGCACATTCTGTCGCATATTATTTTTTTGAATGCTGAGTTTGGTTGGAGTGGGGCTTCTGAATTTGGATGATTGGTGTCAGGCCTGGAAAGGTAACAAAACGAAAAGAAAGAAAGTCAAACAAACAAAGGAAAAACTGACTGGGAACTTTTGAACAAATTGAAAAAAAGATTGGCAAAGAAAACTTTGACTGGATTGGGACATCTGGATTAATGTAACAGTGCTCTTTCATCAGAGCTATCCAGTCCTTAGATGGTGGCCTTCCCTAATAGTCAACTAGTCTTTGCAGAAGTGGGGGCACCAGTCAGAAGCAATTCAACCATTAACTGCCGTATATCTCCAAGAAGATAAAAAAGACTGTTCAACTCTTCCATCGGCAGTTCAAAGTCAGCCATCTTGACTCGGATCGAACGATGGCTTCCCTTCAGATCTGCAGCCGATTTCAAGAAAAGTTGTGTAAGTTATGCGTTGTTTAAGTTACGCGTACGCAACATTTTAAGTTTCGTGAAATCGGCTGCTTGAGCTCATCTGCCAAACGTTTGGCCTACTTTCTCTCATTCTGGGCAGTTCCAATTTTTTCCTGAACATCATCCGTGCTTTCCCTTCTTCCTTCTCCTTCCCCCCCCCCATCCCCCAACTGCTGACCAAAAGTTAGATCATCCACTCCATGGAGCCTTGAGTCTATCCTAGTCAAACATTCCACAGTGTTTGTTAGTTTATTTGCCAAAAGAAAGGGGGGAGAAAAAAGTCACAAATCTTTTTTTGTGTGTATTCATAACAACAAAAAACTTGGCCAGAAATATGGTCACTAGATTATTTATGAAAAAATTTATATATATAGAGAGACATCTACGTGTATATATTAAATGGAGTGGCGTGGGTTGGCATGACGACCAAATCCGATGGTCTGTGGAAAGAGGTCGGTGACAAGATTGTGCCCGGGAGAGTTCAACACTAAAAGGACCCACGGTTTGAGACTATTTAACTCTAGAGAATTGACCAAACAAGAGCTGCACCGTGCTCTATCATTGTGGGCGGCCATTTTGTCTCCAAGGATATCTGGGCCCTTTTCCAAAACTCGGCTTAAGCTCAGGCTTCAGCTTTTTCTTTCTTTCGTCCATTTGAAAAAACAAGGCATGAAAATGGGAAGCCATTGGCTCCGTTTTTGAGTGTTACACTTTGAAAAAAAAAAATCCAAAGCTTCATTTTGAACATTGAACTCCAACCTGTGTTTTCAGCTTTTGGATAACAGAGACGAAGCCAGAGTCGAAACATAAGCCGGGTTTTGGAAAAAAGGGGCCATATCTGTGATGCAATGAGGCAACCACCTCAAAAGAGAGATTCGAGTCCACCACCCGACCTCGACCTGCCCAGTGGTTCAGACATCTCTCCCTGGACAGCAGGAGTCGCAGGCTCGAATCCCGCCCGAGCTGCCTGGATTTTTAAAATTTTGTTTAATCAGGCAATCGGTGCAATGTGCTGAGCATTGCAGTGTTAATTTAGACGTGGAGTAGGGCAAAACCCCATTTGAAGTGTCCAGGTTTAACGGTTTTGTCATGTCATGCTCTCATTTGGGAATGACGTTTATCAAGGTTTATGAAGGTATGGCGGTAAGTTTGGGGCCCAGTTTATCCAGACATAGGCCCCTTGGTGTTGGACTAACCGCCGTCAATGAATGGAAGCTGAACTTGAGATTTGTTGGAAGGAATGATTCCATTTCTTTCCCTCCCACACACACATTGCTATCACTGCTTCCCTCACAAAGTCGTAAGTGGTCTTGTTGTGCTGGTGCATATTCGCGGTCGTATCCGTGATGTCACCCTAAGGTCAACCAGGTGCTGCCATGGTAACTAGACCAGATAGGACTTGAAAACTTTTAAAGTCATCCGATTTAAGGTTTGGGGAGACGCAAACAACTACATTGATGACTCTCACCAGAACAGTGGAATGTCGCTGTAATGAACGCCGATATATACCGAACATTCAGCTTTAAAGAGCATGCCCTTTGGCTCCCGATTTTTGTGTACAAAATATGTGGCCGCACTGCAATGATCCTGGGATGTTCATGATAGCAACGCTCCACTGTATGTGTACATGTTGCTGTTAAACAGCAAATAACCGTTTATAACTACAGTGTATCTCTGTTTTACTGCGATGAATTTACGTTGAAAACATGGAGCGTTTACATGCACCTGGTAAACTACAATGATTGGACTCAACAGAGGTAGTGTGAACCAGCAGGAGGCCCTAATACAGGGTTGAATTGCTTGGGTAAACCATAGAGTTATGGGTATACCAATCTAGAGTTATGGGTATACCAATCTAGAGTTATGGGTAAACCAATCTTGTGTGCTAATAATGCTGACCAGTGCACCAGGGCGTCTAGTCTGAAGACATTGTTTGCCTTCTACATACCTACATGTGCCTCTTACATGTGATCAACGCTACATAGCCCCTCCTATAGTGGGTAGATTGTACCCTTAGGCGTGACCACACTTTTGACAAATCAAGAGCATTGCAAGTTCGCCTGAAAGTTCCTGCTTGATTCCACATCCTCCGGTCCCTCTTGTGATCCCCGTCTCAACCAATCAGATTCTTTCAGAAACCAAAGGTGTTAGTGAGGTCACCATCCCATTTGATCACTGCTCAACCAATCAGAATTATTCACCATCTCATGTGATCTTCTCATCCAATCAGAAACCATAAAAGCGAAGCTGTTCATGAGGTCACCATCCTCTCAACCAATCAGAGTCCCTTGTAGCACTCAAGGTGCAGATGAGGTCGCCATCCCACGTGATCACTGCTCGACCAATCAGAATCCTTTATAGCTCCAAAGGTGCAGATGAGGTCACCATCCCATGTGATCACTGCTCAACCAATCAAAATCCTTTACATCTCCAAAGATGCAGATGAGGTCACCATCCCACATGATCACTGCTCAACCAATCAAAATCCTTTATAGCTCCAAAGATGCAGATGAGGTCACCATCCCACGTGATCACTGCTTGACCAATCAGAATCCTTTATAGCTCCAAAGATGCAGATGAGGTCACCATCCTACGTGATCGCTGCTCAATTAATCCTTCATACTAAGGGGCTGATGAGGTCACTATATATTTTGTGATCACGTGCTATTGCTAACCAATGAGAATCCTACATAGCAACCAGGTTGACCCCGAGTTAACCACCTCATGTGATGAACTCTTATCCAATAGGAATCATCTATGTTAAGAAGTAGACTTATAGACCATAGATTTTTAACCAGTCGCAACTGTTGTCAATTGCATATTCATGAATAGCTGTTAGAGTATAAAAATAAACTAGTCAAAGTAACCTGTGAATTAAGGAAATTCATTAATTTATTTAAGCCACAGACACAATTGGTGCTGTTTACTATCGTCATTTTTTGGCTTAAGAACTACCATTCATTCATTTTTCCCTCTTTGCATTTTATTCTATAAAAGTCGCTTGACAAAACGTTCACTGAAATATTTGAAGTTAAGGCATACTGCATCGGGATCCATATTGAGACACGCTTCAAAGATCAAAATGGCCGCCAGTCTTTTAAGTACCTCGGTAGGAATGTTCTAGACATTTCATCAATCCCCACTTGTTAAAAGCGTACAGAATCTGAATTCTCCTGCATTTTGATTCTCAGGAAAACGATTCATATCATATTCTTTTCTTTCCTTTTAAAGGTAGGGTACACCATTTGCAAAGGTCAAATAACCGTTTCCATACTTTGTCAAATTCAGTGCATTCATAAAATAACACACCTGTGTAAGTTTCGGCTCAATCTGTCAACCATGTCATGAGAAAAAAAACATGGAAAACAAATTAATGGTAACTTTTTCAGACATAGAGGGCGGTATTTGTAAGAGGAACTCTTTGTTCCAACGATTGCTCCACATATCCATCATTTCCTAGATATTCCATGTCCTTATGTGTTGGTCTTTTTGATCTTATCTTGTATGTCTCGACCAGGTTTTCAAGAAAACATAACGTATTGATTTGTCACGTTATTGATTCCTGTTGTACTGCACAGCATGGTGACAATTTGGTTGATTTCAGTGAGCTTGTTGATAAAGAGCTTCTAGGCAGTTGTGGACTGAGGAAGATTATTTGTGTGGAGCGGCTGTCTCTGCTTTTGAGACCACTATCTGAATCTCTGCTCAGGTTCTGGCTCAGTCTTTAGCTGTGGGTCTTTCTCTGTCTCAGTCTTTAGATCTGCCTCTGGCTCTGGCTCAGTCTTTAGCTGTGGCTCTAGCTCCGGCTCAGTCTTTAGATCTGCCTCTGGCTCTGGCTCAGTCTTTAGCTGTGGCTCCAGCTCTGGCTCAGTCTTTAGATCTGCCTCTGGCTCTGAATCAGTCTCTAGCTGTGGCTCTAGCTCAGTCTGTAGATCTGCCTCTGGCTCTGGCTCAGTCTTTAGCTGTGGCTCTTGCTCAGTCTTTAGATCTGCCTCTGGCTCTTGATCAGGCCCTAGCTCTGGCTCAGTCTCTGGCTCAGTCTTTGGCTCAGTCTTAATCTATGGCTCTGTTTCAGGCTCTGGCTCTAGACCTGGCTCTTGCTGCAGCTCTGTGTAAGGCTTTAGGTCAGGCTCTAGCTATGGCTCTTGGTAAGGCCCTGACTCTTGGACGGGGTCGCACTCTGGCTCTAGCTGTGGCTCCTGCTTTAGCCATGGCTCAGGCTCTGGCTCTGGTTCTAGGTCGGACTCTGGCTCTAGACATGGCTCTTGCTCAGTCTCTGGCCGGCGGGCTCTATAACTCTGGATCTAGCTCTGGCTCTGACTTTGGCTAAGGCTCAGACTCGGGCTCAGGGTCTGGCTCAGGCTCAGGCTCAGGCTCTTCTTTACCATAGTAAAGAAGGAAAAGGAGTCGACTCACTGGCCTATCCTAGATGCTGTACCACGTACACAGCTAAGCATTTCATCATTATTTCATTGTTTTGCCTCTGAGATGGCATGATGACTCCATTGTACAATGTCTATGGAAGATGTGCAGATTCCAAGTATTTGGGCCCTTTTTTAAGGAAAGCATCTTAAAATGTTAAATTATTGGTATTGTTTCAAATTCCTACCTCATGTACTTAAGACAAAACAAAAATATTGCCAATATGTATTTTAAAACATACAGTGTAGATGCATAGGAGATGATGAGATTGTACATTTTCAAAAGTTTCTGTCCAAAAGCTAGGTGTTTGCATCAACCGATGGCTCAGGAAAGAAGGGTATAGAGTAGAATAGCCATTAGACTCACAGAATACCTGGTAGAATCATGGGTTAATCGCCATGGTAAACCATGGTAAAGTCATCGCCATGGTAAACAGAACTGGGAAGTCGCAAGTGCCTACTAAGTTCCCAACCATCTCCTCTCAAAGTTAAAGCACTGCAAATATGTTGCAAACGACCAAAATGCAAATCAGAAAAACAAAATACATAAATTTGAACATCTTCTGATCCTAGGAGGATCTTCAAGTTCTCAAGGGCAGAGAATGGTCCTGGCTTTGGGAAAGGCCGTGCAAGGATGCTAACAAAACTGTGTTCAGCTAAAAGTCTCTGTGGGAAGGTCTCATTTCAGAAACACACAAAAAGATCCTTTATAATTGCAATCTATGTGCATCATGCAACTTTGGGCAAATAGAGTTCCTGGGTATTGCCTCCAGCGACTGCACGCAAATGCAATGCTGAGCTGTCTGATCTGTACTGTAAACAAAATTAAAATTGAAAACGAAAAAATAATAAATTTGCCAGAAAATGAGTCCTTGTTAAGAAAAAAAATTGAACAAAAAAATTGAACAATGAGGTAAACAGATAAAAACCAATACTTTGCTCACGAGAATACAATTTGCCACTCAGAAAAGAAATAGCTGTAAAAATCATTGTCCTTTCAAATGTTATCCTTTGATTTTGAGAAAGAATCTGCTAGAATCCATGACTCCTGAACTTGTTTACTTTTACAACATTGTATGTCTGGCTGGGGAAACAAATGTCGAGGGTAGATCACTGTTGGAAATGGCAAAGAAAAAGGTACCATCGTTTTGGCAAAATGTCCCCCCAAGGAATAATATGTCATTGTTTCAAAGCATGTATTTCGTTTATCATACTTCCTACCGCTTCCTTTGTACATACATATATTTATATCACTCTAGTTCGGAAGGGACATGAATTGTAAATAAAAAATGACGGTGTATAATGTAACTCGGAATGTATTCTGTCCGGAGTGTTTTCAATTGTTGTGATTTTTGTTTTATTTATTTGAATAGACTGATTTATAATAAGGCCTATAGAGATCAATGGCCCCCTGGAAGTGTGTTCACATCCTGTCTAGGTCCTTTTGGACTTCATCAGCGAGCATATCTACTGACCCCCTTTTTTTTCCACTGAGATGGGGATATACTTCCCCTTTATTAACAAATTATCACAAGCATTATTTACATCACATACATAAATTTAAATTAAATTAAAACAAAGGTGACAGAAACGAAAAAAAATTTTTTGGTTTCTGTTGCTTCAAGGTTAGAAATTAAATTTGAGATCATCGCTAATCATTGAACAGATACTGGATAGCATTATTCTTTAGGTAAATCAGTTTAAATTTATCTTTATCCAACCATTTCTTTTCCATTTCAATGTGACCCTTTGGTCAATTTGCAAGGCTAACCCCTTTGTTTGTTTTGTTTTGAAATTGCTAATTATTTTGCGGTCATCCGCGCAGAAAAAAAACCCGGCGGAAGAAGATTGAAGTTTGCGTGGTTTGGTGGCTGGGGGCCACCGTAGTTTTAAGTGGTTCACGGGCTGAGACACGAGTAATGGATAGCGGGGCGGCTGGGTACCAGGGAAATAAAGTTAGATGTGTAGTCATAAGGCCCTTTGCGAATCCATGGATCAGGCTCACTGGCCCTCCGTCTCCGTCGAAAAAAAAACCCTGAAAATCCAGGTTGTGGTTTATTGCCAAATTTGTAGATTTGCTGACTTGCTAACTACACAGTATTCTTCAAGAAACTGGGGCCAAACGCTTATTTCTAGACGGCTGTGACATTAAAAACGGGTAAGAGAAAAAAATGAGCGAAGCCTAAGCCCAAGCCTAAGCCCTTATTTCGTAAGCGGCCTATGTGGGTAGAGCGATCGGGGATTTAGGCGGGAGTTCATTCAGTCGTTGTCCTGAGAAGACCAAACTTCTGAGAATCCGTGCTCTGGCGTTGTCGGCGACAGGCGTGAATTCAAGTACATGTACGTGTTCTCGTAAGTATAAAGAGTCGGGCTAGAAAACACAAGGGATGGCAGGGGAGCAGCAAGTCATCAGGCTGCGAAGCTCCCTCCGCGATTTTGGGGGAAGAAGAAACAGGGTTTATCGGGGGAAAGTGATATTTTTTTTTAGGGGGGGATCAGCGCCTAGGCCTAGCCCAGAGTTAGCTGTGCCGTTAGACGGAGTTTATCTCTGTTTTGTGTCTACTGCCTGACCGCTTATTTTTTTTAAATAATTTTTGGCAGTTTTTTTTCACCTGGCAACGGCTTTCTTCCCGCAAACGCTATTCTGCAGGTTCCTTAGTCTGATTGGCCAATTGTCATTAAATCATGTTTATGCATATTCATGCATGCTCTATACTCTGACGTGGCCAATCAGAGTAGAGTGTTCATGAATATGCATAACATCAGCAGGAAGACCACCAGGAAGAATGACATTGCTGGGCAAATAATACGCTCCTTCCTTCGCCTTATAATTATATTATTACACTTTACAGTAAACTAATATAGTCGCCTACCTAGATTGCTGCCAATTTTGACTGCTGTGTTTGACATACGAGAGAAGAAGACAGTATGCAAAAATGTCACAAAAACTGCTTACTGTCAAACATTACCAACAAGTTTTGATCTTAGCACTTGTACTGTAGTTGTAGCAGGAATGCAGGATCTCTCTCAAAGGCAGAGAAAGGTCCTGCTACTGCTAGGATCGAAATGTCAGACCTTTTTTATTATAATGATATAGTGTATGGCTGTGAAGGTTTACCCTGCAACGAGACTTCTCTCCCAATCCTGCAGTCAATTTCACCAAACTCATCATAACTTACTATCAATCGCAAGACAATGAGCGATGCACAGAAACCATACGGCCTGTCACAACTTAAAATGGGTCATCTATCGTAAGATGAGTTACGATGCATCGTAAGGCTTTGGGAAATCTAGCCCTGCCCTGAATAGTTACTTGGACCAGAGGCAACTTTGGGTATCCGTTGACGATATGTAGCAGGACAGAGGCCACATCGTGTAAAGTTTGACTTGCTTGTACAGAGCGTACTTGGTCATTCATTACTTATTGTATTTGGTCATTGATTGTTTAGTTGGTTTTGAAAATGGCAAAAAAAATTTTTAAAGCCTGTGAAAGTCATGGGCACTGTAAAGTGGCCCTTTGCAAAGTGGGATTCCTAGATTCCCGGGGAGGTCAAATGTCTGAATTTGACTGGCTAGGCTCGATTTATGGTGATACCCAGACTCATACCTCTATGGACTGTGAAGGGGGAGAACCTGTTTAAGTCTATGAGATGAATTGGCTTTGGCTCCTGGTGGTACGAGAAAGTGGGCTCTCCTTGTTCTGTATCACAGCCAAGTATAGAACCATGAGTTACAATTGCATATTCATGGAGCCTGAGAAGGCATTGGTAAGATGTCCTTCAAATAAGTAGTAGTGGATTCCTGGCTTGGACACTGAAGTCCTTTCAGACTCACTGTGGGATTTTCAGCCTAGCCTTTCCACTGAGCTAACAGAGAATTGAGCCACAAGCCTCACCTCCATCCCTCCCACACCGAGATACGTTGATCGCATAGGATCTGTCATCGATTTCACCAAACTCATCGTAACTTGCGATCAATCACAAGACAATGAGCAATGCATAGAAACATGCAGTGTTTCGCAACTAACAATGGATTGTCTATAGTAAGTTGAGCTACAATGCAACATAAGGCTTTGTGAAACCCACCCCACATTCTGTTGGGAGTGGATCAGATCCAGATGAGGATATGCGTTTATTTCTTTCCAAACTGGACGAAAACAGAAAATCAAAAAAAATCAGAGACAGATCAACTCACAAATTCATTGCCGTTACTTTATTTACCTAAAACACAATAGAAGAATCATGGATTGGATTTGAAACAAAATTGGAGTACAAACAGTCTCAAATCCGAGTGAATATGTGCCAGCCTAAGATAATTTAGATACAGTTGGCAGAGCTCAATGCCATTACAACCTGCATTCCAAATGTTGGATGGTAAACAAGAGTCCAGCATCTTGACACATGGACGAATCAGTCAGCGAGAATTGGCCATCACAGGATGTCCTGCTGTCAAAATGGCCGACTGCACGGCGCACGCGATTTGCTCCGATGCCAAATCGTCTCATCCACGGTTCCTCTCTCAATGTTTCCTCGATCCGTTTTTGATCTTGGGGCTGAGTCTGCTGAGGACAAGCAATTCACTCTCCTCGACAGTTCAACAGTCTGCTGATGATTAGAGAAAGACGGAGTGTGTCCGTGTACAGAAGGATGAAACAATAGAGAAAGCTTCATCATCCAAGACAGAATGGGAGAAAGTAGATTGTCGACTTCCCCACCCCCCCCCCCCCATCTGAAAGTTGTACGGTCGTATTGAGTTTCCAGATCAAAGGCATAGTGAGAAAAGTCTCTTGTCATTTTGTGCTGGGACCTCCGAAATTGGAGCGCCAGTGGCATTGATGTGCATCGCGCCGGTCCCTCCGATTTTGGACACCACTACTGTGCACAATTTAAGCAAAGATTCTTCTCAGCCAACCATAAACAGTATCAGCAATAACAATTGCGCTATTGTGGGAATGATACTGTGGATGATCGAGTGATAGTGCCCTGCTGCGGAAGACAGCGTGTTGGCATGTCCCACAGCCCAACGGTCGTTGTACAGACTGTGGAAATCCACCCACTGCCTTCACCACAAATTGCAGGCCTGGTTGGGCCGACCATCTCAATGATTTGTCTGCCTGGAGTAGGAGGCTAGTCTGCCGTCAAAGAGCGTCAGTACACCTGCTTATTGGACACAGTAATACACTCTGCTCCACTGCACTACACACAATGGACCCTTTTTTGAAGGAAGGCTAATCCTTGACAAAAAAAAGCCACACAGACATCTGTGCTAAGCCAGATTTGACTCACTTGTACACAAAGTGTACCATTATTGAATTATAGTTTTGAAAATGGTACATGATAAAAAAAAGAGAGAACAATTGTGTGGCTGTCACGGGCACTGGAAAATGGCCTAGTGTAAGTGGTGAGCGTTTGTGCAGACTTGTCTGTGGCGACATTGAGAATCCATATCCAAGGCATGTTGAGAGGAGTCTCTTGTGGTGGAGGGAGGGAATCTGTCTACTTTTCTGCCTCCTCTTCTGTGGCGGTGCTGTCGTCCGTTTTGGCCTTTTTGCTGGCGGCGGCGGTGGAAGAGGTCTCCTCGGTCTCTCCGGACTTGGTCCTTTTCAGGGCCTTGACCTTGCGGGTCTGCAGCTTGCCCAGGTCCTGGGACTCCATGTGGACGCGGCCCAGCTGGGTGCCGAAGACGTCGTGCGAGATGTTCTTCTTCTTCTTGGGCTGAGCAGGAGCAGGGGCAGGGGGGCGAGGAAAGAAGCACAATGAACGAAACACGTCAGATTTTGTTTAGTGAAGGCTTTGGCTTGAAGAAGGAATGTTGTCTTTGGCGGGAAAAAGTCCTGTTAGGACTGAAACACCGGGCCCCTTTCCCTTCCTTCCATTTTGTGAGTAGGCAGGGAGGTAGGTAGGCAGGGAGGTAGGTATGCAGGAAGGCAGGCAGGGAGGGAGGCAGGCAGGCATGCAGGCAGGCAGGCAGGGAGTGAGGCAGGCAGGGATGCAGGCAGGGAGAGAAGTAGGTAAACAGGCAGGGCAGGCAAGAGCCAGGTAGGGAGGCAGGCTGCCAGTCAAGGGAGCAGGTAGGGAGGCAGACAGGTAGACAAGGGGGCAGGTAGAGAGGGAGGCCGGCAGGCAAGGGAGCTTGTAGGGAGGCAGGCAGGTAGGCAAGGGGGAAGGTAGGGAGGCAGACAGGTAGACAAGGGGGCAGGTAGAGAGGGAGGCCGACAGGCAGGCAGAAGAGGGAGGGAGAGAGGGGTCACTACCAACCTTCAGTTGTTTAGGTTTCTTCATGGACTTTTTGAAGAGGTCCAGTGAGGCCAGATGCGACCTCCGCAGTGACATGTCAAGGGATGGGCCCATCTCCTCCAGCTCCACCCGGGGAGTCTTGCTCCCTGACTTCTTCAGCTGGACTCTAGCATAGGACCAGGGGACAAGAGGAAGGAGAAGGGGGGAAGAGAAGGGGCTAGTGAGTCAGAGAAGTCAGTTACATTAGTGCAGTATGTCATGCCAGTTTGCCAGGGTACCAGGCATGGTGTCCCAGTGCCAGGGTACCAGTACCAGGGTACCACTGCAAGGGTACCAGTCCTGTAACCCCAGCACTGGGGTACCAGTGATGGGGTACCAGGCCTGGTACCCCAGTGCTGGGTACCAGTGCAAAGGTACCAGTGATGAGGGTCCTGGTGCTGGCGTATTGGTACAGGGGTACCAGTGCTGGGGTAGCAGTGCCAAGTGCCAGTCAAATACAAGTGGGCTGGTTCCTTTGACTCTGTCAAAGTCACCCCTAGAGCTACAGAGGGTTTCTCTCTGTTGTTATTGACCCATTTTGTTGAACCAAGTCGCTTCAACAACACCTATGACATCATCAGCTGCTCTCCTCTTCCATTCATGCTCAACCCACCTGTAATTTCTCAGGAGAATCTTTCCATCCAGAGCTGTGACACTTATTATATGCTCCAGTCCGGACAGTCGAACTTTCTGCACAACGGGTCCACGAAAGAAATCTAACATGTCGAAGAGAAGGAGAGAAGGTGACTCGTTAAAATTAGCTACGGAAATTTGACTGGACCAGGATTTCAACCACAAGCCTCTGTTATGAGGTACCGAAGCTCTTGCTATCCAAGCTATCCAGTTCTTTGTGGGCGGCCTTCCCCAAATTCCATCTAATTATGCTGGGATGGGGAGTGTCAGTCAGTGGCACGTGTAACACTGCCTGCAATGTTACGTTACCTGCTCTTTCTCAGAGCTACACTCCCGACTTACAAACGTTCCACTTTGTGGTTCCACTATGCAAACCCGCAGGTCAGTGAGACAGTGAGGTGCACAGCCATCAAGGGGCCAATTTCATAGAGATGTTTAGGCCCAAAAAGTATTAGCTTGCCCACCAAAACTTCCCCCTTACATCATGCTGGAGTAAAGAACAGTGGAATACAAGTCAAAAACAACTGACATCGCAGTGAGGTTTTGTGATTCTGTCTTCACAAGGAGGACATTCCACGCTTAGTAGATTTTCACGTTTGAGCGGCCCAATGAGAGTGGGCCCAATTCTTACCGATTAACAGGTTCTTTAGTCGCTTGTAGTCGTGCTCCGTGTCAAAGAGATCCCCGCTGAACACCAGACAAGGCTTGGTACCAGACATGCACTTGGAACTCTGTGTGTGTGAAAGGATAGAGCCCCACAAGGATGTATAAGTCTGGTCCCTTTCAGTACCGTTGTTTGAGTTACTCGACCACATTGGTTCTGTACCACTGTTGAGTTCACTCAACCATTGAAACTACATGCATGCATACCATTGTCAAGTTACTTGCCACATGCACCATGTTGGTTCTGTACCACAGCCGAGTTTACTCAACCATTGAAACCACATGCTTGAATGCAGTTTGTTTTAAGCTGGTACATGTACCTTTAACCCTTTCAGTACCATTGTTGAAGTACATGTAACTCGATTACATGTACCACGTTCTTCTGTACCACTGTCAGGTTTATTCGGCCATTAAAACCACACGCTAGCTTACAATTGAGCATGCGCACCATGTTGCTTCTGTACCACAGTTGAGTCTACTCGACCATTGAAACCACACGCTTGCATGCCGTTTGCTTTAAACTTCATATTTTTTTTCTTCAGTGGGGACAATAAGCACACAATCTGTCACATAATAAGGAGTTCATTTGATGATGAACCCATTGAGTTAGTCCAAGGAAGCGGAGGAAGGGTTCTTGGAGGTCCACATTACCTTAATTTCAAACATGGAGGTGAACTTGTCCACACCCAGCTCCACCATGTCCAGAACTTGAAAGTCAAACATTCTCCCTGGGGAAAATGAAAAACAGAAGCAGGAAATTCAATCACTCACTCACTCATCTCCGAAGTCTCACTGACCATTGGTGCACTGATGCACAAACCTCTCTCCACTCTCCCCTAAAGTTACTCATAGCGATACTGAACGAGCGGAACGGGTTTATGTCTTACCAAACACTAAGTTGTGGGGCCGCTTCTTGGAGTGACTGCCAAAGAGGAAGAGTGAGGAGTCATACTTCTTGCCAAAATGCTCCTGAAAAAAAGAAAGACCGAGAGAAAAGAAAGACAGAGAGAAAAGAAAGACAGGGCGAGAGGGAGGGAGGGGGGGGGGAGAGAGAAAGGGATGGGAGAGAGAGAGAGGGAGAGAAAGGGAGGAGAGAGAGGAGAGGGAGAGACAAAGGGAGGGGGAGAGAGAAAGGGAGGTGGGAGAGAGAGAGTGAGGGAGAGAGAGAAAGAGAGGGAAAGAGAGGGACAGAGAGGGGAAAGAGAGGGGCAGTATAGAAAGAGGGAGGGGGAAAGAGAGAGAGAGAGAGAGGGGGGAGAGAGAGGGAGGGAGAGAGAGAGAAAGGGTCGAGGGAGAGAGAGAAAGGGTGAGGGAGGGAGAGAAAGGGTGAGGGAGGGAGAGAAAGGGCAGGGGAGAGAGAGAGAGAGAAATGGAGAGAGAAAGGAAGAGAGTGGGAGGGGGGTATGAAAGAGAGAGGGAGGGAAAGAGAGATAACCTAATTAAGAAAAGTTGCAAAACAGGCTACAGATGTCACAAAATGTGTCAAGCTAAATAGTGCTTGAAATGAATCTTTGTTTAAAATGTGGACAATTGTGGTGTCGGTCTCTGGAGGGCCCTGATACAGAGCGACACCCCTGAGGCTCTGAATTTGGAGGTCCCGGTGCAAAGTGACGTCCATCAACCCATAAAGATCTCTTACCAGTTGTGATCTGTCTTCAAACGGTCTGAGCATGTTTTTCCTGCAGTAGGAGAAGAAGAAGTAGTACCATGCTGATTGTAATGTCAAGTCATCTGGCCACAATTAAAAGATGTTTAAAGATCTGTACACATTTCAGTCAAGGGACGACGGGCAGAGTACACACTACCTGAAACATTGAGTTACTGGCCCTTTCCAGAGCCATACTCGTTCTCTTAAGAGATGATATACATGATGTCACCTCAAACCTCCCACTTGGTATTTCTACCATGCAAACCTTCAAACCTTATCTTAACACGTTATGTACATCATTATTAGTGTGCAATTTCATGACATTTCTGGGAGGTTTATGAACATATAAGGCCAAGTACAACAAATATTAGATGGGCAATCTAATTTCCAGTCATTTTTAAGTACGGAACGATATGTAGGATGTGCATGTGAGAGGTTCAACAGCTGGAAACAGCGAAAAATCAGTTGAAATTGTGTCTTTTTATCATTTTATAATTAAAAAAAAAAATTTTTTTTTGATACGGCGGCAAAAAACAATGTTGGCAGTGACTAGAAACTAATATTTTGTTTTTACTTGGCCTAAAGGACAACCACTCATTTTTTGGAATGGATATCTTCAGGTGTCCGCTAGGCGCCGCTCCTACCTTTTCAGCATCATGGCGTCGGGCTTCTTCAGGACGTAGACCTCCTTCAGGACCTGCGAGACCGTCTCGCTGGTGTTCCCGCCGCGGATGAGAAGGCACTTCTTGGTGTTCTCCACAATCTTGGAGTCCCGCTTCTCCAGGGCGCGCTTGCCACGCTGCGTCTTCGGCTTCCTGCGGGCGACATCCCCAAAAAGAGCGCCGCACAGAGAGAGAGAGAGGTCAGTATACACTACTCACTAGCGCTGCTGTCGAGATGAACTTAGGCAACCATCTAAACATAAACATACCTGCCAACCATACCTATTTCAGAGGAATCATTCGTCTTTTTAGGGGGTAAACATTTATTTAAACTTTTGACAGCAGATTCTGATTTTTGGCTTGGAAACACACATTTATTCCTATGCAGTTTGCTCTGTGATTCCTATTTTTTAGCAGAAGTATTTCTAATTTCCTTTAAGATAGGTTGGCGGCTATGTCTAAGGGCTGGATAGCTCAGATGGGAGGCAAAACAAGAGGTCTCGGGTACAAGTCTCAGTTTTTCTTTGCCATTTTTATTTCAATTTGTTCAAAAGTTCCCAGACAGTTCCCAGACTGTTGTACTTGTAGCGGTGGTACGGTGTGTGTGGTGCATAACTGAAACTGTTTCTAGTATAAAACTGCAAAAACATGTACACGTGCATGTGTTTGTACACTGGCGTGCAAAAGTCTGATCGCACTCACATGCGTTTTTTCAAAGACCTGTTTTACACAAAAACTTTCTGAATTTCACATAAAATGTCAAACCTGTGTCATGTGTGTTTATTTTAATCGAATATAATCATATTTCCACAGTGTCAAAACATCCAGTAACTCCATGACGACGATGATTTCGCGACAGCTTTTTTCAACATGCAAAACCTTCATATTTTGACACTTATATATTTTGACGCGTGGAATGAGACGGTACAGCCCGCCGGGTGTTTTCGGGGCAAGTCTGGGGATTTCGGTCGGGGAGTCGAAAAATAAAAATCTTCAAGTTGACGTGAACCATTTCACGTATTGGCTTGCTTGTACCCTACACAGTTGCCCGACCCCTCCAAATTAAAAAAAGGGCGATTTTAGGTCAAAGTTGCTCTGACTAGTCATACAACATGGGCCTGATACTGTGATAGGGTTTAAACTTTGTGCACGAAATGTCAACACTTGACTTGTCTTCTCCATGAACACTTCAAAATAACATAAAAGCAATACAATTTAAAGTATCAATTAATATGTGTTACTTACACTACTCGTTGCATTCTGTAGAATTGGTAGGTTGCAGTCAGGCCGCGATCCAAGATGAAAAATATCCTGACGTCTGCTTGTGTGTGAGCTTGGTTGGTGCTCCACGTGTGTGCAATGAGTGTAAATAACCAATTACGGACGATTGAGGGCGCGCTAAAATGAATAACCATTAATCAACAATGAGGGCGCCTCCCATTGGGTGCAGACCAAAATGCATTTTTTTTTGGCGGTTTGAACAGCCGGCTGTGTCGGTAAAATGAATTATAAGGACCAGTGCATGGAAAGGTATAGAAGCATTTCTTGCTAGTAGGCTGCACGTTTCCTCAAACGAAATGAAAACTTATGGGTTCTGAGGCAACAAATGCAGCTGCAAATTTGTACTCTTAATTTTCAAACAAATAAATGAAAAACTGTAAACACCATTTGAACAATTTTGGTGACACTGGGTAGCTACAAGCATCTGACTGATGCCCCACCCTGGCTAGGCAAAGACTAGTGTTTGGGTGCAGCACACAAAATCCATCCAAGATGGCTCCGCCGAGCTCATTATCATAAAGTGTGGACCCACAACTTTTTAATATGGGGTCTTTATTAGTTGGAGGCTAATTAATCAATTTGGTATGTAGTTTGGACCATATCTGGCTTTAAATGTGGCCCTATTTGGCTGTGGAAGTGGAGGGGTCCATCCCAAAATCCTTGCAGAAATTCGGCTTGGACGGTTACACATGAATATTTTGGGGTGTTTTTTCTGGGGGTAATTAGCAAAAATCGAATTGGCTAAGGGCACTAAAATTGAAAAGAATCTGAGAGATGAAGGTCCAAACTACAATTTTCAGTATAGCTTCAAGAACTAAGAGACTTTTGGGTTTGGGATCATGATTGGCTTTGAAAGTGAGTGTTTTTGTGCAGTGTTCAATAGGAGCTCGATTTAGTGTTCGGCACCCGTTTGCCATTTTATTTTGGGAAGGCTGCCCTCTATAGGCCAATAGAGGGTGGGTAAGAGCGCTGGCAAGAAGTCCAAGTCTCGCGTTCGAGTCGTGGTCCAGTCACCATGTCCTTTCCGGAAAGCAACTCTAGAGGCCCGGGTTCCAATCACTGTTCAGTTCAGTGGTAATTTCTTTGCCATTTTTCCAAAATTCCTCTTTCCCCCCTTTTAAACCCCCTTTTAAACTACTGCAGTCTCCAAGTCTTCCCTATAGGCTTCTCTTGTCTTCTTATATTAACGATCATACTTCTGGAGTTCGTTAACGTAAGCCTTGTAAATTAGTCCGCCTGGGGACCCAGCTATATATAGGTGTCCCACAAACCTGTCGAAAACAACAACTTGAGCTAATTCGTTCCCACGAGCATCGTTAAAGGCCTATTATTTTTTTGGTGTTAGGGCAGGTTTAGTGCGTTCATCTATATTAAGCCGCGTAGGGACACCATTTTTTTTTTTTAATCTCCGCCCACGTTATTGCATGGGACCTCTTTTCGGAGTAATTTTGTTCGGGGCCCGGGCTATTTAGTAACCCCAGAAAGCAAAAAAAAAAATTGAAGCAAGAATGATACACCCTTTTCAAACAGCATGCATTGTCATTGTTTAAATCTTGAAAAACGGATAGGCCTATATTCCCGATTCAGCTAGCCGGGGCGGTTACCAGGGTCACTAATTAATCCCAATGCTAATTAAAGGGTAGTGGTGGTGAGACCGTGAAGTGAAAGAAGGTCACCGAAATTTAATGAGGGTATAATCAATTGCCGTTCCCCTAGCTGAACAATAACAAGCAAGGGTAATTAGTAAAACTTGTCTATTATTATTGTTGTGTTTTTTTCCATATAGGCTATAATACACTTTTTTTATGTTGCCATTGGTATTGTTATTATTACTTATTGTTTATCTAAATTGCATCCGGTTTTTACAGATTCGATTCTCTTACGCTCTGCTCCGCCCTGCCCTGCCCTACTCTGACTTGCTCTGCCCTGCCCTGTTCTGCTCTGCCCTGCATGCCCTGTCCTGCCCTGCCCTACCCTGCCTTGCCCTGTCATTCCGTGCCCTGCCCTGCTCTACCCTGCCATGACATGCCCTGCTCTGCTTTGCCCTGTCCTGCCCTGCCAGGCCCTGCAGCTGCCTTGCCCTGCCCTGTCATTCCGTGCCCTGCCCTGCTCTGCCCTTCCCTGCCATGCCCTGCCCTGCTCTGCCATGCCCTGCAATGCCCTGCTCTGTCATGCCCTGCCCTGCTCTGCCAAGTCCTGCCCTGCCCTGCCCTGCCCTGCATGTCTTGCCCTGCCCTGCCCTGCCCTGCCCTGCCCTGCCCTGCCCTGACCTGCCCTGCCCTGCCCTGCCCTGCCCTGCCCTGCCCTGCCCTGCCCTGCCCTGCCCTGCCCTGCCCTGCCCTGCCCTGCCCTGCCCTGTTCTGCTCTGCTCTGCTGTACGTGTTGTGCTGTGCTGTGCTGCATGCTGTGATGTGCTTTACTCTGCTGCGCTCTGCTCTGCCCTGCTCTGCTGTTCTCTGCGGTGCTTTGTTGTGCTCAGTGCTGTGCTGTGCCCTGCCCTGCTCTGCAGCTAACCCCTGTACGCGAATCAAAGTACGGTTCACGGCTGACGGTCGTTCATAGCTCCGCTATAGTACTGTACATATGTATAGTTTCCCCGTGTGACGTCTGCGAGCTGCGGGCGTTCGCATGAAAGAGACAAACCCGGAACTGCGTTGTGTCTGGGCGAGGGCCTGTCGCGACCGATTCCAGCCACTATCGCCGAATGCGAATCCAATGCAAAGAAATGGATTTTATTTATACAAACTATACCTCCACATCATGAGTAGCACGTGGATTACTATAGGTGTCATCCACTTCCCGTCCCGGCTCGTCAGTACTCAGCCGGATACTGACGCCAAAAAGGTGCAGGTGTTTCTTCTTACTGAAGAAGAATTACCTTCCGTCGGCTTCCAATCTCGATGTACCACTGAGGCCTAAACATACGTAACCAAACAAACAAACCAAGAAACAAACACCCCAACAGACGGACGGACGCGGAAAGAAGGACAGACAGACTGACAGACACTGTCAGATAGACCCAATGTTCTCATTCAACGGGAGCTTAGAATGCACAAGCTAGAACCAAGGAAGAAAAGATAATCACATTTGAAAGGTTTTTCTTTCCTCCATGGTTTGATGAGGGACGCGGGTGAATTGCGCCGGACCGGGATTCGAACCCTGAACCACTGGTGTAACGTACCGGTGCAATACCATGACATAGAATATTATTACTGTATATAAGGTTGTTCCCCTAAAGAGTTACTGCCTCTACCTGCGGCCAAAAAAAAAAATCAATTTGTTTTTTTTTTGGTTTTTTCGGAAAGTTAATGTATTGGAGGATATTATGTCCAAAGGAGTTTTCCGAAATCCGTCTCTACATGTTGAAAAAACGAGAATTTCCTGGGAGTGTTTGTGTACTGTTTCATGAAAATGTAAAGTTCTTGCCCTTTTGAATGGCCGCTTTCGAGGAGTTAGAATGGTGCTGCTATATTGTGTCTGGTACCAAATGAACGAGCGAAGTCCCCTTGTACTATTTACAACAAAGTTCACACGGAAATAATTTTGATATCAGTTGAAAGCTAATGGTATACTCTTTCACATCATTAGAAAATCTCAAAATCTCAAGAGTGGGGGTTATTCCTCATTATGCTGTGCCGGGTCACAGATGCATGTAGTCAACGTCTTTGTGGCACGGCCAGCCCTATGGGCGCGATCGAAATAAGCCGACCCGTCAAAGCGTGCAATACGGTGTCCATTTCAAAGCTTGTTTTCACAGAGACCATTCGAGCTCATACATGTGGTTTTGCAACGTGTTCCCGTCTGTTGTCATCGGAAAAGTATTTTCAGGATCTATGTCCTCGTTATAAACTGAGAGCTCATCGGATTCCGAAGAAAAAGCTTGCGGAAAAACGTCTCGGCCAACAAATTGTTCACGGTTTTTTGTTCGCTGAGAAGAAGACTGGTGTAGCGCTAAAAAAAAGTTCATTAGGCCTACCCATATACTAATCGCTTCAGGGAACTACTTCATTTAAAGTGATAGTGCCTTCGGGTCTACGGCCGTAATGACGTAATGAACAGCGCCCTCAATAACCACGGGCATCATCTTAATTAATAAAAAAGGGTGGTATACAAACATGTTGCAAACTGCTTACTGACTAAAATTACCAAAATGTAAATCTTAAAAATTTAGTGGGCCTGACGTTTCGATCCTAGCAGGACCTTTCTCTGCCTTTGAAAAAAAGGTCCTGCTAGGATCGAAACGTCAGGCCCACTAAATTTTAAGAATAAAAAAAAGCTTCAAATAAGCCCGAATCACAACACAATTGTGTTTGATTTGGGATTATAATGTACCATATTGAATGCCAAATCAAGACTTTGGAATTCAAGTTCTTGGAGTTCAGTTAACCTTTAAGCATCTTAATCTCCACCCTCCCGTCGTAACGAATCGAAGTTGAGGTGACGGGCGTCTCCCTTGCAGTTCGTGACAGACGAGCAGATTGTATAGAGTGCCATGATTGGGGGAAAAACACACCACACTCCGCACCTGGCTCGGAAACGCTCGCAAAAACAAAACAAAAGGACGCCAACCGGTTTGGAAAAGTGGGGAGGACCTTTGGCGATGAAACGAAGTGACCGAGGCCGAACTCCCGGAGCTAGTGGGGGAGGCGGATGAGGGTGTAACCCCTCCCACGGTATAGGGGATTTTTTGGGAGCAATTTCATGCTGGTAATCATGTCATTTGGTAGGTTTCTTTTATCTATACAGTACTTCAAAGGGTCTTCGCGAGCAAGAACGAGCGAGCGGTGGCCGTCATCAGTAAAATGCCTTGGACAGATCCACCACCGAGTCCAAGGCATTCTCCTGATGACGTCCAGAGCATATTGGTCGAAATTTCGAGTTACCACTCAGGTTCTTTTCAGAACCACACCTCTTCTTTAAGAGACCTTATACATGGTGTCACCGCAAACCTTCCTATATCTTAGGCAATACGTGCACTTTCTTCTTCCGCCTTGCCTCTGAGAAAAGTCCTGCTAGGACTGAAACGTCAGCCCCTCCTTACGCTTGATATCATGCATTTCGGTCATTCTACAATTTCTAGTCAGCAAGCTGTTTGTTACTTATCTTTAATTACTGCTGCACGTTACTTCATTCAACACCATAATAGTGCACGGATTAATTCGAGTCCTTTGGGGATTGAAACGTATTGCCTCGTGACGGTCACATGGTAGATGATGTTAAGAAAGAGTTGGCGAATGGGCGGCGTGTGTTTTATAATGTACGGTAGTCTTTCAGTTCCATAAAAGGGAGAATCGATTGGCTAATCCGCACTTGAATGAGACTTAATTTAGGCCAAGTATACGGTGGACGCACTATACAGCTAAAGATATCCCTTAACGGGCTTGCGGTGACACTTTGTAGAGGGTGGGTCTTGAAGACGAGCAGAGTACACTGTTCGAAACGTCGAGTTCCTCCGGTTCTTTTCAGAACCACACTTACTCACAAAAGAGAATTTACATGGTGTCACCGCAAACCTAATTATCCTGCTATTCTCACCATGCAAACCTTCAAATCTCAGGTGGCTCTTTTGTTGAGCCGAGCGAGGTTCTGAAAAGAACCGGGAGGGTTTCACTCGACGTTTCAAGCGGCGGGCTCTGTTCGCCTTCTCCTGTGTACAAGAGCGGCACTCACGCACTCATTATACACGGAGACAGTGGGGCTTGCGGTAAACCAGCCTGCCCACTGCAGCGTGGCGTGTCCATTGGTATTGTAACACCTTTTCACACCTTGATCCGAGTCCTCGGAAGATCCGAGGTAATTAAATTTGTTTTCGTTGATTTGCCGCCGAAATTCAACGCCACATCATCGAATAACTCATTGTATACATGCGCCTGGAATGGTCCCCTAACTATTATATATAATTACACCCCTTTCCTAAAGCTAGCTCATGAAAGCGTTAATAAGAACAGTACACGTAACCATTCTTTTCAAATTCATAATTCAAGTTAAAGACACCACGAAAACACGCACAGTTTTACTGGTACAATTTATTTCTTAAGCACGGTGAGTGAGGAGTGTTCACGTTAACAGGCCCCTAAAAATTCTTGAATTATGTCATAATCTTTGACCCGAACCTTTGTACATGCATAGTCAAAGTAATCTTCATTGCAAAATCGAAATGAAGTGCAACATTGTGACAGCAGTAATAGGCATTCAGACAGACAAATCTCTTGAGAAAAAGAAGACATTTGCAATGTTATTATTGTAGTGAGAGGAAAGATCATGTTCCCAATTGGGAAAGGTCAGATACCAAGACTTCCCAGACACAATTACAACACAATACAAACAGAGAACCAGACTAGACCACATGGTTGTAACAAATAATAATGTACCCCTGAATAAATTGTGCCCCGGTGCTATGCAATGAAATGTACCCCCACATAAACTAACTGAGCCTGTGTTACAATGATCTTTCTGATTTAGGTGGTATGGGATCCACATTGTGGTAATTTCATTGATATAATTTATTTAAAATACAATTTTAAAAGATTCGCTTTTGTGCACGAAGTGATCCGAAGTGACGTCAACACACCAGCATAATACACCTTTGATACGCGTGCGGAAAATCGTGAGAATCGCATAAAATAAATTCGATACACTTATATTACGCCAGCCATTCATATAGGAACCGCAATTTTTGCAACACCAATGTCGAAATTCTGTCGATGAATAACACCAAATTGCTACAGGCTACCACAAAGGCTCACGATCACCTCGTCAGAAATGTAAGTCCAAAAAAACAAGTTAAAAAATGACATTATTTTTTTAAAATAAATAAATAAATAACAAAATAATAACAAAATAATAATATCTCTCATGGGCCTGATTGACGACGAGGATTTTACCACACGGTCAACGATAGAGATCAAAATGAGCGGGGAAGTATATCGGTGCAAATCGTCATTTGGATATTGGTGGTTGGCGGCAACCTAGATTTCCACCGAATTTCGGTGACTCGGCGCCTCTATAAATTATACAAGGCCTATTATGGCCGTTTACGAAATGAAGGCTTAGGCTCGGGCTTGGGCTTCAGTCATAATTTTCTCTTACCCGTTATACTGTCACAGGCATCACGAAGCTAACGTTTGGCCCCATTTTTTGGGGGGTGAATATACTCTGTACTTATCAAGCCAATACACCTCGAAATTCGGCAACAAACCACAACCTCGGATTTTCGGGTGTGGTCAGACGGAGACGAAGCCTGAGCCCGAGCCTGATCCACGGATTCGTAAAGGGCCTATGAGATTCGACCCTCGCTTCGAGTCTGTGACGGAGAGAAGGTAGTCGTGGTGATGAAGACGGGGATAGTGTTGCTGGCGTCTCGGTGGAGTGTCCATGATATAGTTCATGGCCTGGGGAGGATGAGGTCGCCGCCTTTGCGGCCGCAGAAGAAGGCCCTGACCCCCTGCTGGAACTGCTTGTACTTGAGGCCGTAGATGACGGGGTTGATGCAGCAGTTGAGCGCCACCATGGAGGTGCTGAAGACGTTGAAGGGCCCGGAGAAGTCCAGCTCCAGCCAGCCCACGTTGAACATGAAGAAGGAGATCTGGCTGGGGCTCCAGCACAGCAAGAAGACGACGAAGACGATGACCAGGGTCTTGAAGGTGTTGCGCCGGGCCCGGAGGAGCGAGTCCTGCTGCAGGTTGGCCACCGGCGTCCGGGCCTGGTGATCCGATGAGGAGGTGGAGGAAGAGGTGGAGGAGGAGGAGGAGGAGGGGACGGAGGTGGAGGAGGTGACGGCGGCGGTGGAGAGGTCCGTCCGCCCGGCGGACGACTCCGGAGCTAGGTACGGCGACGGCCTCTTCGACAGGGCCACCGCCGCCGCCTCGGGGGACTGCGCCGGAGCCTCGGCCACCGGCTTCGTGATCCCCACCGATAGCGGCGGCTTGGCGGTGACGGCACTCTTGATGGGCTGGGGCACGGGCACGACCCTCAGGGCACCCCGCTTCAGCGACACCGTGATGCGGATGTAGCAGAAGAGCATGACCACGGCCGGGAGGAAGTACTGGAGCACGATGAGGAGCGGCCCGATGACCCGGGAGCCGGCCACGCGCTGGAACTTGCAGACGCCGTCCACCACGGCGTAGATGGCGAAGGAGTAGGACTTGAGTAGGACGCCCACCAGCCAGGCCGAGAGCGCCACCAGGGCCGCCTGGCGCCGCCCGAAGAGCGCCCGGTAGCGTAGCGGGTGGACGATGGCCACGTAGCGCTCCAGGGTCAGGCCGAGCAAGTTGAAGGTGGAGGTGACGAAGAGGAGCCAGAGGAGGGCGTCCCCGATCCAGGCGCGGCACAGGACCTCGCCGGCCGCGCCGGACGGCAAGGGGCTGGGCTCGGGCGTGTTGCTCTGCAGCAGGAGGAGCAGCGAGCCCAGCAGGTCGATCGTGGCCTGGTGGCCGATGAAGAAGTTGGTCAGCGAGTGCATGAACTTCACCCTGACCAGGACCACCAACACAAGGCCGTTGTTGAACAGCCCCAGCAGACCGATGATGGTCTTGATGATGCGCAAGGACAGCAAGCTCTCGGCCATGGCAGCGGGGTTAAAACAGTGACGGCGCCAACTTCGACTAACAATTATTAACTCTCGTTCCCTCAAAAAGTCAAACCTTTGAGATTGTCTCTGTGTGTCTCTGCCGACCGGTGAAATTGGTCCTATCACGCTGGAAGCTGATCCGTTTTTTATACCGTCCTTTTCGCGTCACTGCGCGTGACTCAGAAGAGACCCAGGCCTATAGCCTTTTTTTGTTTCGCAAAAAAAAGAAAAGAGGATTAACTTGGTTTCGTAACAAGCAAGACGTCCGCCCGTCTGGCTGACGGTACACACTTTCCCTATTCATCGCTGAATAAAGAGCTCCAATCCCTTTTAGTCTATGCTGCGAGTGATTAATTAGTTCAACCAACCAGTTGCGACCAACCGGCAAGTGTGTCCAGGCACCGGCTGTGACGTTCATCTGGATACCAACCAATGACAGGCGGGGAACCGTACCGACTACTATAACAAAAGCCTCCCCACACACACATACTTTCTAGGCCGAAGTACGGTGGCAACGTAGGCCTACCTATGCCCCGACTGCATGCAGCTGACGCTCGGTCGTCGGATGTCGCAATTTTGTCGTAAACTTTGAAACAAAATAATAATCAAAGGCCTATATACCCCTCCCCCCCAAAAAAAAACAAACAAATAAATAAAAATAAAAAAACATCACACGAGCTCCAAGATGGAGCACTGAGAATCATTAACGAAGCCGCACCGCGAAGTCGAGTTTTCGAAAAGGGTTCCATGAATTTTAGGTTTTGTTTTTACGTGGCGTAGCCTAATAGCCGAGCCCGAAGCGAATGTATTCAAAGCTGTGCTTTGATTGTAGTGTTGAAGACATGCATACACAATGTTGACCAGGCGCCATAATACATGAACAGTCATTAATCACGCAGCTAATACGGAGTAGCTCCATAGTACATGGATTATTGTACCGGACCAAACTTCGGAACTTGAATGGTATGACTTGAACATTATGACTCTCTCTCTCTCTCTCTGTATCACTCTCTGTCACTCTTCTTATGTAGAGATATCAGTGTCTGTCTGTGCCTAGCTCTCTGCGTTGAACGTGTCAAATTTTGCTGGCCGTGTTCTCAGCATAACAAAATAAGTGTCACGGTACGCTAGCTTTGGGGTTTACGCGGCGGTTGCTCGCTGCATGCAGCATGGTTGTACCCTAGAGTTATATCCCATAGTATTTAAAGTATACAGAAATCCAAATTCAAAGAGGTTTTGCCCTTACTCGACGTGGTAAACACTGAATGCTCAGTGCTTTGCCCGGTGCCTGATAAAAATATATACAGAAATCAAAATTAACTTGGGGTTAAATAAATCGGTATTGTTATAGAACCCAACGTGTCTATCATTTTTGAGACCAAAAATTATTAATTTAGCCCAAAAAAATCGCTATATTTTGGTCAAAAAATATTGTGCCCCACACTTTGGAGACGAACGTACTACGTCACATACAGAATGTGTGGTCAGCCTTGAGGTTCTGCACTGTCACGTCTCTATCAGCCGTAAATGCCGCACTGTCACATGCGCAGTACATGTATATAGCGCACGTCTCAGCATTTCGATCGCCTCGCTCGGCTGCTTTTGGTCTGCATGTGACGTCACATGCACCGTCAGATCGCGCATGACTGGATTTTGTAATCGTGAATTTCATTCACTAAACTAAACATTATTTAGAGTAGACCCCTACATACACAAGTCATGTTGTAAACTGCCAGAATAAAGAAATAACCAACTTGATGCAAAGCTAAAAAAAAGAAGTAGCTAACGAGGGCCTGATTGACGTTTCGATCCTAGCAGGACCTTTCTCGAAGGCAGACAATCTATCTATGAGAAAGTCCTGCTGATAACATTTTTCTGTTTTCAGTTTTATTTTTATTTTTTAGATTTTCATTTAATTTTCATTCATGCCAAAAATGAAAAGAAACAGACAAGAATGAAATAAAGTAACATGTCTCAAAATTTAGTGGGCCTGACGTTTCGATCCTAGCAGGACCTTTCTCAAAGGCAGATCTCTATTGATAAATTCTGCGGCAATGTTTTTTTTTACGCAGTGGCTGATGTTACGGCACTCGTCCGTGTGGTTCCCTGACTTCACGGTATTTGTCAGGATGTTTCGCTCTTGGAACCAGACTATCAGCTAATAGACTGGTTCAACCAGCCTGCAATGCTGACGAAATACAATCAAGTCAGGGAACCACACGGACGACTGCCGTAACAACAGCAACTGCGATTTTTTTAAGCTGGAAGTGTGTTAAGCAGTCACTGGCTTGCTGTTAATGTTCTGGAGAAAACCTGACTTAGGCTTTGACTCCGGCTTCGTCTCTGTTATCCAAAAGCTGAAAACACAGGTTGGAGCTTTTTTTTCTTCAAAATGCAGTTAAAAGCCCCTACACAACATTGGTAAAATCGAAAAACAGAAATGTTCACAGGTTTACATGAAACTCATACAGTTTGAAGATATTTCAATCACTGTGGGCAAATCGTCGCGAGTCATCAACATAATGTTGCCATACTTTAAGCGGTTTGTCAATATGCTACGCCAATGTTGCGACTGGTTGAATGCTTCGTTATCTTATCAAAAAATGTAAATTTTATCAAAAAATTGACGTCATTCATAGGTGCACCAGTGGCGGGAATTTTTTTTTCACTCCGTAGTAATAGTATAGTACAGCAAGTCAACGCCCTGGGTACAGTGAAAGAAACCCGTCACCCGTATTGTTGTTGTTGAAAAGCCTCCTGGTACTTCTCTCAGCGCGCCCGAATGGGCCGCGCGCAGATTACCAGCGAGGAAATGCCGTGCCTTATGAATATGCATATCCATGACAAGCATGCGTGAAAGCGTCCTCTTTCCTTGTGTGAGTGAAAAATCCATGTGCGGAGCCTGAGCGTCACTAGTATTTCCCCGATTGTACGCTTTTAAGTGAGTAATTCTTGTTTTAGTTTTGACTCCACTTTAAATTGGTAAAATCTAGGATTTATTTGGGACGGTTTTCTACGTCAGTCTGTCGTGCACTTTCCACGAAAGTCGTGATTTGGTGGTGTGATTGTCCCGTGAATCGCTGCGTTGTTGAAGATTTTTAAACAAACGCCGGAGCGCTCTGCTGTGGCATCGTTGTTTTTTTCCCATGACACAATTCTGTCTATCTTGGGCCTTTTAAGTTCTAATCGTGCTTCAACGTTTGGTGTACGTTTATGTGTCCATCTCATATCTTTCTTTTTCAGTCAGTAGTGCAAACCAACTTTTAGGGGGTCGGTTTACAAAATTAGTGTCGAGCTAACACCACAGTGAAGGGGAAAGATTGACCATTCTTATTCTTATTGCTGGCTTTTAATTTTTTTACAACAAAGAAAGTCATTTTGGGAAGGCGGGCGGTTTGGATGCAACACGAAACCCAAACCGACTTCGACGGATTCCAACTCGGACTACGGTCCCACTCACGAACCCAAGCCAACTAGGAACAACCCCTAACCAACTCGGACCAACCACTGAATTTTATGAGCTAGAAAGTAGAACTAGAAATAGAATCATCAACATTGAAATTTAAAAAGAAAAATGCCTACTTTGCGCCACCACTGCACAAGTGTATGTACTGTATGTAGTGCACGATCAATTTTAAATGCTTGAAACAAAAAGAGGCCAACAAAATTAGCATGTGCAAAGGGCTGTGTATGATATACATGTATCTGATGATGTTTCCTTGCATATTACTGAATATTTCTCCATGCATATAATAATATTGCAGTGTTAGACTTGTTCCTCTTTTGGGGTAAAAATGTATCACTTTTTACAAGTACAATCTCTTGACAACAGTCTAAACAGATTCAGATTTTTGGCTTGGACATACACATCGCATGTATTCCTATATGGTTTGCTCTGTGATTCCTCTTTTTCAGCAGAGATATCCCTAATTTTCTTTTCAGAAAGGTTGATAGCTACATGTATGAAGCAGTATGCATTTTATTAAAAAAAAATTGGGGGGGGGGGATGACGGTTATCCGATGTTGCTTGTCTGTTTTGTTTTTGTTAGCTTTTCCACCGCAAAGAAGAAAAGCCATTGTTTTTGTTCTGTTTTTTTTTTGGAATGCCTTCTTCTTGTCGCCTAAATCCCATATTTGTTTGTTGTTTTTCCTTCACCCAGTATTTCTGATCCAACATGGCCGAGTCCAACGGCGAGCAGATCCCGGAGGAGCAGCAGATGGACCAGGAGGTTCAAGGCGAGGCGCCGGCCACCGACGAGCCCATGGAGACAGAGACCTATGTCCGGACGGACAACTTTGACAAGTACCTGGGCATGGGCTTCGCCGAGAAGGTGGCCGAGAAGCTGGACCAGGTGGTCACGGACCTCATGGGACGTGAGTAGACCTCAGTCGGTTGTGTTTTTCAGGGATGAGATTCTTCTGACTTTTGGCGGAATTCAGACGTTGGAACTTTGACAATATAATTTCAGTTCCGACTTTTTCAGTTCCGATCCATGGTCCGGGGGAAAAAAAAATTGTCAACTGGCTTTTTGTTTAAAAGACTGATTGACTATTTGGTAAGGCCATCACCTAAGGTTCAGATAGTTAGAAGGGCGGTAAGCAAAACCAGAGGTCCTGGTTCAAGTCCCAGTCCAGGCAAAAATTTTCTTTGGAAATTTTCTTTGCCATTTTTTCAATGTGTTCTGATTGTAATAGCTTTTCCGCACGCTTCAGCAAAGCGGAAAAGCTATTCTGATTTTTTTCTTCTTGTTCTTATCGGAAAAATCCCATAGACAAAGCACAGGGGTTTTGTCAGCGGCACTTTGACCACTGAACATACTTGGATTTTTTTTTCAAACTTGGCAAGTGCATAGAACCCTTGTTTTTTTAAAAAACTTTTGCAGAGGGCACATTATCAGAGCCGCTGGACGACAGGGCCCTGGAGGCACTGAAGGAGATGGACGACGAGAGCGCCATCGCCGTCCTGAAGCAGTTCTGCACCAGCAACCTGACGCACGTGCACAACAAGAGCGCCTTCATCTGCGGCGTCATCAAGACCTTCCGGCTGAAGAGCCGGAGGCCAGGCGGGGCCGCCACACCGGGGGAACCTCAGAACGGTCCCGATGAGGCCAAGATAAAGGTGCGTCACCTCGGCCCTGTTGTGGCCCTGGTAGGGAACGCCGCATTGGGGCAACTCTCGTTGCTCCTTTGTGGTGCCCCCTGATCGAACCCGATGTCTTCAGCACTGTCGTAGTCATTGCCTTGAAGCCCCTGGTTACTGCCTTAGTGTACCCTGGTTACTGCCTTAGTGTACCCTGGTCATTGCCTTGGTGCCCCTAGTCATTGCCTTGGTGCCCCTGGTCATTGACTTTGTGTACCCTGGTCATTGCCTTGCTGCCCCTGGTCAATGCCTTGATGTCCCTGGTCATTGACTGGGTACCCCTGGTCATTGCCTTGGTGCCCCCTGGTCATTGAATTGGTTCCTCTGGTCTCTGCCTTGGTGCCCCATGGTAATTGCTTTGGTTCCCCTGGTCATTAGCTTGCTGCCCCTGGTCATTGCCTTGGTGCCCCTGGTCATTGCCTTGGTGCACCCTGGTTATTGCCTTGATGCCCCCTGGTCATTGACTTGGTGCCCGTGGTCATTGCCTTGATGCCCCCTGGTCATTGCCTTGGTGCCCCTGGTCATTGCCTTGGTGTACCCGGTCATTGCCTTGGTGCCCCTGGTCATTGCCTTTGTGCCCCTGGTCATTGCCTTGGTGCCCCTAGTCAATGCCTTGGTGCCCCCGGTCATTGCCATGATGTTGCTTTGGTATACCCTGTGGGTCATTGCCTCGTCACAGATTCACTGAGGATTGCTGGTCACCATTTTTCTCACTTTTGGTTTCGCCGCCCATTTTCAGGAGATGCTACAGAAAACAGGGTACTCTCTAGACATCACAACGGGTCAGAGGAAGTACGGTGGGCCACCGCCAAACTGGGAGGGAGAAGTACCCGGTGTCGGCTGCGAGGTGAGGAAGTCAGACACCTATTTGCCAGTTTTGGGCTGCCAGCTCGGTTCCTTGATCACTAGCCCAGTCCAGCGATCATCCAAAGCGACTCGGAAGAAGTCACAAGCCTTACTCGTTCACTTGAATTCGTTGACAGTTGATTAAAAAAAAATAAAAAATAAAAATTGTCCCAGAATAGGGTCCCGTGCAAGTATTGACTTTTTAAAAATTGCCACAAAAATGTTCATTCCTCGGATGCTTCTGTTGCCTTCCAGTAGTGCTGTGCACCCGTATTCATCAGCTTTCTCAGGCTAGTTTGCATTGGCACCAACTTGTCTTGAGAAGTTGAGAGTTTGTGTATCTGAGAACGTGCTCGGGTAACTGGAGTGCTCTGCCTCGCGTATGCGGTGGACTTAGAAGTGTGCGTATGCCCTCATCTTGAAAATGGCATCAGGAAGAACGAGTCACCTGCAGATTCTTGAGTATTGCTCCTCATGTTGTTGTGTTTTTTTGGTTGTCGGTGCCCAGGTCTTTATCGGCAAGATTCCCAGGGACACCTTTGAGGACACCCTGGTCCCTCTGCTGGAGAAGTGCGGCAAGATCTACGACCTCCGGCTCATGATGGACCTCATGACCGGTCTGAACAGAGGCTACGCCTTCACCACCTTCTGCGACAAGGCCGGTGCGCTGGAGTGCGTCAAACAGGTGAGACGCCTTAAAAGTCCATCGCCCAGAGCTTCTGAAAATGAAATCTCAAGTATTTACTTACTGGGGGGAGAAAAAGACTTACTTACGAAAAAAGAACGGCTCATCAATCCTAGGGTTCTGCAGTCAAACATCTTGCAGCCTTGTAAATGTGCTTCTATAATGAGGCCCACCGTGATGTAACGATGCGTGATATCCTTGATCCTTGACCTGGCCTCCGAATCGATCTTCACCTTTCAGTTGGACAAGCACCACATCAAGGAAGGCTGGCAGATCAGCTGTAACATCTCCATCCCCAAGAGCCGTCTCTTTGTGGGATCAGTGCCCAAGAACAAGACGAAAGAGGAGATCAAGCAGGAGTTCGAGAGTGTAACAGGTAAGCATCTCTTCTGGAAAGAAAATAGAAAAGCGACAGAAAACACTATTGCAGAGGAAGTAAATGCAAACAAATGTTGCAAACTGCTCACTGACTAAAATGATCTGCAAAACATAAATCTCAAACGTTAAAGGGCCTGACATTTCGATCCTAGCCTTTGAGAAAGGTCCTGCTTGGACAAAACGTCAGGCCCTCTAACTTTTGAGACTATTGAAGAGGTTGCGGACTCGGGAGATATTGCATTGAGAATTCACCCTTTTGTGTCTTTGTTTTTTTCCTTCCCTTTCTAGAGGGTCTTCAGGACGTCATCATCTACTATTCGTCGGACGACAAGAAGAGGAATCGTGGCTTTGCCTTCCTGGAGTACGACAGCCATCGCTCGGCCAACACTGCCCGCCGCCAGCTGATGAGCGGCAAAGTGCGCGTCTGGAACATCATGGTGACGGTGGACTGGGCCGATCCCATCTCAGAGCCAGATGAGGAAACCATGGCCAAGGTATGGTGGAAAGGAGAGTTTTGCGGGAAAATGTCCTCAAATTCATAGCTCAACACTTTTCGATCCTAGCAGGACCTTTCTCAAAGGCAAAGGTCCTGCTAGGATCGAAATGTCAGGCCCACTAAATTTTTAGATTTGCATTTTGGTAATTTTAGTTAGTAAGCAGTTTGCAAAATTTGTGTATATCACTCAGCCCTAACACTTACCGAAATCATACACAGTCGTGGTTAGAGACATTTTTTGTTTCCCTTTTTTTTTAAGTTCGTTCTTTTTCTTGAGCACTGTTCAAAGAAGTGTACGGTCATGGAACTGGGGATATGAGAGAAGGTTTAACAAAGGATAGGAGAACTGAACAGGTTTTTTTTTTATTCTGGAAGGGAAAATAGTTTTTTGTCTGTACCTTTGTTGACTGTTTCTTTTCAAGTTACTCCTTTTTTTTTTTTACAACGGTGCTCAACGGTGCTGTGGGTTTTAAGAAGGTTTAACTCGACACAAGATTTGAGAACCTCTCTGTGATACTAAGTTATTAATTTGTTTGCAATTCCTTTATCACCCCCTACCTCAGGGAGATTTGAGAAGGTTTAACTTGACCTGAGATTTGAGCCGCTTTCTTCATTTGTTTTGCAATTTCTTCTTTCTCCCCTTACTTTCAGGTGAAAGTGGTCTATGTCCGCAACCTCTCCACAGAAGCCAATGAGGAAAACATCAAGGAGGCCTTCCAGAAGTTTGGAGAAGTGGAGAAGGTCAAGAAGATGAAGGACTACTGCTTCATCCATTTCATGGAGAGAGATTGCGCCATGAAGGTCAGCCAAGTTGGAACGCGACGATCCTCGTGTCTTTCTTCTTCTGATAATATAAAAATGTTAAAGTTGTTTACATATCGAACAGACTGTACATGTACTGTGAGTCTACATTCAAATCATGCGTGGCAGACACGTGTACATTTTGATTCATTCTCATCAAGTACATATTGTAAACTACTCCACAGACACACTGTTAACCCATTTCTCCCTAAATACTTTCATTTAGCCCAGAATAGGAGTGGACTAGGGTTGGGTAGGGGTGGGTGGGGGTATGTTTGGGATGATACAGTATTAGGGTGATTGAATAATGGGTTGTGAGTCCGTAGAGAGAATGGCAACCCCACTTTCTTTTTAGGAGCACCACTAGTTAATCTGCGTGTACTGTAACAAAAAATCTCCGCAAAGTAACCTTTCTGTACTGATGTCCTTTTGCTTGATCTTAATCTGCAGGCCATTGAAGAAATGAATGGAACACCGTTCCATGGCAGCGACATCGAGGTGTCACTGGCTAAGCCAGCTCAGGAGAACAAGAAGAAGAAGGAGAGACAAATGAAGCAACAGCAGGGATACCAAGGTGGCGGAAGGTGAGATGCAGCCCTTTGATTTGTCTACTCCCCCCCCCCCCCTCACCTCTCTATCTACCGCCAGAGTCCTCTTTTCAGACAGAATGCATCACTGGGTCTTAAAATACCTCGTTTGTTTTTGACGTCAGGTACTACGATGAGTTCTATGGGGGGCGTGGGGGCCGTGGGCGCGGAGGTGCCCCCCGCGGCCGAGGGGGTTACGACCGCCAGGAGCGGGGATACAATATGAGCTACGGCGGCGGTTACGACGACGGCTACTACGGCTGGTACGAGGAGCCGGTGGACTACCAGGGCTACTACGAGCGAGGGTACGACAGCTTCGGGTACGGAGGCCGCGGACAGGGACCTCGCGGCCGCGGCGGCCCCAGGGGGGGACGCGGCGGAGCGGGCATGGGCGGGCCCCGGGGCGGGCCGGGCAACCGCGGCGGGCCACGCGGCGGGGCGCGGGCCCGCGGCCAGATGCAGCGGGGCGGACGTGGTGGCGGCGGGGGCCGCGGTGGGCGCGGCGGCGGCGGCCGTGGCGGTAGCATCGGCGGCAAGAGGAAGTTCGAGGGCCAGCAGCCCGGCGACACCAAGCGCCGTAACACCCAGGGCAACTGGGGCTCGCCGCCCATAGCACAGCAGCCACTCAACGACTACCCCACATCCTACGAATACGGCCAGAGCTACGGCGAGCAGTCCTGGTCACAGGACAACTACGGGGCCGGCTTCTAGACTAGACGCCCAGCAGCCCTGCCCCCCAAAAAAAATTGACCCCCTCCCCTCTCCTCCCCTCCACCCCTTCCCCCTTTCACCACTGTGGATAGAATTTGCCATTCAATGCCCCTGTGGAGCAAGCTTGTGCCAAGGTGAATGCAAGAAAGTTGTATCACTGACACGGCCACCCATTGTATCATACTTAGTCCAACGGCGGTTTTTTCCACCCAACCAACCATTGGGGGAACTAAAACAATTTGTATATACTATCCCAGCACTGTTGGAATACCTCAAGACAGAAACAAACTGATTTGCCACTTCAGATCACCACCAAGTGAACTCTAAACTTTCAGAAACTGACCATTGAACAGTAATGAGAAAGCAACATGAACGCGTCAACGTCATTGCTAAACCAATGAGGAGGCAGAAAAGAAAATTGATAGAAAACTTTGTGAAATTAAATGGAAGGTCAAAAACTTGTGTTTTTTTTCGTGGAAGTATTAGCGGAACTCATCAATTATGAAAATGATTTTAGAAGAAAAAGAAGAGGAAAAAGCACTTCATGGTTTCAAATTTGGTTAAAAGTATGGGGAAAATGAAAAAAAAAGAGTAAAATGTTTATAACCATGTATTGGAAAAACGTTCTTGAGCACTTGTCTATAGCTTTTTGCAAGTGAATTCAAAACTATCGTTCTTGTGGAACCATTTTAATCCTAGTAAGTTTTTTTAGATTAGAATATTTGTGCTCTTTATATTTTAACATTGTCTTGTGGCGCAACTAAATTACTCAGTGGTCTTTTTTTCCCCAGAAATGTCATAAGTGTTGTTTCAATTAGATGTATCCAAACAATGTATGTGAAACCTTTTTTTTTTTGCTTTTGGAAGAGGTTACAATTTCGAGTTGGAACACAAAAGCTTAATAAATCACCTTAAATTGTAGTTAAAAAAAATTCCTCTGTGCAGAAAAAACTGCAAGCATGTCTCAGTCATTTCTACCAAAACTGATCAAAGTCCCATAATTTTTGGCCCTTCTCCCTCTCAAAACCCTGCTTAATTAGATCAAAAATATATTAGTATTTTTCGCTCCGGTAAGTATGACTTATAAGGTTTTTTGTTTTTAAAAGTTAATCTGAATTAAGGTAAGTATGCATTGGTATGATTCGTGTCCCATTTCTCCAACTTCAGCATTTTGGGTTTTTGTTTTTCTGGGCGTTTCAGTGTGTCTTTATTTTCCATCCGGGGGGAATTTTGTTTAGCAAAGTCAGACGGCAACAAACGCCACTGAACCTACGCAAACCCCCAAATTCCACCACCGTGCTTGATTTTCAAAGTGCTAGGGGTATCAAAAGCTCGGCGTGAAAGTTTTTAAAGCAGTCGCGAAAACTCCAAGCCGTGCTGACATTGTTGTTCACATCCCCCACATGGTTTAAGTAAATGCTGGCAATTTCCCTTGGCTGATGTGATTGACCACTTTAAAATGGTGCAGCTTTACTCTTGTGGCTCCAAACACTATTTAAAGGGCCCCCTGGTGATAATAAAAGAACACGATTCCCCTTCCTGATGTTTTTAATTGCACTTTTGCATGGTACAAGTTCCTTTTTGGAAAAAAAAGACTTCATAACATTGATAGGAACACTTCTGCATGCCCTGTTTTCCTATTGATATTCATGTGTTTTTTGACCAAAATTTCCAAACTAAGAGGACAAATTTTGGGGTTTTCTTTTTTGTTTTGGATTTTCCTACTCGGAAGCTCCAAGCACTGCTGCATCAAATACATGAAAAGTGTTTGGGACCAGTTCTTTTAATAGAGATATGCGCACCCTCGATAAAGTCATGAAATGACCTCGTCAAACAACCTCAAGGGGAATTATATTCACACCCTGAACGATGCATGTCACAGTGATGTTGATGCTTGAGCTCACTTGTTTTCTGTTTTGAAATTTTCTTCGAGAGGATTGCGCGCACATTAATTTGTTGCAAGTTTAAGACTGTTTTGTTGGGGTCCGGAACACTGCCTTGCCTGTTGCAGGGGACAATTTCCCAAACTTGAACCACCCACCCACCCTTTAAAACCTTGGTGTACTATTAAATAAAAGTTGAGGGGCTTGATTTTATTGGCCGAGGTAAAATTGCTGGTAGAATCAGTGTTGTTAGCACAGTCGCACCTTATAACAACACTGCAAAATGAATTCAGAATCCATGATTTGCGTGATTTGCACAAGTTAACGGACAATTGAGCTCCAGAATTAGTGAAATTTCGGCTGGACATTTTATGTCCTTGTCGATAACATGTGACCACTTTTGGTAGGATATGTCTTGCCACTACCAAATGCTGCAACATGCCGTTCAGAATCCACGAAGAAAAGATGCATGTTATCCTGACTTTTGTGGCCATCGGAAATGGCTACGTGAATCCCCTGTTGTCGACTATGCAAGTTCTAGATATCATCATTGCATGCCACAAGCCTGATCTTTAACCTTTGCACTCTGACCTCCGTGCTCAATGTCAGTACTCCTCCCCTGTTTTTCTTTTGCGTTCGATAGTTCAAAGTGTCTCGGGTCTGTGGTAGATGATACTGTACTAATATATTTTATTTCTCTCTTCTTTCCTGTATCCCCCTCCCCTACATCTTTAATCACGACGAAAAAACTCTTCCCAAACAGAAGAGCGAAAGTACGATATAATGCCTCAATAATGCAATGATATATTTCAGTGAAGATTCGTACCAACCGAACAGTCAGAAAAGTATGACTCTAATCGATATATTTCCGTGTTTACTGTGTGTAGCCATTGCAGAAGCCTACAGGGCTTCTATGTGTATGGTTTGTATCTGTCTACTTTGTGAATTTATTTTTTCATTATTTTTTTTTGCTGAAAAAAGCAAAAAAAAAAAAAAAAAGAGAAAAAAAGCAAGAATTTGAGTGTACACAAAAAATGTACACAAAAGGTTCTTAAGGGTTGCACAGGAATGCTCATGCTGATTGATGTACCATCATTTCCATTGGTACTCTTATTTCCGAGAAAAGTGGAAGACTTTTGAGTGGAAACTCGACCGAAGGATCTTTGAAGACGGCACAAAGTCAGATAAATCCGTCGGTTCTGGCGAACTAAATCTTTGTTTTGTGGACGGCCGGCCTTTGGCGGCCATCACGAAATGCCAAGAAACTGCCAAAAGTAAAGGAATTTTAAAGAAGCTGAAAAAAGAAGCATTATTGAAGAAGGCCACGAAAGCCCCTGCTTTCTGAACAGGCGTTGCCCAGACCGCAGCGGACGACGAAGCACCGAGGAGCAACGAGCTTGCAGCGTCTTCAGAAGCCGACCATCTCAGCGCCGACCACCAGATGCTCAAAAAAAAAAAAAAAAAAAAAAGACAACAAGAAAGACACTTGATTTGATGAGACTGTTTTCCTGGTCACCGATTGGTCCAAATCCCCCTGGGGAAAAAAACCCCCACAAAACGGACAATCTTGAGGGGAATTGCTTTTGAAAGATGACGACCAATTAGAATCGGAAAAAAAGGAACTGAATGCACGACATCAGGTGACTCATTGTCACTGCTGCCCCCAGCACTAACCCCCAAGTAAAGCCTTCTGGGTTGAGGGGTCAAACATTGAGGGAATCTCTGAGGAACGAGCGATTTGAAGTGAAACAACTCGAGAACCAAGGATCCTTAATATCCGACAAGCAGTCTCAAATTCGAGACAATTGCTCATTTTTTGTTTTTGAATTGTGGCCATCCACAATTGCATAGATTTCGTTCTTTTTTTTTGTCAAACAAATAAAAGGAAAAACTGCCTGGGAACTTTAAAAAAATCTTTGTTGAGGTTTCCGGTTCAAGTCACGGTCCAGCCAAAGGCATTGCTCAAGTTATTTTATATTTTATTTTATAATTTCGTTTTTTTTCATTTACCGGTATCTTTTTATACGGTGAAGGATTGGAGCCTATGGGAAAAACCTGTTGAGCAAAATTGTTCAAGGTGCATCTTAATTCCTGCTCCCAAGTCATGTTTTGTTTTTATGTTTTGTTTGTTTTATTTTTGGATTCAGCCCCCCCCCCTACAATCTTGCCTTGAACTTTTCTGTAAATGCAAGATGTTCCAGAATACATGAAAATGAGGAGTGTTGCACATGTCATGAAGCTTTTGTTTGTGGGGAGGGGGGGGGGGGGGGTTGAGCTGAAATCAGAATCAATGCTTGAAGTTCTATAAACTCAAAACCCTAAATTACCACATCCATGTGGGAATTAAAAGGTTTGGGATATTTGTGCTCAACTTAATGGCCTTCCAAATCATCAATGGAATTGGGGTTGTTTTTTTTTTTTTTTTTTTTTTTTGGGGGGGGTGGGTTGGGTGGGTAGGATATGGGACTGGGAGGAGGTTAAAACGACCTTTGGGATTGGAGAAGGGGTTTGAGGTTATCCCATTTGAGGGAAGGGTGGTTTGGGGATAAACAGAAAACCCTAAAAGTGAAATATACAGTGAACAATTACATTGTTACCATTTTGTCAGGCAAAGACGAAGTGGACTATTTTGGAAGGCCGCCATCTAAGGGCTGGATAGCCCGGATGGTAAGAGCGCTGGTAAGCCAAACCAGAGGTCTCGGGTTCGAGTCACAGTCCAGTCAAAATTGTCTGTTTGGAGTAATTGTTACTTGACTACACGTAATGCTATTTCTTGCCGACTTTTGTGCCAATCTTTACTGCGAAATGCACTTAGCAACGAGATGCTCCTGATGACCGAATTGTTAACTTTTGCGAAATTTTTCGCCCATTCCTGTTGAAAATGGGAAGAGGGGGGAGTGATATTCATTGAGGCCACCTATCTGGAAATAATGTGCCCTGGGCAGATTTAAGCCATCCTGAAACGTTGGGAATTTGTTGTGGCCCAATTTAAAGACCGACCATAAACATGGCTGTGTTCTGCTGCCCAAGATACCACGAATGAAGAATTTTGCGAGCAAAAGGGATTGGAGGTAGTACTGTATTTACAGTGCATGAACTTCACTGGTTGGGCTGAATTTATAAGGTCCTTCAGAAAGCACAGGAACGGTGGGGATTTGAATTACAAAAGAGATGGGCACATGCATTATCTCAGACACTGATTGAGTGCTGTTGAAGGTAAGTTTGTCTGTTCTTTGTATTCGCAAAATGGAAATGAACATTGAATCAGTGCATTCTTTCCCATTGGAGAAGGTCAACATTATGAAGAAATTGGGGCAGATTGAATTTGTATAGTTTCTTGGAAAGGGAATGGGTATGACATTCATTGAGATGTCCTGAATTAATTATTTCATCTAGCCACACCATAGAAAGCAAATGAAAAAGGAATCTTTCAAGACCAACACTAATCAAATGTCATGTTTCTTATTGTTTTGTCATTGTATTGCTGATAAGATTTTATGAGGACTCTATTTTCCCAATCTTTTCAAGACCAAAACTAAGGTTGGGTCAGACATGAACTTGACTTGCATGCATATAATGTTGACCACATGCAGGGCTTATGCCTGGTGACCATCTTTGACAGAGTCCTTGACTGCACATTGATCAACAGTACCAGTTTCTGTGCACTGGAAATGGGTCCAGACTATTTTGCAGTTTATGCGGAACAAGATGGCCACACTTGCAATCCATAAAAGAAATGCTTCCTCTCTGAAATAATGTCTTAAGTCAATGCAAGGTGAGGGCCTTTAAAATGATGAACAGAACAATAAACCACATCATTAGGAATAACAAGCTGTAAATTCAACCAACATCTTAAAATCGTACTTGTTTTATTTTCAAAGCTTCCTGTTTGGAAATTATGCATCCAGCTAACAAAAACCAAACCAAACGCACAAAACTAAGTAAACAGAATGGAGAATGGGGAGACGAACTGCTTTCTAAGGAAAAATGCATTAGAAGAAACGGTTAGAATTGATTGAAACCTTCAAGTAAAAGGTGCAGACATGAGCAATTTGAGACAAATGCAATTTAAGTTCCCTTCCAAATAAAACAAATCAATGCTTTGGCTTCATTGATCCAAGTCGGTGCATTGCTTATTTATAAGTACTACAAAGCAATTACAGGTACACATCTGACGGGTTTATTGAAATCTATTTTTCCGCAGTCGAAATACAAACTAGAAAGTACAATAATACACTGCCCTTTTGGTAACCTCTGAAGAAAGAAGTCCCAGGACTTCTTAAAAAGAGAGCAAATAACCGGAGAATATGCTTTCAAGGAATTAAAAATAATAATTGACGAGAAAAAAGCGAATACCGAGTAGATATGTTCCTAGTCAAACAAACAATTGAAAAACTGACTGGGAACTTTCGAACAAATTGAAAAATCGGCAAAGAGAACTTGGACCCGAGACCTCTGGAACGTACCAGTGCTATTCCATCTAAGCTATCCAGCCCTTAGATGGCGGTCTTCTCTAATAGTCCACTAGTCTTTGGCACACCAGCGCTCTTACCATCTGAGCTTTCCAGCCCTTAGAAAGTGGTCTTCTCTAACAGTCAACTAGTCTTTACCGGGGTGGGGGCACCAGTCAGCAATTCAACCTATCTTTATATGTTCCTATCGGAAATCATTTGATGCTTCCCGACTGCTGGGATGAACCTGGTATTCACAACAAGTACATCTAGCAAAACGTTAACACTGCACTACTGTACAACCTGCTTGCAGTTTAATGTTCAGTTTGGCATCAGCTTGCACATGGATTGTGTGTCGAGTGCCAACAAAATCTGATTTATGGTGACTCCCACATTGAGCTTCTTGGCTACTTGCGAGGAATTCTATCACACCAACTTCTGATTGAAATATACATAATTATACCGTACATGTCATTTCTACTGCGCTACATAAAAAAATGAAGAAGAGATGATAATTGGGAAAGGGAAGAAGTTCATAAATGGTTACACCAAATAATTTTTCGCGGTGTGACCTGAAAGGTGGTTTTTAATAAGAGAGACTAATTCAAACAATTGAGCTGCCACAGTGCTATTGTCTACGACAAAAACAGCTCACAAACGATACTGTCCTAACGGAAGTGCTTCGACTGGAAGCCAAGATCTGTGTATTACCCTAACCACTGCCAATCCAGCATTCGAGTGGACAATCTGAAATGACAACCGTCACGAGTCCTCATTCATGACTGAATTACACAATAAAATCGCTCAAAATCACCTTTCCTATCTCATGTGAACTACACAAAGCTGTATTAGAAGCAGTACGGTCTAACAGTGGCCGAGATGTGAGATTGAAACAAATGCAACCGAGATTATACGCATCTGATCTGCTTGATCATGAGCCCAAACACTTATCCATGAAACTGCCGTGTAATAAGACTACAGCAGTGTTTTTGTTTATGTACATGTCCCAGGGTCTAGACCCGACCCCATCACACGTCCTCGGAGGACTGGGTGCGCTTGAGAGAGAGGAGCGCTTTCTTGCGGAGCTCTCTCTCCATCTTCTCGGCCTCGCTGTCCGAATCCTGCAAGAGAGCACCATGAGCAATCTTTTTAAGCCAAGGACGGCACCACATCAAGTCTCGATAACTCTTTAAAATTGGCACCAACTCTCTATTTTTGTTTATAGAAAACTAAAAAAAAACAACCATCTCTTAAAGCCCCTACACAACATTGGTTCGAGGTCAAAGAATAGCATCCGTACGTTAACTGATCCAACATTTGCATGAAATAGCACACCTGTGAAAATTTCAGCTCAATCCGCCAACCGAGTCTCGAGAAAATCGTGAAAACCGCTTCATTCGTTTCACAAAAATGCAGCATTCAACGCCATACTGTTCCGAAAATTAGTTTAGATCTCGGTGAGACGTAAACTACAGTAATTCTTTTACTAATTTCTCCCAAAATACATAATTTTAAACAGAAATATTTCAGCGTGAGGTTTCTACTATAACCATCTTCAAACTGTATAAGTTTCATGTAAATCTGTGAACATTTCTGTTTTTCGATCTTACCAATGTTGTGTAGGGGCTTTAAGTTTAACTGCACACTAAAACAATATGGCGATAATTTGTGTCTGTCTTATACAGGTGACTGTACTCTGTTTTTTGTCTGTCTGGGGAACAAAAGCTTATGCTTCAGCTTCACCCCGGACCTTCTTGTAACTTTAGGTGTTGTGTGTGTGATAATATTAACTAATACAGTTTAACCCATCATACGCCTTACTGGTCAAATCGCTGTGTTCAAGTCCCCATCACACTGAAAACAAAACGTGCATTACAAGAGAAAATAATCACTGACAGGTCTTCCATCAAATAAAACCCAAACAAAACTGGAAAGAGTATGAATTTTACTTCATCATGATGCAAGAAAATCTAAAATATCATAGACCTTATCAACAGAACAGTGAATGGAACAACACCATCATTTTCACAATCCTAAAAATAGACCACGGAATCTCACATAGTTCGGTGTTTGTAGCTTTTCTGCATACTACGGGAAATCCCGTGACTCGCCGGATATGGGCTAAATATGTGCATGAACAGAATCACTACGTACAGTCCATTATGCAGCATCGAGAAAAAAAAAGGGTCAATTGTAAGAGATACCGATGCTTTTCACCCTGCCCGATCAGCCTATATCTATTTTTTAGGCGTGTAATCAGGGAGCACTTGGCATGCGCTAATATGTTGCATAGAGTCAATCCTGTAGCGTTAATGGCACTGCAACTGCTTAAAATCAAAATTGCATGCAGTGCCATGAAAACAAGAATAAATCGGTCCCTATGTCGTTTGGGTGTTTTCCTTGTCCACAACAACAGGTCCAATCAATTTTTGAATCCTACATTGACAAAAATGTGATACGAGTCTGGCACTAACATTGGAAATGTTACACGATACTGGTTTGTGAGTGCTTACCTCTTCAGCAACATCCTGGTCCTTTTTCTGCTTCTTGTGTTTCTTGTGCTTCTTATGCTTCTTGTGTTTCTTGTGCTTCTTCTTGTCTTTCTTCCTGCTGTCTTTGGTGTCCGAGTCGGAACCCTGTTTCCCCGCCCAAGAAAAAAGGAAAACAACTTTTTGATTCTCCATTCATGCTTTGTGACTGTAAGGAGTATTTTCTTGATTTTGTTTTGTCTTTTTAGAGGAAAAGAAACCAGTGTTGATTGAGATCTTCTAACAAAGGTCCATTCTGTTTCGCGAGAAGGCCTTACCTTTGCAGAATCACTGTCGTCGATCACTTTCTTGGCTTTCACAGGGGTTGGTTCGGGACTCCCCGATGACGATCGAGAGCGAGCGGCCTTCTTGACGCCCCGGTGAGGCCTGGGGCTCGGGGACCGGCTACGCTTCCTGGGCGCGGGAGACAGGGAGGGGCTGCGTCGCTTGGCCGGCTTGCGCTTCTCCGAGAGAGACAGGGAGGGCCTCCTGACGGCCGGGGAGGGCGAGCGGCCCTCGGACGAGGACGACCGGCTGCGGGTCCTCTCGGCTCTCTCGTCCCTCGGGCTGTGCCACTTCCCGGCGGGGTGAGGTCTCGGGCTAGAGTCGTCCACGTCGTCGTCCGGGCTGGGGCTCCGCTGTCGGATCTGAGGCGGTGGCGGTGCCGCCCGCTTGGGCTGCCTCTCCTCCGGGCTGGGGCTGTGTCTGGCGCGCTTGTCCGGACGGGGACTTCGTCGGCGACGCTCCGGAGTGGCGTTCCGGCGCTTGTCTGGGCTGGGGCTACGTCTGCGTCTCTCCGGAGCGGGGCTCCTGCGTCTGTCGGGACTCGGACTGTGCCTCCGCTTTTCCGGAGTGGGGCTACGCCGACGCCTCCCGGGCGAGAAGCTCGGGCGAGCCTTTACGGGCGACGGGCTCCTCTTCCGCTTTTCAGGCGTAGGGCTCCGTCTCCGCTTTTCCGGGGTGGGGCTTCTCCTCCGCTTTTCCGGGGTGGGGCTTCTCCTGCGCTTTTCCGGGGTGGGGCTTCTCCTGCGCTTTTCCGGGGTGGGGCTTCTTCGCTTTTCCGGTGTGGGAGTACGCCTGCGCTTTTCCGGCGTGGGGCTTAGCCTTCGCTTTTCCGGGGTGGGGCTCCTCTTACGTCTGTCGGAGCTCTGCCTTCGCTTCTCGGGCGTTGGGCTTCTGTTGCGCCTGTCGGACGGACTGCGCCTCCTCTTCTCGGGAGAGCGGCTTCTCTTCCGCTTCTCCACGACGGGGCTCTTGGCTCTCTTGGCGGGCCTCTCCGGGGTCACGCTGTCGCGCTCCGGCGAGCTGTCGCTGGAGACAGAGGGACTGCGGCGCTTTTCGCGGACCCTGCGCGGAGGGGACTCGACCGCGGGCTTCTTCTTGCTCTTGCGCGCCGGCGACGAGCGGCTCCTCTCCGGGGAAGCTCTCCCTCTGTCGCCGGACGGCCGTCTGCGTCGGTCTGACGGGCTGGAGCTGCGCTGAGTCCTGGATTTCTTCTTGGGCGCGGGACTCTGGCGACTACTTCTGACGGGACTCCGGCGTCTCTCTGGAGGAGGGCGGTGAGGCGGGGAGGGGCTACGTCGTCTGCGGGGAGGGCTGCGCTGGCGACGGGGCGGTGAAGGCGACCTACGGCGCCTGTAGGAGACCGGACTTGGAGAACGGTATCGCCTGCGAGGGGGAGTCGGAGACCGGTATCGACGAGGTCTATAAGGTGATGGAGATCTGCAAAAAAAAAGGAAACAAAACACAAACGGAATCCTGTAAAGCAACCTTCCCACACTCTATGTCGCTTTACACGGCAACAAAAATTCCAAACAGACAACACTCTGAACAGGTTTGGGCTTCTCATCTGTCACGGCCAAGTTAGATCAACCGCAGCAGCTGACGAGACCCGCTCACCTTCTCCGTCTGGGGCTGACGCTGCGACGTCGCTTCTTGGGCGACCGCGAGTCGGATCGGCTTCTCCTCCGCGTCCGTTGCGGCTCCTTCTCACTCTCCGAATCGGAGGAGGAGCCCGAGGTGGAGTGGCGACGGTAGTGGCGCTGCGGGAAGCGGTTCTTCTTCTTGACCACCAGCGGCTTGGCGGTGGGCGCCTTCTCTGGAGAGCTGTCCGAGGAGTCCTTCTGCCGGGAATGAGAGAGAGAGACGCGATACGCTCAAGTCGGAAACTTCATTCGGCAAGAATGCACGACAAGCTGCTCTATAGGAATGAACCGCACTGATCCACAGCACCTTAACCCATATCTGCCTGAATGGTCACAGCACATCAACAGTGTTCCTGCCTAAGCCCCCCATCACACTAAAAAAAAACACCCCGTGCATCCGAGAAAATTTGTCAATGGCAGCTTTTGCAAAACAAACTATATGCCAGTGGAAAGAGTATGACATTTTCTTAATTATGACACAAGAAAATCTAAAATATCATAAATAATATCAATGGGATAACACAATCATTTTCACAAACCTAAGAATAGACCATGGACTTTCACTTAGTTCGATGTTTGTAGCTTTTCTGCATCCTACGGCAGATATGGGTTAAGAATAAAAAAAAAAAACCCACACCTGATGATCATTGGTTTGACGCAAGCTCACCTCTTTCGACTCCTCAACAATCGTCCTCTCCTTCTTCTTCTCCTTGGCCTTGAAGTGGGACGGAGGTGGGGAGGCGGAGGCGTCGCTGTCCTCGCTGCTCCCAGACTTCTCCCGCTCCTCCGCAGACTCCTTCTCCGCAGGCTCCTTCTCCTTGGTCTTCTTGGCGGGTGAGGGCGAGCGCTCCTTGGGTTTCTTGGCGGGGGACGCTGAGCCGTCCTTGGCCCTGGCCGCCGACTTTTTCTTGGGGGACGGGGAGCGAGAGGACCCGGAAGAGCTGGAGGAATCGTACTCCGAGCTGGTCGAATCGCGACGAGCACGGGCGCGAGATCTGAAAAGGAACACCGGATTTCCTCCAGTCATTGCCACGCGGAAAGTCGCAAAAGCAAATTCACCCCCCACTCTGTTCTTAAAAAGTCGTCATTTTTAAAGACGGTAAAAACATGAGAAAAGAAGAATCCTGCTGTGGGCGGGGTTACCTTTTGGGGGAGGGGCTGCGCCGCTTGTCCGACCGCCTGCGGGGCGAGGGGCTCCTGCGTCTCCGTGGTGACGGACTGCGTCGCCGCGGGGACGGCCGACGGCGCCGGGGCGACCGGGTGCGTCTCCGTGGCGACGGCCTCGCCTTGAAGCGCGGCGACGGGCTGCGTCGCCGGCGGCCATAGTAGGGAGACCGGGATCGGCGGCGGTTGGGCGTACGGCGTCGCGGCGAGTAACGACGCCGCGGGGAGCGCGACCTGGAGCGGCGAGGGCTGCGGGAACGGCGTCTGGTCCTCTTGCGCTTGGCAGACCTGCAAGTCACAGCGGTTTGCCGGCAAAGATGGATCAGGAGGAAAACGACAATTATCACCATGGACGGTACATTAGGGAGACATTCCCATAGGGTTATGCACAAACTTGACGTCCTTATTTCTAAACTTCTTCCAAACCAATGAACTTGAAATTCACGCTGTGTTCTTTAGAGAGCATTCTACTATCTACTATCGTCAAGAGTCAATGCTTGTAGGGCAAAGCAATGATAAAGCACTTGTAATAGCTACCCTGAATGGTACATTAGGGAGACATTCCCATAGGGTTGTGCACAAACTTGACGTCCTTATTTCTAAACATCCTTCAAACCAATGAACTTGAAATTCACACTGTGTTCTCTTGAGAGCATTCTCTATCTACTAAAAAAAATCAATTAAGGTAGTTACAGCATTAGAGAGACACTGAAATATCTCCCTAAAGGTGAGTGTCTCCTTATGGTACCAACAATAACGACAATGTGTATCACTAATGTCCTATACAGGGTTGTATACATACACAAAATCCAAACATAACCTCAATGTCATGATCTCAAAATGGGACAGACTGGTTTTGGAGGAACCCCCTACAACTTGATTTATGTTAGAAATGGAGAAAAATTCCAATCCTTGTAAGCCAATAAAGCCAGGCATCAATTTCACCCAACTCATCGTAACTTACGATCAATCGCAAGACGATGAGCGATGCACAGAAACCACACATCCTATCACAACTTACAATGGGTTATCCATCGTAAGTTGAGTTACGATGCATCGAACGGCTTTGTGAAATCCAGCCCGGAGTGCCAGGCCGCATTGTCTTTCAAATGACAAAAAACCCGAGGAAATCTAGTGATCTGGATGCTTCAACTGTTTGTCCACAAGGTTGTCCGTACCTGGAGCGAGAGCGTCTCTTGCGTCGGTCGCGGTCCTTGGATCGCGACCGGCTCCTGCTCCTGGACCGCGAGCTAGCGCTTGAGGAGCTGCTGCTGGATCGGTGCCTCCCACTGGCCTTCTTCTTGCTCGCCGACTCCTTCCTCTTCGCCTCCTCTCCATCAGACTCCTTATCGCTGCCTTTCCTGTTGGGAAAACAACAACCAAGCATTGGAGTCAGGGCGGCTCGAGCAAGAGCAGACAATTATCTGATAACAGATGTCTGGAATAGAAAGCATTCAGTGCTTATTACGTCGAGCGGGGCAAACCCTGATTGGATCTAATGACAGATGTCTGCACTAAAAAGCAGGAGCTGCGGATTCGAATCCCGCCCGAGCTGCCTGATTTTTTTTTTCCATCAGTCACCGGCTCTTTTCAGAGCCACACTCAGTCTCAAAAGAGATGATACACATGGTGTCACCGCAAACCAATTAATAATAATTGTTTCCACCATGCAAACCTTCAAGTCTTTTCTTTCCCCATCAGGCATCGTGGCATTCAGTGCTTATTACGTCGAGTATGGCAGACCCTCATTGGATCTAATAAGAGCTTGGCCAATCTGGACCAACCTCAATTGGAGAAAGGTCTACAAACGAGCCGCTGCCGGCAGCTTGCCGGCTGAAAATGCACTTTGCTAGAGGCGGCTGTGAAGCAGCTTGTCGCAGGGCAAAGAGTTCAGGAATGGGGAGGCTCAGATTCGGATTGCAAAGAGAGGGAAGGGAGGGGAGAGAAAGGGCACTCACTCAGCCTTGTCCATGTCTGGCTTGACGACGTCCTCCTTGGGGGACTGGGTAGCTGGCTTGTTCTCCTCCTCCTCCTCCTCCTCGCCCTCTACCCTGGGTTTGGGCGACTCGGACCCGCTTCTGGATCCGGAGCGTGACCGGGACGATCGCCCCTCCTTCTTCTGGGGCGACTTGTGCGGCTCCCAGTCCCACTTCCCAGGACGTGCATGAATCCTTGCAACGGGGAAAAAAAATTAATAATACAAATTGATTAAATAAATCAAAGAAAATGGAATTATGACTGAAAAATTCAAGGCGCCAACTAGTCTTTACCAGGTGCTGAACCACTGGACCCAAATCAAATCAGGAACTGATTTGGGAAGGCTACCATCTTGGGACTGGATAAGTCAGATATTAAGAGCGCAAGTACACAAAAATCACGTCTCGGGTTCAAACCGGTCCTGTAAAAGGGTTCTTTGCAAATTTGTTTCTTTTAAATTCAAAAGCAGCACAGCAGCTATGTATGTGTGTGTTTCATCACACAGGAGATCGGATGGGATGGGACCCTGTATTGAGGGACACAGGAAAAGGGGGATATGGGAAAAGGGGGATATGGGAAAAGGGGGAAATGGGAAAAGGGGGATATGGGAAAAGGGGGATATGGGAAAAGGGGGAAATGGGAAAAGGGGGAAATGGGAGAAATGGTCAAAACAAAAATAGGGGAAAAGCTGGAAATAGGAAAAGCTGGAAATGGGAAAACCTGGAAATAGGAAAAGTTGGAAATGGGAAGAAGGGGGAAATGGGAAAAGCTGGAAATGGGAAAAGCAGGAAATTGGAAAAGGAGGAAATGGGAAGAGTGGGAGACTCACTTCTTCTCTGGTGTCTTGGAGCCAGCTCTGGCCACGTCTCCGGCACCGTTGACCCCCTCGCTGTCCCCTCCATCCTGGCCCTTGCTGCGCTCCCTGTCGCCGCCGTCCTCCTCCATGTCGCTGCCTGGCCCGCCCTTGGCGGCACTCTCCTCCTTCTCCTGCAGCTGTCGCAGTCCTAGCTGGATCCGTTCCTGCTCCATCTGTAAATAAATTATTTAATTGAAACAGATCAAGGAAAAAACTGACTGGGAACTTTTTGAACAAATTGAAAAAAAAATGGCAAAGAAAACTTTGACTGGCACCAGTACGTTAATCCAAATGTCTCGGGTTCAAGTCCTGGTCCAGTCAAAGTATTCTTTGCCAATTCTTAAATCATTTATTTTAATTTTTACATTCATTTATTCATTCATCCATTCAACCTTTAATGAATAAAAAATGATTATTTTTTTGATTCGTTTAACTAATGAATTTTAATTAATGAATTTTAATTAATGAATTTTAATTAATGAATTTTAATTAATGAATTTTAATTAATGAATTTTAATTAATGAATTTTAATTAATGAATTTTAATTAATGAATTTTAATTAATGAGTTCTAATTAATGAATTCTAATTAATGAATTCATTAATTCACCCATTACTTAATTTTTATTTGTTTACCTGTCTTTTCTTGATCTCCTCTTTCTTTTGCTCCAGGAAAGCGGCAGGAATGCCGGCAATGTTCTCCTGCGCGCTGGTCAGGAGCTCCCACAGCTCCGACATGAAGCGCATGGCGTTCTTGGCGTTCAAGAAGCCCGTCAGGTTAATCTGCATCATCTTGGGGTTGGGGTTCTGCACGTGCGAGAGCGCCAATAGGATTAGTCAGGGGGGAGGCAGAAAGTCGGGACGCCAGACTAAAGTGGAGTACACTCCAATGGGATATTCTTATCCGGGGTGCCGATATTGATGTTTTTTTTTTTAAGTGTATATTCACCAGGCAACGGCATTCTTCCTGGAGGTCGTTCCTGCTAATATTATGCATATTCATGAACACTCTTTACTCTGATTGGCCAACGTCAGAGTATACAGCCTATATGAATATGTATCAAAAATATGATGAAAGGACAATTGGCCAATCAGACTAAGGGGCCGGCAGAATTGATTTTGCGGGAAGAATGCTGTTGATGGTTGAATATAACCTGCTCCCCCTTTTCTTAATCTAAGTGCAACTGAAGTAATTTCATTCCAAGCTCCCTGAAAAACAGTCTGAACCAGACTCCCTGTGTTAACCTGAAATGTTTTGGACTGTATGTCTTGCTAAGGGATCAACCGAAAGAATTCCAAGCAGAAACCAATCCCGGGGTTCCGTAATAATAAAAAATAATAAGAAGAATACCAAAACTAAATCAATTATGTCATATCACTAATTGTAGTGGGACTTGGCCATGTGTCAAGTGGGTACCATTTATTCCAACACTTTGGGAAAACAAAGAAGTGGCAATAATCTTGTTAATGTCTTACAAGTAATTCACTGACAAACTTTCATTTGCAAAACTGAAAACTGTGCTTCAACCAGCGAAAGCAATTTGTGATCGTTTTACTTTTGAAAAGATAAAAAAAAAAATTAGAAAATTAAATCAATGACAATCTCAGTGCAAGCGCAGAAACACACCACTCCCACATACAAACCAATCCGCTTTTTCTTTGTGTGGGTTTTTTTTTTCGGGAGGGAGGGAGAGAGTTCGAGTCTCAGAACAAAGGAGATGGTACCGTCGTTCCTCTCTAGGCCCCTTATGGCCGGCACGGTGTCACGACAACGGCCTTTGTCCACGGCTGATGGCGAGTGAGCTACGCATGGACCCTGTCTCCCGTGCCTGTTTTTGTGTGCTTCGGCTTTCTTTATTGAGTTGGGGAGAATGTTTTGTTTCAAACATCTGAACGTGAGAGACGAGACGGGAGGATATTAAGAAGCCATTCGGGACGGGATGGATAGGCAAGAGTGGAGTGTTCAGTTGTTTTTTAGTGTCGGGGGTTCTTGTTGGATAAGTTTGTTCAGGGGGTTCAAATGCTTCAGTTTCAATCAATGTAAGAGTGTTTAGAGGGGGGGGGGACGTCTTGGGATTTCAGCAGCCTGTCAACTTGACTCTTCGTGAACGTACAAGAAAACCTCTGACAGGGTTTCGACAGAGATCCTGGAGGCGTTTCGAATCCAAACTTTTGATGCAGGAGGATTTTGATCGCTTCAGTGGAAATGAGACTTTTTTTCTCGGGCTTCAATAAGAAGCCGAGTAAAATCAGCGGACTGGAAGCTTGTGTTTAGGAGAAGATTGCAGGTCTGCGACAGAGCCATCTCAGAAAATAGCTCCTAAACTCTTCACGCCCGGCAAAGGTTGTCATTTCGTTTCGTTTCACTCCCAAAAACTCCAGGATTCTGTGAAGACCCTGTCCAACACTTTCTTGATTTAGTTCGGGGAAACATCTTAGTACGGTGACAAGATTGTGACTGTAGTGGCATATTCCTGCCCGGAAAGAAGTGAATTTCTGAAAACTGAAGGAAGTGGTTCAACTCATTCCAGAAGAGAATAGTACCAAGTCTTAAGATCTCAGCTATATTTTGTTTGGGGCAGAGCTGGTGTTAATGCAGGAACACAAGCTGCCCACTACTTTCAAGCATCTTGGATTTCTGTTTTTTGGGGGTCACTCATTCCAAAGGCACAATCTCGGTCACGTGGAGGCAAGCCATGCCTTGGGGGAGTCTTCCAACCTACACTAGGAATATCAAACTCTACTCACTCGTCTGTTCCGAGAAACTCAGGCCGTTGTTGTCAGCAGAGCCAGCCAGCAACCGACGATCAGATGCAGAGTCGGTGAAGGTTAAAGAAACCGAGTACTCACGATAAGGTTGGCAGTTTCATCTATCGCATCATGGGGTTCTCGGCTGGTCACGATTCCGGATTGACTGATGCTACATACCTCAGTTTGTTGCCAGTTGGGAGGCTCACTTGCAAAGTCGGGCACCAGTCCAAAGAGGTACACAACACCGTGGGCCCATTATGTCTGGTAGCCCAATGCTTCTTCAGTCAATTTCCCCTCCGAAGATAACAACAATGCTGATGAAATCACTTCTATGACAGAGGCATTAGTTTGTTCTTACCTAGATTCCCTTGATCTTGAACTCCCGACATACTTACTATGCTACGCTCCAGGACAAGGGTCTAGCCTTAATGTCGGATATACTGTCAGTTAGGGCCTGCCACCCTGAACCGCATTACAAGTAGACGACCAAACAAGTTGCTTGGGTACCAGACTGATGCTGCTGCAGGCTTATGGCAGTGCAGCTGCCCCCCAGCCAGCCACGCTGCAGTAATGCCACAGAGATTACCGCGACTATTTTGACAACCCTTGCATTGTGCACAAACAACAGTAGTGTCAGAAAATGGAAGATTGTCCCTAGATGACCACTGAAGGGCATTCCGCACGTGGTCCGTTCGCTACTGACCAGACAACACCGTTAAGTCCCCACAGTTCTACCCATTCTTTGCCGGAGGACCAACTTCCCTATCCAATGGGGATGGGGCAAAACCTTTCCTTGAACGAGGTGCTACGGTACTCAATTGGATTTGGTTTTTGTCTCGAGTCAAGGCGAGAGGATCACAGAACAACCTACCTGTGAGAGTAAACTGCAAACTCTATCTCACGGCAGTCCAAACTTGCCAATGACGTTAACGGGAGACGGACGTCATGACATTGATGCGTTGGCATCCAAGCACCTACCTTCCAACCTCAATGTGTCCTCGACTCTTAGAGGCCGATTCCGTGGCCGATGCCTGGTCATTCAACAAACAAAAGCGAATCCCTGCGCACAAACCTCGGGCCAGAATGCCGGCATCTTGTCGTCGGCTGAAATAACCATCCAGCATCTCCCTTGACTGCTGTAAAAAAAACCCACCAAACCCAAGGAAGACATCTCCAAGAGACAAACCCTTTAGGCGATGGTGCTCGTAACCACGGTCCGTTCGTCCTTCAGGGTCGCCTAGCTAAAAACCACCCCCAAGAGCAGACTGGCTTGCCTCCCGCCCTGCCTACGACTCAGTGCATGCTTAAGGGCGTCTACGGACAGGTTAGACTATGGCTCTTCACCTCTTCCTCCAGCTGGTTGTAGATGAACTCGATGAGCACGTCGTCCTCTATGCCAAGCATCTCCGTCACCTTCTGCGTGATCCACGGCTTCAGCGTGTCCAGATTGACCTTGCTCGTGCTCACCTACGACCGATCACAAAATAAAGCCCTCAAAATGTCAGGGAGAAGGTGGGGGAGGGAGACGTCAAATAAACAGCACACATAAGATAAGACTTGAAGGTTTGCACAGTGGAAAAACTAAGAGGGACGTTAACGGTGACACCATGTAACACTTCTCTTTCTAGAAGGAGTGTGGCTCTGAGAAGAGCCAGTAACTCAACATTTCGGGGCTGTCCGTTTAAAATGTGGACAATAGTGGTGCCCTAATTCGGAGGGCCCCGTCGCATAGTCAAGGCAACGGAGCTCTGGATTCGGAGGTCCCGGCACAAAGTGGTTAGTCATTTCTTTAATCCCCAATTGAATACAGTCCATCACTTGCAGATGCCAGGAAAATCAGCCCCCTTGCTGCACCAACTTTTGCTTGACTCTTGCTGAAAACATGTGACGGCTTTGTAGTGGACTCCTTTTCGCCGTAAAGAAAGTCCCCGAGAATTTGGAGAGGAGGGGGTGGGGTGGTGGTGGGGGGGGGGGTTGTGGTGGTTCTGGGGTGGGTTGTTCTGGCACTACCTACCTTCTTCTCCAGCACTGGTGCAAACTTCATGTTCTTCATGAGTTTTTTCTGTTTGTTTGCAAACCGATTGTCCTGGTCGTAACTGGTACCCTGTGTGACAGAAAAATATAATTAAATATGTGATTATAAATTAGAGTCTAGTAATAATTGTCCACTGAACTGGAAGCTGTTATTGAACATCATGATTAATCTAACAAATTTCAACAACTCCAACACACAACTGAACTGAAATGGTTAGACTCTGAGTCCGAGTTAAATAATTCAATTTCAAGGGCTACATTTTGGTTTTGTTATCTGACAAAGAAACATTGTTTTTCTTGATTTATTTTCTTTAGTGTTATTTCTTAATTGGTTAGTGTCGCCAAATAATGCTAAAAAATGCACTCACTAGTTTACTTTTGCCATGGCATATGTCCTTATTCAAATGAATTAACCACACAAACAATGCCAGTTTCCTTGTCAGGTTAGCAGAACATTTTCCGATGAAAAAGGGCACAAAAAGTTGGAATTTTCATTAAGACATATATATAAATCTATCATTTGCAAGAAAATATGACTTTTTCAGTGTTTTGAGCGCCGTTTCACTATGCTATGTAAAATGTCGCCCCCAATGACCCAGCACATTATTTCTCAATTTGGGGCGAGTTTGCATGAGTGTTTATGTTTTTTATCGATGCGGCCCATCAAAAGTACAGACGCTTCGCAAAAAGTGGCTAAAATATTCCAATATAAACTTCTTAATGAATATTCACACCGGGACATCAGGAGCCCCCAATCACTTAGCGTCGGTGTGCACAAGTTTTGCACGTGAAAACGATGCATCTTCCGGTGATAATGGCCAAAGAATCTGTAATTATTTACCCGAAAGAATCCAGCGTCCGCCATGCTTGCAGATGGTTGAGGCAACAATGCGCTTGCGTGGTTTTTCATGAATATGTATATTTTATGCAAAATAGCGTCTATCTCCACTGACTTTTTCGGCTCGATTTTTCTCCCCATAGGACGACGCTTAAAGGAATTTTGGCGTGTTTCTTGTTCAATTCTAGGACATAAAGTCACACCAATCGCAAGAATGTGGATGAATTCCAAAATAATGCTATCAAATTCAATATTTTAATTTTAATAATGAAGAGACGCATTATCGCCCTCTATTGTCCTGAAAATTAAACTAACATTATGGACAGCGCCCTCATGCGTCGACCACTCACAACGCAAACAGCTCGTAGTCTTTAAACAATGATAAACAGTTTGCCTTGCAGTTTATTTCTTGTATTTTTTTACATTTTACCACACAAATTCTTTTGTGCAAATAAATAAATCACATTCTTATTCTAATTCTTATATAAATAATCAATTCTAGTACTTTAAATTTCTTAAATAAATGAATGTTACATTGATGACGACTTCATCGAGTCTACGAATACGATATCCTCTCAGGAACAACTTTGATTGTTGCTAAGCGTTTGATGCTGTCTTGCTCAGCTGTCCTATCCTTTAAAAATATTAATTGATTGGAAAATCATAATTTCATTTTCTGGAAAGGTAAGCATGTTCAACCTTGGGCTATATGATTGTTGCAGGGGCGGTTTAAATGCTGTTGGACACGCAACGGCACGAAACCAAATGTGTTATTTTTGCTCAAGGCAGGCTCTTGCATCCTGTGACTCTTGAGTGCGTGACCAGTCCGAGTAACTTGGACTCGGACCCTGACATTAAATAAAAATCGCCCTTTAAAAAAAAATGTGAGGGGTCGTGCGATAGGGTCCAAGGGACTTAGCAGGAAAACACGAGCAAATAGCAGCGTATTGTTTATAATATAAATTATATTTTCGAGCACGGTTGTAAAGTATTATTTTAATGAAAAATATTTTGGTGATAATTAATACAAAAATGTTGCAAACTGCTTACTGACTAAAAGGTCCTGCTAGGATCGAAACGTCAGGCCCACTAAATTTTAAAAATATTTTGGAGTAATTACTCGAACTCAAAGGTAAACGCAATGGCCATTGGCTGTTGTTACGGCAGTCGTCCATGTGGTTCCCTGACTTGATTGTATTTCTTCACTCTTCAGCATTGCAGGCGGGTTGAACTAGTCTATTATTAGTATTACTATTAGTATTACTAGCTGAAAGTCTGGTTCCAAGAGCTAAACATCCTAACAAATACTGTGAAGTCAGGGAACCACAGGAAAACTGCCGTAACAACAGCCACTGCGAAAAGTAAAATTTTGTGAAAATAAAAAGTAGTTGTGACTTGTGACTAGCTGACTTATCTGCATTCCACTGGCACTGGCATTGACAGAACGTAGGTTTACCCTACACAATGAACAATTAATTAGTTCTGCGTGCTAAGTCCCGATTGCCTGAGCACAGGAAAAATACAGGCAGCTGCCCCGGGCGGGATTCAAATCCTGCTCTGACGTCCCTGTGTTTTTTTAACTGTCGATCAGGCAAAAGCCCTGAACATGCAGCACTTGTCTAAGTATATAGTATACACTGATTTGGCTTAACCCTCATTTTGTAATATGGGAGTGTTTGCGGTGACACCTTAACAAGGTCCTTGTGTAACTAAGGTCAGGTATCTTTAGTTAAAGAATAGGTGTGGTTCTGAAAAGAACCTGAGTGGTAACTCGATGTTCCGGCCAGTATGCTCTGGCCATCATCAGGAGAATGCCTTGGACTCTGTGGTGGCTCAAATGCGGGTGATCGCTGAGGCGGGAAGGCGGGAAAGATAATCCTCATTTTGTAGTTGTTGCTTTTTTTATTCATAAAATTTAGTGGGCCTGACGTTTCGATCCCAGCAGGACCTTCCTCAAAGGCAGGATTATTCAGTCGGAATCACCATGGTGAAACTTCACGTCAAACACGGAGATGAGAGCCAGTTCCTGTACGACACCACCATAGCCATGGCGATGGAAGATCTCATCAAGGACCTGGTGCTCATGTACAACGGGAGACTGAAGATCAAGAGACTGTGCCAAGGTGCGGGGCTGTAGAGCTTCTGAGTTCTAGCTTGGAGTAAATGCAAAAAAAAAACTGTTGACAATACATCAATATCAAACTTTAGAGGGCTAGTCCCACTTACTGGGCTGTAAGGAGCTCCTCTTTAACGATTTTTGATTTATCCGTCACACTAACATCCCACAAAGGTTTTATTTCATTTCATTTCATTTATTATTTTTGCAGGAACACTCAGAAAACATACATGCATAACAGATGACATAAAACTATCAATCAAAACTATAAGTCCAAATAAAGAAGACCAAAAGTTGACCAAGATTTGAAACAAATAAACAGGAAAAACAAACAAATAGCACCCCTGCAGGATTACAAAAAAACAAACTTAATCACTGTCTAGTTGCTCTCCTTCAGTGCTATAACGACAGACCAGTAGAGAAAACAAACAATGCAAATAAGTACATAAGGACATGTATTGCATATATTAACTATAGAGGGAATAAAGGTTAATATAGTAAAACACAAATCCTAAACAGATGACCTTAAAAATGCCGGAAATCATGTCAAAAGATTAAATAAAAGCACCTGCCGGATTCTACACATGTCAAGACGAACAAGTGGTATTTCAGCGGTACTTACGATTAATCTTTGGATTGCAATTCCAACAAAATTTCTCCTATGTCGGCATCGGACATGTTAGAGGGCCTGACGTTTCGATCCTAGCAGGACCTTTCTCAAAGGCAAAGGTCCGGAGAAAGGTCCTTCTAGGATCGAAACGTCAGGCCCTTTAGCTTCTAGCTTGTTCAGTACAGCATTGAAAAATGGCAAATAAAACGTTGACTGAACCAGGGCCTAATTTCACAGAGCCGCTTTAGCGAGAAAATCTGCGAAGAATGAAAAGTCTTCCATGTGTAAAACAGAATTATAAACCACACTGTGAAGTGATGTCAAGTGCTTTTGACTTGTATTCCACTCTTCTTTACTTAGCATGAACAAATAGTAAAGTGTGAGTTGGTAAGGTCATTCTATGAATCATGACATTTTGTGCTTTATAAGCAAATTTTGGTGCTTAAGTGGCTCTATGAAATTGGCCCCAGGACTTGAACCCGAGACCTCTGGTTTTGCATACCAGCGCTCTTACCATCTGAACTAGCCAGCCCTTAGATGGCAGCCTTCCCAGTCATTTTCAGGGTGGAGTCGCAAGTCGAATGATTGATTTTGTTTTTGTCTCTGTTTTCAGAGATGAAGGAATTGGCGGAACATGGCACCAGTCTTCCGCCCAACATGCAGGGGCTGACCGACGAGCAGATCGTGGAACTCAAGCTGACGGACGAGTGGGCCGCAAAGTGCGTGCCCAGCGGGGGCGCTGTCTTCAGCAAGGACCCCATCGGCAGGAGAAACGGCCAAGGTAGGCTGCCAGGAAGATTGCGGAGAAATAAATGTAGAAAGCTAAAAGGGTTAGTCAGCGTCTTTTAGAAACGACGTCAGGATACTGTAATGCCATGGGGGACCCGAGCACTGCCACCATAGACATATATAACCTATTTATGGCCAGCATCTATTAGAAACGACGTCAGGATACTGTAATGCCATTGGGGACTAGACTAGTGTCAAAGTATGGGTGAAAGTAAAGAGCACTGCCACCATAGACATATATAACCTATAGACAGTCAGCGTCTATTAGAAACGATGTTAGGATACTGCAATGCCATGGGGGACTAGACTAGTGTCAAACTATGGGCAGAAGTAAAGAGCACTGCCACCATAGACATATATAACCTATAGATGGTCGTCGTCTATTAGAAACGATGTTAGGATACTGTAATGCCATGGGGGACCTGACTAGCATCAAACTATGGGCAGAAGTAAAGAACACTGCCACCATAGACATATATAACCTATAGACGGTCAGCGTCTATTAGAAACAACGTCAGGATACTGTAATGCCATGGGGGTCCCGACTAGCGTCAAAGTATGGGCAAAAGGAAAGAGCACTGCCACACATTTGTATTCGTGTGTCGTGACGCGTGTTCAAATTTGCCAGTGTTTCTATGATGCTACATGGCGATGCTCATGCGCATACGTAGTCTTTCTAAATACGTGCTTTGCGGCGCTCTTTTTCCCCACACTTTTTTAAGATGGCAGCCTCCATGGCATTACAGTCTGGCGCCCCCTTTTGACCGTCTTTAGGTTATAAATATCTCTTAGGTTATATGTATCTATATTCAGCCAGTAACTAATAATGTCAGATCTTAGCTTTATGATTTTGGAGAGCATTTCTTTATATTGTCCAGGCACCATAATTGTCTATGGGAATTGTGTGTTATGGTCATCGTGGGAAGTCTGTATGTAGACAGATCCTGGAATTGTAAGACTTTGCGTGATTTCCCCGTTTTCCAGCCTCCAATGAGAAAATGAAGGAAGTCCTGAACAAGACCATTGATGAGGCCAGCAAGGCAATCTCTAAAGTAAGTTGAATAACCTCCCATCTCCTCCCCTATCCTCATCACCTGTGGCTGACAATAGTGCATGAGTCTATGGGAAGTGGCTGCAGCCGCTGGCTAGGCAGCTTCCAGTATCTCATAAGTACTCAGTTGAAGACATAGCCAATGACGAAGGACAGGGCTGTACTCAAGAAATCCAGCTGCTTTCACCTGATCTGACCTGACCCAACCTGATCTGACCTGACCCAACCTGATCTGACCTGACCGAACCTGATCTGACCTGACCCAACCTGATCTGACTTGACACAACCTGATCTGACCTGACACAACCAGATCTGACCTGCCCTGACATGTCATGACCTGACCTAATCTGACCTGTTCTGACCTGACCTAACCCAACCTGATCTGATCTGACCTAACCCAACCTGATCTGATCTGACCTAACCTGACCTGACCCGATCTGGTCTGACCTAACGCCACCTGACCTGATCTGACATGACCCAAGCTGATCTGACCTGACCTGACCTGACCTGACATGTCATCGATGAATCAGACAAAGCATAACCTGTCATCACCTGGTATGACCTGAACTGACCTAATCTGACCTGACCCGACCTTACATTGTTGTTTGAACCCTCTCCGTCGCAGGACCTTGTGAAGGCCAACACGTGTCTGACACAGCAGATGGTGAAGGATGCCACGGACCAGCTCAGGGGAGCCGTCATGATCGTTTATCCCATGGGGCTGCCCCCACACGACCCAGTCCGCATGGAGCTGGAGAACAAGGAGGAACTGGCCGGATCGCAGGTGAGCCATCGAGGCCAGGTTTGACCGATGGATGGGGGATGCCTTTGGGCTAACTGACCGTCGCATGGGGGATGCATTTGTCGAGTCCTTTTCTCATTTGTTGTCTTGCTTCCTACCTTTCTCAAGTCGTCCCTGGAAGTTCTAGAGGAAGCCAGTGCCTGTCTCTGGTTCTCGGGCAAGGAGATGCTTCGCGGGAAGAAGCTCATGGACATCGTCGGCCGTAACGAGAAGACCAAGATCATCGTGAAACTGCAGAAGGTGAGCTCATAACCGAAATGGCGAAGACAATTTGACCAGACTGGGACTGAACCCAAGACCTTTGGTTTTAAATGCACCGGTGCTCTCGCAACTTAATCTTGTATGCGTTTTAATACAAATGTGGGTGTGATCCCCGCAGATAAATGCAAGCGAATGGTTGTATGCTTTTCACTGGTGCCCTCACCTCGGCGACACAGTTGACTATTGGGAAGGCTGCCACAAAAAGGCAAAATAGCTCAGATGGTAAGAGCTCTTGGATTCAAGTCCCGGTCCGGTCAAATTGTCTTTGCTAATTTTGAAATTGTATACTTTTATTTCCTTTCCTTTGTTCGCTCCTTAAAGAAATGAAGGGGAAATGTCCCGAATGGGCCACCGTATAACGGTTAGGCCTGAACTAAAATGGCACTTCTGTGTCTGCAATGGCTAGGAATAGCACTCAACTCTACGGGCAGTTGGCTGCAGCCGCTAGCTAGCGGCTTCCATAGACCCGTGTGCAATGTGAAGCCAGAGCCGATGGACCATTCGGTGTGCCGGAACTACTTACTGTTTGTTTTAATCGTCTGGCAACCCTGTCTCGTCCCCATAGAAAGGGCATGGCGCGCCAGGCCGGGAGCCAGTCTTCGATCAGGACCAGCAGAAGGAGATGATGGCGTATGCCTACCGCAAGCAGGAGGAACTCAAGGTAAGTGTGCCGAAACTACTACTGTTTCCATTTTTTACTTCCGTTTCCATTTTCAACTTCCGTTTCCATTTTCTACCTCCGTTTCCATTTTCTACCTTCGTTTCCATTTTCTTCTTCCGTTTCCATTTTCAACTTCCGTTTCCATTTTCTACTTCCGTTTCCATTTTCTACCTCCGTTTCCATTTTCTTCTTCCTTTTCCATTTTCAACTTCCGTTTCCATTTTCTACTTCCGTTTCCATTTTCTACCTTCGTTTCCATTTTCTTCCTTCGTTTCCATTTTCTTCTTCCGTTTCCATTTTCTACTTCCGTGTCCATTGTCAACTTCCGTTTCCATTTTCTACTTCCGTTTCCATTTTCTGGCAACCCTGTCTCATCTCTCTTGAAGCCAGACGACCGGATAACACTTCAGTGTGCCGGAACTAATCTCTGAGAGCTTGCTTCGTTTTTTTGTTGTTGACACCTCCTCTCTCCGTTGTTTGTTGTTGTCTGTGGGCAGAAACTGGAGACTGATTCGGACGACTCCTTCTTGGGCTCACAGTGGGCCGACTCCGGCAGTCTCAAGAGGCAGTTCCAGGGGCTGAAGGACGTCCGATGGGGAGGACCGCGGTGACTGGTCTGCAGTCAAGGTCCATCTCTTTCCCCCCCCCTCCCAGTGTCACCGCAAACCCTCCTATAGAGTTATCACTCAGGTTCTTTTCAGAACCATACCTCTTCTTTAAGAGACCTTATACATGGTGTCACTGCAAATCCTCCTATAGAGTTATCACTCAGGTTCTTTTCAGAACCATACCTCTTCTTTAAGAGACCTTATACATGGTGTCACCGCAAACCCTCCTATAGAGTTACTACTCAGGTTCTTTTCAGAACCATACCTCTTCTTTATAAGACCTTATACACGGTGCCATCGCAAACCCTCCTATAGAGTTATCACTCAGGTTCTTTTCAGAACCATACCTCTTCTTTAAGAGACCTTATACATGGTGTCACCGCAAACCCTCCTATAGAGTTATCACTCAGGTTCTTTTCAGAACCATACCTCTTCTTTAAGAGACCTTATACACGGTGCCACCGCAAACGCTTCTATATTGTTTCACCCACCATGCAAAGCATTAAGTCTTATTTATTGATCTTTAAGGTGTTTTTTTGGGGGGCAATTTTTGAATGATTTTAGTTTCAGAAACAAATTGATAACAAAATTACCAGATCCCTCTAAATTTGTAAGAGATTTAAAGGCCATTCTGGCAAGCAGTTTGTAGCCTTTTAGTGGTCAGTTTTTTTTCATTTGCCTGTGGAAATAAAGGCTTTTAAATGGACTTTTGTTGCTCAAAGTGTTATCACGACACCATATTGTAGACGACATACACTGTACATGTATAGTAATGGTTGTAAGAATTTCCCCATTGTACAAAGAATGCTTCCTTTTGTATTTTACAAAGTTGGGGAATGTTATTGTGAAGGACTAATTCGTAAATGTAAAAAGTACTGATCTAGATGGAAAGTTGAAATAAAATTGTGAACCCTGATCCTGTTTAAAATTGGGTACATTGTTTTCGTTGATTCAAAACCGTACTAAACCAAATATGACAGTAAACATTGTTTATTGCATTATTGGGCATTTGGTTTGCCATAAGCAGATTTAGAAGCATCAATATTCCTGTAAAAATTGGCATAAGAATTGCCATATTTAACCAAAATAATGGGAAACTAATATCACTATTTGTGTTACAATGGATTTAGATCTTTTTGGGCTAGAAATAAATTTCCTTTTTCAAATTTATAACCTTCCACAAATCCTTCAAATTATGCCGTTATGTGGGTATGTGTATTTCTTAGATGGCCTATGCAATAGACATTTTGTTGGTTAAATCCATGCTACAGGACGTTCTGATGGTGTATTTGCAATTTAATAAGTTTTTATGCTAATGATAGTTTCAATATTCATAAATTTTGTGATGTCATCACAGGATCATGCAACAAAAACCCAATTGGTTGTGTAGAAAAGTGTCTGAACATTTCTGCTTTTTCCTGCAGACCTATCCCTAAACCTGGTGATTTACTGCCAAAATGTATGCTCCATAATCATTTAGTGAAGGAGTTTCTCATCAAGCCCAATCCAGATGGATTAATTTGTAGTTTGAAATCATTGTTTTTCTTACCCGGTATGTTTTATTCTGTGGGTTCCTGACATGACCTTACAATAGCGCCCTCGTTTGTCATAACAAAGATATTTTAAAGGTAAAAAAGACGACCATTTTCTGACTCCACTAAGACAAAGAAGCTTGCCAATATGTTTGTACACTTCAGATCGCTAGATGACAGCAGAAAATGAGCTTGACTGTGATATTGATTGCACAGACCCTTTAAAGGTAAAAAAATGACCAATTTCTGACTCCACTAAGACAAAGAAGCTTGCCAATATGTTTGTACACTTCAGATCGCTAGATGACAGCAGAAAATGAGCTTGACTATGATATTGATTGCACAGACCCTTTAAATAACATTCAATAAAAGGACCATATGCCGTTGACAGCAAGATATTTTTTATTCCAATATACAGTTTTTATCCCATATTGCACATGACAATTACATTATGTTTAGAAATAAACTCAGGTATCTAGCATATAATAGTTTTGGGGAAAATAGTAACAGCCATTTGCATGGTCAGTATCATATAAATGTCAAATTAACACTACCACTGCCCAACTCTGGAGAATACCACAACTATGTTCAGTTTTGTAAAAGGTGCAGTTGTGTCAAAGTGGGATTCATTCATGATCATTCCACAAGAGATCTGCTTTTCACTAGAAACTCTTAATAACTTCAAGTCAATCGTAGGACTATGAATGATCACAGGGCTATACAGCTGACAGCAACTACAACGTACAGTCCATCGTAAACCGAATTGTCACGGATTGTAAAAACGGCATTCCCACAGGACGTTTTCTTCCCGCAACCACGCAGTATCTTTACCGGACATTCCAGAAAGTAATTCTACCCTGCGTTCACACAGGACTTAATTTTCGCCATTCTTCCGCACAGCCACGGTAGGTTGACAAAATAGACCGATTGCATGACCAATGTTTACATGCCAGCACGTGACTCATAGTGGGTATTATTTTGCATCGCATTTAGTGCAGAAGAGGAGTGGAAATGAGCAAAGAAGACTTTCATATTGTCCACATTTTTTGTTGTCCATTTCCATCGCTGCTCTGTGCCAAATGAGATGCAAAAATACCCACTATAAGTCACGATGGCATATAAACAGTGGTTGTGCAATTGGTCTATTAACTCCTGTGGAAACACGGCTTAAGAATTCTTTGAAACTCACCCCATGAGCTCACTTTGCCCCACTTTTTTTTAAACTCGGGCGATGTTCAGAAAATGTCTACATGTACCTATGAAGCATAGCAACACTGGCTATTCAAAGGTCCTGCACTAATGAGATTTGCATTTGGGTAATTTTACTCAGTCAGCGGATTGTAAATTTCGTACTTAAAGTTGCAATCTACCACTTGACGATAAAACAGGAGAAAAAGCCGTGTAGAATTAATTACGCTCTAACACGGCTGTGAATTTCAGACTCAAATAAAAAAAGGATCCTAAACAGAATCGTCAGGTATTTTTCAAAAAGTGGGAAGTTTAATATGCAAAATGGAACCATGGGAATGATATGCATTTTGGTCCCTTTTTGGTTTCTTTTTAATTTTTTCGGTAACACTGAAGTGTAACACTACTCTTTGTGGACATATTGGAAACGTTTAATATTGTTTCCCCTATAATAACACAGATTCTGAAGTTGGCTTATACTCACACAGCATTGGGACTACAGTAAGCTACACAATGCTACGGTTTGTGTACATGTACATGCACTGCCGAATGAATGAGCGCCCATACATACAATGTGAGACAGCTTTGTGGCTCTCAAGATGAAGATCACATTCTATTTGTCACTCTTCGACCAATTCACTGTGGTAGCTACAAGCCTGTATGACATACTTTCTTGTCGAGAAACAAAACGAACAAACTTTGGCCGATTCTATCCACATTATTTGGAACTTGTTGAGGATCTGTACAAAGTTTCACATTATTTTCGGGGAAAACAAACAAACTTGGAAGGACTATGTGTAAATTACTGGGTTTAAAAAAAATCTAATTGAAACCAGATAGATTTCAGTATTACGTACAATGTGGTTTTAGGATAAATATTCTCAAGTACATCATGTGGACAGGAATGGCTCTGTTTACATTAAAATACCAAATTTACAAAGGTGACAAGTTAAGCATGAGTTATAATTAGTACTTAAAAGCAAACAAAAAACAAAAACGGAACAAATACATGCCCATATATTGCCTACTTAAAAACGTTTTGAAATTAGTACATCACAAGGTGATTGACATATTTGGTTTGCTTTTAACATACAAATCACCTATCACATTTTACTAAAATGAAATGATTATAATCTCTGTAGGTCTTTTCAAATCAAAGAAAGCTAATTCTAGTCCTTCGTTCTGCATTAATCTATGACAGGGAATCCGTAAAAACAGGACACAGATTTCAGGAAGAAATAAAGTCAAGCTGTGTACATATACAAGACGAATCTACACTTTAATAAACTTAGTGCGCATAATATTTTTTCTATCCAGAAATGGGACAAACACGTAACGTAATATGGCTGAAATTCCTGAGCAAATTGGACCCTGTAGGGGTCTGGCTAGTCCCAGGACCACAAAATCCTAAACATATTTCCAGATGAGGCAGACATCAAGAGAACCGAAATGTAATAAACACAACTGCAGTTATAGATTTCATCCATGTATAGTACTGGAAATAGCGATCATGGTATTTGAATTTCATAATATTTAACGTAAAGCATTTAGTCTAAAAAGCATTTCAATATTGTCTTGTTTCCATGGATTCTGGGTATGTATGACGTTCGGAACTAATTTTCGATAAAAAATGGTGTTACAATAACTCATGATCTAAAATCATTCAGGGTTTATCATAAATCATGGTTAATCACAGATCCGTGGTTTGAAATACACAACTGTTTATGATAACCATGGTGTTCAATATTTCACATGGTATACATTATCGTTTAGTTTACAATAAGCCATAATTTATAATAATCCAAGGGGTACTAAAACCCACGGTTTAACCACTGGTTTATGATAACCACTGGTTAATCATAACCACTGGTTTATGATAACCACTGGTTTATGATAACCATTGGTTTACCCTACCCACAGGTTTACCATAACCACTGGTTTACCATAACCATTGGTTTACATCAACCCTTAGATAATATAGCTCATGGTTCACAATAACCCATGGTTTAACCACTGGTTTATGATAACCATTGGTTAACCATAACCACTGCTTTATGATAACCATTGGTTAACCATAACCACTGCTTTATGATAACCATTGGTTAACCATAACCACTGCTTTATGATAACCACAGGTTTACCATAACCACTGGTTTACCATAACCATTGGTTTACATCAACCCTTAGATAATATTAGCCCATGGTTCGTAATGACCTATGGTTAACTGCATCAAAGATCTCCACCAAGAATTCACCTCCTTTTGACAGTGAAGGTTGAAGTTCGCTGCCCCGTAGCCAAACACAAATACGATTGAGCCCTGAACTTTAGTGTATGGAAAAAGAAAATCCCCCCAAATGGCATCATGATTAGTGGCTGGTGAAGGAGTGCCAGCGAGGTCCTTGCCAAGTTAGAACGGCTCCAGACGACAGCAGGCGTTGTGCCAGCTGCCGTATGTGCAATGCAGTGAGGCGGGACCGAGCCGAATGAAGATGCCTAGCCTGGGCGTTTGGGTCTCAGTGGCTCAGGTCCGCTAGGAAGGCATTGGCGGCGGCATTGGCCAGGCTACCCCGGCTCAGTGCCTCCTCAAACTTGTTCAGCACCCACTGTGGCGGCATAGAGAGAGAGAGAGAAAGAGAAAGAGAGAAAGCGAATGAGCAAAGCCTGTCGGTCAAGGGCGGTTTTGCAGTGACTCCATGTAAGAATTTGTCTTTTTGTGGGTAACCATATCAAGTAACAACCTTAGCTGCCAACCTATCTTAATGGAAATTGGGAATACTTCTGCTAAAAATAGAGGAATCACAGAGCAAACCACATAGGAATACTTGTATATTTCCAAGCCAAAAATTGGAATCTGTTGTCAAGAGCTTGCAAAAAGTGATAAACTTTTACCAAGAAAGAGGAATGCTTCCTCCAAAATAGGAATGGCTGGCAGCTATGAACAACATGTGAGAGATCGTCACGTGGTTTCAGGGCAAACTACCGTACCCTTGATTTGCTGCCACCATCACAAAATACCCTAAAATCTCAAAGTCTGTCAGATTTACATGTACCATCCAGCGCTACATGTATACACCTACCAGCTGCCAACCATTCCTATTTTGGAGGAAACATTTCTCTTTTTTGGTAATTTTTTTCCCCTTTTTGCCAGAAAAAAAAAATCATTGAATGTAGGCCTATACACCAATTAAAATAAAAAATTAAATCACCCGTACAAAATAATAACAGATTTCAGTTCATTTAAAAAAGAAAACGGCAAAAGAAAAAACTTTCTCTACATTACCTGGGCTGTTTCGTTGTCGTCGCATCGGAACTCTCGGTGAATGACGTCGGAACCATCCTGCAAAGAAATGAAAAAAAAAAAAATTAAAAAATGGAGGCTGATATGCGAGGCTCTGTCTGGAAATGATGAAAACAGGGGCGCATTTCATAGACCTGCTTAAACCCCAAAATTTGCTCAAGAAAGAAAAGTAAATCAAAATTTTTTTAGTGGGCCTGACGTTTCGATCCTAGCAGGACCTTTCTCAAAGCAGGACCTTTCTCTCTGCCTTTGAGAAAGGTCCTGCTAGGATCGAAACGTCAGGCCCACTAAAAAAAATTTGATTTACTTTTTGGTAATTTTAGTCAGTAAGCAGTTTGCAACATTTTTGTATATCAAGAAAGAAAAGTCACAATTCGTAGGATCACCTTGGCAACCCAAACTTCATTTTTATGCTAGGCAAAAGATGAATGGAATACCAAAGTCCAAAGTGATTGACATCACATCAGTGTGGTTGGTAATCCTGTTTGCACGAGGGAGAGTTTTCATGCACAGAACGCCCATACTTTTTTTCGGCTGGCAATCGGGCAAAGCGCTAAGCATACAACGTGGAGTTACACTTCAAGTAGCAGAACCAGGATTCCTTCAATGGAAATTCTTCCGGCACAACCCACGAGACCTACAGCACGTTCACATGCACCACCTCAAACACTGTACACCTCATCTCCTACAGAGTTTGCAATGTTCAATACAAAGACATACTAAACAAAACCGGGACTAAGATTGAAACACCGATAGAGCTCTGCTATATACCAAAAGAAAGCTTACAATGTGGGCTTTCCAGTCATATATATACAACTTGATTAATTTTGTTTGCAACTTATATCACCTTTTCCTGGGGACTAAGATTGAAACACCTATAGAGCTCTGCTATATACCAAAAGAAAGCTTACAATGTGGGCTTTCCAGTCATATATGTACAACTTGATTAATTTTGTTTGCAACTTATATCACCTTTTCCTGGAGCAGTGGTCGATTTTACCAAACCCATCATAACTTACGATCAATCGCAAGACAATGAGAAATGCACAGAAACCATACGGCCTATCACAATGTACATGTACGATGGGTTATCCATCGTAAGTTGAGTCACGGTGCATCGTAAGGCTTTGTGAAATCCACTCCAGAAGTCGATTTCATCAAACTCATCGTAACTTACGATCGATCGCAAGACTGATGAGCCATGCACAGAAACCATGCACAGGCCCGATGCTGCTTACGATGGGTTATCCATCGGAAGTTGAGTTACGATGCATCGTAAGGCTTTGTGAAATCCAGCCTAGGTCCTGTACACTATTGGGACTATTGGGACAACAGAATGAGATTACGACCCACCTTGACCTTGTAGAAAATCTTGCCCGGTGCCGTGCTAGGGTCGCCGATGATGGAGCTCAGTGCGTCGCACTGTTCAAGATCCCATCCGCCCCACCAGCGACATCTCTCCAAGACCAGAACCCTCCTAGGAAAAAAAACCAAACAAACCAGGAAAGAAACCGAATTGAAGAGTGTTTGTGGGGCACCATTGTACGTGATCTCTTTCTAGAAATGAGCTCTGAGAGGAGCCAGATGCTTCTGGCAGTGTATGGCTGCCTTAGTCCCCCCAGTCAGGACATTTCAGTGAGCAACCAGGCTGTTTCCCTCATTTCACCTGTACACTCTGTCTATCCCAAGGTGTAGAACAAAGAGGTATCAGAACAGCTTCTTCCCTCGTCCAGCCTCTCTCTGGAATTCCCTTCCCTTTCTTGTTTTCCCCCCAGCCTACGATCTTGCCCTTTATAAAAGGAATGTCAATTTCTATCTCCAGTCTTCCTGAGTCCATTTCTATCTCCTTCTTTCCTTAGCCCTTAATCTTGAGTGGCTTTGTAGCCTTGTTTTGGGCCAAGTTGAAAATGTATGCATTGTGCTGATCACAGGAGCATGCAGAGTTTTCTCAAGCCATGTTGGCACTGGAACATGTTGTAGCCAGGTCAAGCTAAGTGATACATGTACCATCTGAGCTATCCAGCCCTTAGATGGTGGCCTTCCCAAATAGTCATCTAGTCTTTGGCACACCAACACTCTTACCATCTGAGCTATCCAGCCCTTAGATGGTGGCATTCCCAAATAGTCAACTAGTCTTTGGCACACCAGAGCTCTTACCATCTGAGCTACCCAGCCCTTAGATGGTGGCCTTCCCAAATAGTCAACTAGTCTTTGGCACACCAGCACTCTTACCATCTGAGCTATCCAGCCCTTAGATGGCGGCCTTCCCAAATAGTCAACTAGTCTTTGGCACACCAGTGCTCTTACCATCTGAGCTATCCAGCCCTTAGATGGCGGCCTTCCCAAATAGTCAACTAGTCTTTGGCACACCAGCGCTCTTACCATCTGAGCTATCCAGCCCTTAGATGGCGGCCTTCCCAAATAGTCAACTAGTCTTTGGCACACCCGTGCTCTTACCATCTCAGCTATCCAGGCCTTAGATGGTGGCCTTCCCTAATAATAGTCTTTTCCGGGGTAGGGGCGCCAGTCAGAATCAATTCAACCATTAACTGCCGTACATCTCCAGGGATCACGCCCCCGCTTTCATTCAGATGCAAACAACCAACAGATGTAAACCTGTAAACCTTGGTGGAGGCACCAAGTGTAAGGCTTGTGTGTGACACCATGTACATGTACATCTGTCTCTTAACACTCCATTTCTAAAGGGATGGTGCCACTGCAAATCTTCCACTGGATTCTTGAGCCGCACTCACTTGTTAGTAAAGAGCACAACGTCGGGGGTGCTGTCCGAGGTGACGATGGCGTGGAAGAAGTAGATATCGGTCTTGTACAGGTTGCTGCGTCGTATCTTGTGCAGGATGCAGTTCCCCTTGGCTTCGTACATGGAGTGAGGCACCAGACCCTGTGCACACAGTCCAGGCAAGTGGGCAAGTGGGAGATCAACCACGACGTACGGGAACACATTGCAATAGTTGTCTGAAAGATTAGGAGGGCCTGATGCTTAGATCCTAGCAGGACCTTCCTAAGCTTCTGCCTTTAGGAAAGGGGTGTGGTAGGTGAGGCAGGAGAGGCTTGGGGGCGGGGCTTAGATGGTGTGGCTTGGTTGGTGGGCCCTTGTGGCAATATGGATGGGTCTCAATGGGTGGAACTGGGTTGGGACTTGATGAGTGGGGCTTTGTGGGTGGACACTTGTGGCAATATTGATGGGTCTTAATGGGTGGGGCTGGGTTGGGACAGGTGGGACTGAGTGGGGGTTGGAGGGCGGAGCTTGGTGGTCGGGGCTTGATGGAAGGTTGTAAGCGGGTAGAGGGCTTGATGGGTGGGATTTAGAGGCCAGGTTCTTGGTAGGCAGGGCTTAAAGAGTTGGGCTTAGAGGGTGGGGCTTGGTAAGGCCTTAGTAGGTGAGGCTTCATGGGCTGGGTTTGGTGGGCTGGGTTTGGTGGGTTTGGTGGGCTGAGCTAAATGGGTGGGGCTTGGTTGCTGGGGCTAGGTAGGGAAAGGGTTTAGAGAGCGATTCCTGGTAAAAAAGAACGACCACCACGATGCAGCCCTCTGCGCTGCCTTCACACCGGCCCACGAGGGCGCCGCTCACTCACCACATTGGGGTCGATGAAGCGCGGAACGCGGGTCCTGGCCACGATGACGTCGCCCATCTCCGTGGCCCTCTGGATGCCCTCCAGGGTCAGGGTCACGCCGTCCACCAGGCCCCCCGTGGGCTTGCTCAGCACGCCCAGCAGGCCCTTGCCGATGCCCTTGAAGAAGCCCTTCAGGCCCCCGTCATGCGCCCCCTTGACGGGGCTGGTGAAGATGCCCGACAGGCCCATGATGATTCCCTGCAAGACAGCCAGCCACCAACGATTGGTCAGCATCTCCGGCAACAATCCTTAATCTCACTTTTTGTGGGCCGAAGCCTGAGCCTGATGAGCTGAAGGTGACCCGGGATGACCCGAAGGTGACCTCGGATGACATTAAGGTGACAGAGAATGGCCTAAGGGTGACCCACGATGAGCTAAAGGTGACCCAGGATGACATTAAGGTGACTAAGGGTGATTGCCTAAGGGTGACCCAGGATGACCTAAAGGTGACCCAGGATGACCTAAAGGTAACCCAGGATGACATTAAGGCGACTAAGGGTGATTGCCTAAGGGTGACCTATGATGACCTAAAGGTGACCCAGGATGGTATAAAGGTGACCCAGGATGACCTAAAGTTGACCCAGGATGACCTAAAGTTGACCCAGGATGACCCATAGGTGACCTATTTAGATCCAAAGGTGACCTAGGAATATCCAAAGGTTCCTGGGATGACCTAAAAAGAATTAAATATATCCACAATGACCTAAAGGTGACCCAGGATGACCTAAGAGTGACCCAATGATGACCCAAAGGTGAACCCAGGATGACCTCTGAACTTTACCATGATGAATCCCTGGCCGGCGTACAGCAGACTCTTGGGCAGGCTGTCTGGATGTCTCTGCATGCGCTGCAGTCGTCTCTGAATGAAGGAAAACCCACACACACCCAGAAACCAGATCAGATCTCCAAGCATCGGACTGTCAGCATTTGACTACAGTGCTATCAGAAAGATTGCTTTGAACAAATTGCACGCTCCAACCAAGATTAAAAAGCAAAAATTCCAAATCTGATGACAAATGAAACCGATTTTGAAGTGGGGGAGAGGGAACAATACTCAGAAATTTTGAAACAGGGCTGAAGATCTCTGGTAGAATTTGCAAACAATTTGCATATATTTTTTTTGGTATAATTGAATTTCGGAAATCCAGGAAAATGAAAAAAATAAAATAAATATCATGAAATACAAGATGAAAGTGCCGCTGCAGTCTATTGTAGCCGGCAACCACTCATCGGCCAATTCTTCCTCCTTCTTACCGTCTGGTAATCATCGTCAAAGGACAGGACGGACAGAGCTCTGCCCAGGGTTCCTGAGAATCCTGCCAGCGTGTCAGCCACACCGCCTAGGGAGGGGAAGAGACACCAGAGACAGATAGTCAACTAGTCTTTGCCGGGGTGGGGCGTGCCAGTCAGAAGCAATTCACCCATTGAATGCTGTATATCTCCGGGGATCACGTCCCCGCTTTCATTCAGATGCAAATAAACCAATTGCTGTAAACCTGGCTTAGAAGAAGATGATCCATTCACTTACCCACAGTGTGGCCCAGAAGGCTTTGTACTCCCCGGGCCAAACCCTCAGCAAACTCCCCCGGACCCTGGATGGCCCCCTGTGGAGAGACAAAAAAAACAAACCCTGAACCAATCTCAACAATGACGCGTCAATCCAAGCAAGGATCTTACCTCTCTCATAGGCAAGAATAATGAGAACAAAAAAACCATGAAGTAAATACAAAGAACTGTTGAAAACTGCTCACCGACAAAAATGACCTGCAATACATAAATCTCAAAAGTTAGACGGCCTGACGTTCGATCCTGGCAGGACCTTTCTCTGCCTTTAAGAAAGGTCCTGCTAGGATTGAAACATCAGGACCTCTAACTTTTGAGGACAAAAACAGGTAAAAAGGGGCCGGCGCGGTTCCAGGCAAAGGTCATTTTAGTTAGTGAGCAGTTTGCAACAGTTTTTGCATTAATGTCTTGTCTGAATTCAAATGAAAGATAAACACTCATCTTTCATCCTCCTTATTACTTTTTTTAGCCGTCACCTTAAGTGGCCTTTTGAGGCCTTGTGGTGGGGGCGAAAATAAAAATAAAAATGAAAATATGATGATTAATTTCTTATTTTTTTTAATTTTTTTTATATTTTTTTTTTTTTGGGGGGGCTTAACCACTTCGCGCCGGGGGGGGGGGGGGGGGGGGGGGGGTTTCAGCGCCGATGATCGCCATACGGGGGTTTTTGAACAATGCATCATTTTCAAATCTTGCTAAAACAATCGGAACAATATATTTCTGTGAAATAAATCGATAAGGGTATACTATGGGTACAAGAGAGTAAAACCTGGCACAATTCGGACGTCGTTGTGGCTTTTGTCAAGAGATTATCCGTTCGAAAAAGGGCCCTTTGTGCGTCGTCAATGGACTGTAACGGATGCGGTGTGTGCGTGCGTTTACGCTGCTGACAATCCTTGACCGCAGACTCCAGCCTCCACTCCAGGCAGTCAAATCTTCGAGTTGGTCGGCCACAAACGAGCGTACAGATTACGGTAAAGAATGTGGGGGGAATTCCAATGCCAGACTGACGACCGCTGGGCTGTGTGGCATGCAAAGACAATGTCCCCCGCGTGCTTTCAGCTGCAGCGCCGTATCCCTCGATCCTCCACAGTAAAAGTCCCACAATTGCACAATTACTGCTGCTAATCTTGCAATTCATGTGGCAACTTGCGTTAAAAAGGGTCTTTGTACTGATTCATATTGCTTTGTTCTAAGCTGAAAAGAGTCTTTGTTTAGAATGTGGACAATAGTGGTGCCCGGATTCGGAGGGCCCCGTTGCAAAGGCAATCAAATTGACCTCCGGATTCAGAGGTCCCGGCGCGAAGTGGTTAAGAACCCCACTTGGGAAGGGGAGAGTGATTAGGACAAGGATGACAAAGAATACAGAAGAAGAGCTTGTCAGGTGAGATCAAAGGGAGAGTAGGGTAGAGGTTACTTTACAAGAAGTGGATGAAAAAATCAAAGGGAAATAGTCACAGAAAGGGCTCAGAGAGTGGACAACAAAGGATTATTTATTAGTAAACAAGGGAAAAAATAAACCTCAAAAAACATCTGCTCACCAAATAAGGCTCGTAGAAGAAATCGCTGATGCCTTCCTTGACGTCCCGGAAGAGTCCGTAGGGGTTACCCAGGACATCCAAGCCCAGGATGAAGACGTAGGCCTGCTTGATGCCCTGCGAGATGTAGTGACTTTTGACGTCTTCAAGAAGCTGGTCAGAGGTCAGCAGGGCGTTGGTCCGCTCGAAGAAGGCCAGTCTGGTGACGGAAAAAAAACCCACCCAGAATGTGTCATCAGCATAGGGAGAAGAGTCAGGGTACCATACACAAGGGCCTGATCGTCCGACCCCCCCCCCCCCCCCCCCCACGGGGAAAAGTAGTCCGGTGACTGCAAGTAAGGCTGATGCCGTAAGGCTGATGCCGTAAGGCTGATGCCGTAAGGCTGCGAGGGAGTCAGGGCATAAGACATCAGTTCAGTCTGGCAACTGCTGCACGTATAGTGGAATAAACCGTAATGGGCTGGGATGTAGTCAGGGCACAAGACCCCACAGTCGGTCTGGCAACCAGTGAGTAGAACACTTACATCAGGCTGAGATACAGTCAGGGCACCATACCCAATACTAGTCTGGCAACCACTCAGTAGATTTATACTTGAGAATAGTCAGAGCACAATACCTAAGGTCAGTCTGGCATACAATAAATATAACACTGCCATTAGGCTCGGATGTAGTAAGGGCATAATACCAAAGTTCAGTCTGGCAACCATCGAATAGAATGATACTTTCATGGTGTAGTCAGGATACAAAACCTAAGGTCAGTCTGGCAACCGGTTGATTGAATAATACCATCATACTGGGTGTGGTCAGGGCACAAGACATAAGGATAGTGTGGCGTCTATTCAATGGAATCTTTGGCACTCACTTGAGCTCCACCTCAGTCACCTCGGTCAGCGTGGAGCCGACCGACTCCACAAAGAAGCGAGCCAGGTCCTTCTTGAAGGTCGTCGGCTTGGCAACGACGTGAGGCTCCCCACTCAGAGATAAACTGATGATGATCTGATGAAGAAAGATGAGGCAAGTGACGACTGAATTTGAAGGTGTTACGGTAGCTTGCTTAAAACTGAGTATTCACCAAGATGTCTGTGATATTTATAACGACTAAAATAAAAAAACTTTGATCACCCTTTCTACTTGACTAAAATAAATCTCAAAATTTAGTGGGCCTGACGTTTCGATCCTAGCAGGACCTTTCTCAAAGGCAGAAAGGTCCTGCTAGGATGGAAACGTCAGGCCCACTACATTTTGAGATTTGCATTTTGGTAATTTTAGTCAGTAAGCAGTTTGCAACATTTTTTTATACCGGTATAAATATGACCAAAGCCTAATCCCGAGTCTAAGTCTTCAGTTCGTAAACAGCCTACGACTTTTCTGAATTGCAGTTAGCACTGCATGCTCCTTTTTCAGATTATCTACAGATAATTTTTTAATTTTTTTTTCCAAATCTGACTAATTACCAAATTCTATGAGTAATCGCCAGTTAAGAAAAGAAGAAAAGACAAGGAAGTTTGAGCATTTGCGGAGGAGGGTTTTCTGGCACTGACCTTGAGCGGAGAGAGGTGGAAGTATTCAAAGTACATGGGCGTCTTGCCATCTGTGGTCATGGATGAGGACTCGCGCAGGGAGCTCTCGATGTAGGCCAGGTCTGCCTTCAAGGACACCACCTGTCATAGGAGGGTTAGGAGGAACGGGGCAGGGGGGGAATTCAGAGGCAACGATCAAGTCTGGATGCATTGCAAGGCTTGCTAGCGAAGGTTCATCCAACCGCGAGTCCGCCAAATGCCGCCTGTGCAACTGGACAGACCGGCAAGTCCGTCCAAAGACATAAACACAGATGTATTATAATGTTTGCGTCGAGGAGATAATGTCATTCAGGGAAAGTTTTGCCCTACTCGACGTAACAAGCCCCCCGAGTGCTCGGTGCTTTGCCCGATTGCCTGCTGAAGAACAATGCAGGCAGCTCGGCTGAGATTTGATACCTGCGACTCCCGCTTTCTAGTGCAGACGTCTTAACCACTTGATCACCGGTCGTGTGGCAGATTCAAACAATGCAATGTAATGAGGAGAATGCAATTCAATGAGGGTTTTGCCTTACTTGGCGTAACAAGCACTGAGTGCTGATTCGGAGGGCCCCTGAGCATAGCTTTGAATTCGGAGGTCCCGGCGCGAAGAGGATAATACTGAAAACAGTCTCCGAAACGGGTCGGCAAATAAATTCAGATCTTTAAAAACCATTCAACATCATTTCTATTTGGGGGGTAGCAGCAACCAAGCCGCCATTCTGCCTACAGTGCCCACCTCATCCTCCTCCTCCTGCAGTCCAGAGACAATGTCCAAGACAGAGAGGAGGAAGCCGTTGTCTATCTTGACTCCAGCCTCTTGGATCAAGATCTTGAAGTACCTGGTGCAACAGAAGCCGAGGAAAAAAACCCCAAAAAAACACATGATGGTTGCGTCAACTCTCTAAGCAATTTTTAATACTGATTTTTTTTTCTTAAGGATTTTTGGAAGTAGAGTTGACGATGTTGCAAGTCACATGATAAGATTCATGAAAAGCAAGCAATCATTCAGAAAAGCATGCAAGGGATAGGGGAGTAATCAATCGATCAATTGATCAGTCGATCAGTCGATCAGTCGATCACATCAGTCGATCAGTCGATCAGTCGATCAGTCGATCAATCGATCAAGCGATCATTTGATCAAGCGATCATTCGATCATTCGATCATTTGATCCATCGATCAATCAATCAATTGACCGATCATTCAATCAATCAATCGATCAATCATTCAATCGATCAATCATTCAATCGATCAATCATTCAATTGATCAACTGATCAATAAATCAATCAATTGATCAATTGACCAATTTACTGATCTATCAATCAATCAATCAATCAATCAATCAATTGATCAATCGATTGATTGATCGATCGATCTATCGACCATCCTAAACACCCACCCACCCACCGACTAAATCAATCAGCAGACATTCAGGCCCAACTCACTTGACAGTATCCACGTCGTTCTCTGGTACCTGACGTCGTAGCAATGACATCTCAATGAATGGTCGGGGCCCGGTCTTCTTCAGGATGTCCTTTGGTATCGGCAGGACGTTGAGGACCGTTGGGAAGTACGCATCAAAGAGCTGGTTGTCAATCTGGTCAAGAAAGAACATACATCATAGTAACACTAACAGAAGTGGAAGTTTTCATAAAATCCTAGTCACATTAGAGTGGACTAGAATGCCGTCAGCATGAAAATTCCTGTCTCTGCATATTCCTGGATATTCGAGGTGCGATGTGAATGTTTTGACTGCATTCTGACAGCTTTTTAAAAACTCCCACTTTGTTCCAACTACATTTGAGAGCTGTGTCCTTCTCGAGATCTTACCTGAACCTTCTGTATCTTGACATGGAGTCCGGTGTGATGGTCGGACATTCTGAAGTGCATCCAGAGGGCTGGGTTGAAGAGCCTACGCAGGCGGCCTTGCACCGGCTTGCTGATGGTCTTGTTAGTCAGGTCAGCCTGGAACGAAGGACCAACCGAAACAATACATCATCAAGAACTCAGCTAATATGCCATCAATACCTTTATCATGTCCTGGGGACTACATCTCATCTACTGGTTTTGATAAAACATTTTGGCCGAAAAATTGTCATAATTAAGAAATTGGCAAAGAAAACTTTGACTGGACCGGGACATGAACCCCAGACTTCTGGATTAACGTACTAGTGCTCTTCCATCTGAGCTATCCAGCCCTTAGATGGTGGTCTTCCCTAATAGTCAACTAGTCTTTGCCGGGGTGGGGGTGCCAGTCAGAAGCAATTCAATGATTACTGTAACTGCTCCATATCTTCAGGGATCACACCCCTGCTTTCATTCAGATGCAAACAAACAATGGTTGTAAACCTGGCACTGGTACTTTCAAAGTCCTTTGAGAAAGGTCCGGCTCTAGATTTTTGGAGAGACGTCCTGCTAGGATGGAGTTGTCAATTTGTTGACAAGGGACCGTCCTGAATGCTTCAAGAAAGGTCCTGGTAGGATGGCAAGGTCTGCGGTCGATTTCACCAAACACATCTAACTTACGATCAATCGCAAGACGATGAGCGTGGCACAGAAACCATTATGAACTATCAGACCATGAAAGGGTTACACGTCTTAAGTAGAGTTACGATGTATCGTAAGGCTTTGTGAAATCAACGCCTGGCCGTCTAATAAAAGTTCCGAGTGGTCTCGGCTTTACCTCCACGGACTCTTCGATGGCCACCGAGCCGGCCCCGTTGCGGTGCCTGTCCTCCAGGACCGTGGACAGCTCCACGTTGAGGGACTTCCAGCGGTCCGGCTTGGTCTCCACCTCCCAGCGGGCCGGCGGGCAGTGCAGACTGACGTAGGCCACCTCCTCGTAGAGAGCGTTGACCAGGGACAGACCCACGCCCTCCAGGGAGACAAACAGCTCCAGGCTGGCCAGCTCCGAGATGTTGGCCTGCTCGTCCGGAGAATCAAAACAAAGACGTTTTCCCTCTTTTTTTTTTTTACCACTTCACACAAGGCATCAATCACAAAAATAATGTTGAAACTAATAACAAAAAAAATGTTAAAATTTAGTGGGCCTGACGTTTTGATGCTAGCAGGACCTTTCTCAAAGGCCTTTGAAAAAAGTCCTGCTAGGGTCGAAACGTCAGGCCGACTAAATTTTAAGATTTGCATTTTGGTAGTTTTAGTCAGTAAGCAGTTTGCAACATTTTTGTATATCAATGAAAAAAATGACTGAAAAAAAACCCCAAATGGCAAAAACAAATTTGACTGGACTGGGTGCTAGTGCCCTTACTATCTGAGCTATCCAGTCCTTAGATAAAGTAGGCTTGCAAATTTAGGTTAGGGACCACTGGAGGGGGTTAGGGATAAGAGAGTTAGGGATAAAGTAGGTTGCAAAATTGGGGATGGGGTGGGTTTAGAGATAATGTAGGGTTCCAAGTTTGGATTGTTGACCAGGGAGTTGGTTAAAAGAGGGTCAGGGATAAGGTGCAATTGCAAGTTTTGGGGAAATTACAGACTGTGAGGTAGGGTGTAAAGAATTGAAGATCAGGGTTCTGAGAGGAGGGGCGGGGAGGAGGAGAGTTGCCGGGGTCGGGGAGGGTTTGAGAGCCGAGCCTCTTACCTGAGAGGCAGCCCTGGCAATCCTAGGACTCTGAGTGAACATCAGAACCCTCTGCAGGCCATCCATGTAAGACACCCAGTAGATGGTGGTCTTCTCATGGCGATGCATCAGGGGGTGCTCCATGATGCTGTCCGTTGCATCGTCTGCAGACAAAGAAAGCCACAGAATGAGACGTCAGGAAAGCCACAAAATGAGACGTAAGGCTCCTCATGGCGACGGCACTATGGCCATTTACAAAATGAAAGGCTTAGGCTCAGGCTTAGTCTTCGGTCGTATTTCTCTTACCTGCTATGATGTCACAGGCATCTAGAAAACAAGCGTTTGGCCCCAGTTTCTTGGGGAATACTCTGTACTTATCAAGCCCACAAACCTTCGAATTCGGCGACAAATCACAAGCTGCATTTTCAGGTTTTGTCAGGCGGAGACAAAGTCTGAGCCTGCGCCTGATCCATGGTATCCTCAAGGGCCTTAGATCTGGGATTTTTTTTTCTTTTTTTTTTCTTTTTCTTCTAAAACTCCACCTTGGGCCTTGGAGCAAGCTGGTGAGATTGTGCTCAGGACCGGTCCGGCTGCTGAAGAATCGTCAGTGGCCTATGCTCTTTGGTTTTTTAGATCTTCCTACTCTACCTACCTTCGTCCGAGCTGTAAATGCTGGCATCGTCTCCCTCAACGTAGAGACCGTCTCCCGGCATCCGGCTGCGCTTGATGCTATCCACGCTGACAGTCACCTTACCCCATCCATCCTGGGAGGAAGACAACAACCAATCAGGCATAGCACTCACAGACCCTGAACCCCATTTCATAGAGCTGCTTAAGCACCAAAATTTGCTGAAGTGCGACACGTCACGATTCATAGGATCAGCTAGCCAACTAAAACCTCACTTGTGTTTCGTGCCAAGTAAAGAAGAGTGGAATACAGGTGTGAGACGCAATTGAGATTGTATCATCTTGTGGTTTGTCATCCTGTTCACATTCATAAGGAAGACTTTTTCATGCTTAGCAGATTTTCACGTTTAAGTGGCTCCGTGTAATTGGTCCCAGCTAGCCAACCAAAACAACACTTTTGTTTCATGCTAATTAAATTATAGTTGAATACAAGTCAGAAGCAATTGAGATTGCATCCTCATGTGGTTTGTCATCATATCTTCATGACTTAAAATTTAGTGGGCCTGACGTTTCGATCCTAGCAGGACCTTTCTCAAAGGCATATTTACATGAGGAAGACTTTTCATGCTTACATGTTCACACCTAAGCGGCTCTATCAAACTAGACACAGTTGGAAAGCGTGTGCAATTTTTTTTTCCGTAGCAACAACTACTTCATCTGATATTATGAAAGGAGGAGGATGATGGGGAGAGAAACCATGGCAACAAATACCATGACGATGACTCAGGAGTATGACAACCAAGAGTTCTTAGTAAGTCTGCAGTATTTTTGTTTGCTCTGAGCACACCTAAATACTGGATCTTAAACCCAACGGCAATTCTTTGGGAAATTTTGAGAAAGGTCCTGCTAGGATCGAAATGTCAGACACGCTAAATTTACTCCCAGATTTGAATTTGGTCTCTTTTGAGTCAGTAAGTTATATTTGCAAGATTTTTGTTTATTACTCCAAAGCTGAGATCTTTTCTCAAGCAAAGATTGAGGGCCAGTCACTGGTTATACCGCCCTCTTGAGGCCTCACCCGGTCAATGGTGCACTCAAAGGACTTCTTGTTGCGGTTGTACAGGTTCCACAGGAAGGTTCGCTCGGCGGTGGGGTCGTCCCAGGTCAGGAGCATGGTCATGTGCGGCTGGAGGAAGAGTCTACCGCCAATGTTCCTATCAGGCAACACCAGAGGGAATGTGAGTGCGGGCATGACCGGTAGTCTTCTTTCAAGGTGTTGCAATAACGGTCATGCTGATTCAGGTACCAGTATGAAACCACTTCACACTGTTTTGGCCAGGGCTGGGTGTCACTGCTGCAGTGCACTGAATGGCTGATTGATGAACTGTGAGGTTTTTGTCCTGGGAACTTTTGAATTTTTTTTGAAAAATGGCGAATAAAACTTAATCTCTCCAAACCATCAAGTATATGTATATCTCCAGGGATCACACCCCCGGTTTCATTCAGATGCAAAAAACCAATTGTTGTAAACCTGGCTACAGCAGCTCGGGGATCACACAAAAGTGGATGCAGCTTTTTTTTTCAATTCAAGTCAGATAAATAAAACAGACCGGAAACTTGTCATAAATTTTCAAACAAAAATAAAATTAAAAAAAACAAGAAAAGGATCGGGACTTGAACCCGAGACCTCTGGACTAACGTACCAGTGCTCTTACCATCTGAGCTATCCAGCCCTTAGATGGTGGCCTTCCCTAATAGTTAACTAGTCTTTGGCACACCAGTGCTCTTACCATCTGAGCTATCCAGCCCTTAGATGGTGGCCTTCCCTAATAGTTAACTAGTCTTTGGCACACCAGTGCTCTTGCCATCTGAGCTACCCAGCCCTTAGATGGTGGCCTTCCCTAATAGTCAACTAGTCTTTGGCACACCAGCGCTCTCACCATCTGAGCTATCCAGCCCTTAGATGGTGGCCTTCCCAAATAGTCAACTAGTCTTTGGCACACCAGCGCTCTTACCATCTGAGCTATCCAGCCCTTAGATGGTGGCCTTCAAAAACATTTAACTAGTCTTTTCCGGAATGGGGGCGCTATTTTTTTCTATGGACTGACAGAAGAATTCTGAAAAAAGGATCTAAAGCCAGTGAAGGGAGTGAGCAATGAGCGTAATGTGTTCTGACAAATTTTGAAGTTATAATATATATATGTTTTTTGTTACTTCTGGTTGAAGCGGAGGTTGATGTCCTCACACAGGTTGTCCAATCTGACCGGGGCGTGGCCCATCACGTAGGGCATGAAGGTCACTAGGGTGGGGCCCCTGACCCCGCCCTCCGACTCCACCGTCAATGCCGTCTGAGGGAGGATGGAGGGGTGGGGGAAACAAAAAAACAACAGAAAACGATGAGGTGATCTGACACAAACTGCGAAGAATTAAATTCCAAAGAGCACAGTTTATTTTGACTGTGCTGGGTATTGAAGCATGGGTCTCGTAGCGACTTTGCACCGTGTCACTTTTCAGTGCCATTGCCATTGGAGGTACATGGGCCTGCTAAGAAGGAACCAGAGAATGGCCGGACATTCATTGCTAGGATAAGGATGACTGTTTTATTCATGCAATTTCAGCAAAAAAGAAACCTATAACAACCACTCTAGGTTAGGGGCTAAGGAAGGAAGGAGACAGGGAGGGACTCAGGATGATAGGAACTGACATTCCTCTTAAAAACGGGCCAGATCATCAGAAAGGTGGGAAACATGAAACCAGGGAGGGAATTCCAAAGAGAAGCGGAACGTGGGAAGAAGCTGTTCTGATACCTCCTTGCTTCACACCTTGGAAGAGACAGAGTGTGTGAGTCAGAGAAGGACAAACAGCCTGGTTGCTCGCTTAAACAGCCTAAACCAGGGGAAGCGAGTCAGCTAGACCAGAGGAAAACCTTCCATGTTGAGTGTCTGTACCTTGATCTTTTATATTTTTGTTTTAAGGCTGCTTGAATTGGGTCTTTGGGTCTTGGCCTGGCCTCTGACCTTTGACCGCTCTTACCCCTCGCTCCATCCGCAGCACTGTGGAGTGAGCCGTGTCGATGCAGAAGTGCTTGGAGCTGAGCTGGTCTGGTGTCTCGGCTCGTTTGCATATCAAGCGCATGGACTCGCTGCCCGGCCAGAACGGGAGCACCTGAAAAATAAAAAAAACACCTCGTGGTCAGACGGGGAAGTCCGATCTGTCAGCCCTGACAGCGAGGATGGGTCAGGAATGACCCAGATACATAGGGTCGGTTTACAAACATGGACCTTACCAAGCTTGATGGTGACCCCGAAAACAGTCCTGACCCTCTGGAAAGAGGACTGACCCACATACCTATATTATAAGATGGCTTTACCTACCTCAAAAGGTTTCATGCTGACCCAGATAGCCCTGACCCTCAGAAATCTTGATCCCTTGATAGGGTCTGGAATGACCCACATACTAATATTATTACAGAGGTCTAACTAGCTACCTGGGGTATGATTTTGACCCCAGTTACCAAGACCAAAGTTTTGATCCACAATCATATGAAACCACAGGGGTCTACCTAACTGGATAGTCTTGATGTTGACCCAGATCCCAGCCCTGACTCCTTGATGAGGTCAGGTTCTGACCCAAAATCACATATTACCACAGGGGGTGTTCCTACCTCGCTGGGCTTGATATTGACCCAGATCCAAGCCCTGACCCCTTGATGAGGTCAGGTTCTGACCCACAATCACATACTATCACAGGGAGTGTACCTACCTCGCTGGGCTTGATGTTGACCCAGATCTGACCCCTTGACGAGGTCAGGTTCTGACCCACAATCGAATATTACCACAGGGGTCTACCTACCTTGCTGGGCTTGATGTTGACCCAGATCCCAGCCCCGACCCCTTGACGAGGTCAGGTTCTGACCCACAATCGCATATTAACACGGGGGGTGTGCATACCTCGCTGGGCTTGATGTTGACCCAGATCCCCGCCCTGACCCCTTCCTCCATGTACGACAGGGCGTGGTTGGTCTTGTTGCGGATCAAGAAGTACGGGGTCAGCGTCACGATCTTGGTCAGGGTCAGCTTGGACAGAGTGATCTCCAGCCAAAACTGAAAGAGTAAAAACCAAGAGTAAAAACTGTCAAAAGTGACCAAAAAGTGAATATCTAAAATTAGAAGGGCCTGACGTTTCAGTCCTAGCAGGACCTTACAGCCTTTGAGAAAGTTCCTGCTAGGATCAAAATGTACGGCCCTCCTTTTTCTGACAAAAAACAGCATTCAGCTGACTGATACCAGGGACTGTGTGAATGACCCTATTCAGAGTGCACACAGTGGGCCATTCAGTGCACCACAGTGCCTGCATTCAGCTGACTGATACCAGGGACTGTGTGGATGCAATGACCCTATTCAGAGTGCACACAGTGGGCCATACAGTGGGTCATTCAGTGAACCACAGTGCCTGCATTCAGCTGACTGATACCAGGGACTGTGTGGATGCAATGACTCTATTCAGAGTGCACACAGTGGGCCATACAGTGGGCCATTCAGTGCACCACAGTGCCTGCATTCAGCTGACTGATACCAGGGACTGTGTGGATGCAATGACCCTATTCAGAGTGCACACAGTGGGCCATACAGTGGGCCATTCAGTGAACCACAGTGCCTGCATTCAGCTGACTGATACCAGGGACTGTGCATCCGTTACCTGGTAGGTTCGGTCGTGGTCTTCGTCCTTACAGATGACCACCCCAGAGCTGCCCACGGTGTCCAGGGAGAAGGAGGAGGACCAGACCGAGTCAAAGACCCGCAGCTTGGCCTGGGAGTGGGAGAAGAAATCCGATTGGTTGAATGACGGTCACATGGTTTACCTCAGCAAGATTCGGCCGAGGTGATTGGTCAAAGGGGACAGGGGGGGGGGGTCCCATGGTTTCATACCTTGGGCACAAATCAAGGAAAATCTGACTGAGAACTTTTAAACAATTTTGAAAAATGACAAATAAAACTTTGACTGGACTGGGACTTTTACCCAAAACCTCTAGTTTTGCGTACCTGTGCTCTTAACATCTGACCTAGATAAGATTATCAAAAAAAATTCTTTGCCATTTTTCCCCCCCAAAAAATGTTAATCAATGTTCAAAGCCCTATAAAGACATGATAAGACTTAAAAGGTTTGCATGGTGGTAATACCAAGTGGAAGGTTTGTGGTGACACCATGTAGCACATCTCTTTCATCTGGCATCTGAGCTATCCAGCCCTTAGATGGTGGCCTTCCCAAATAGTCAACTAGTCTTTGGCACACCAGTGCTCTTACCATCTGAGCTATCCAGCCCTTAGATGGTGGCCTTCCCAAATAGTCAACTAGTCTTTGGCACACCAGTGCTCTTACCATCTGAGCTATCCGGCCCTTAGATGGTGGCCTTCCCAAATAGTCAACTAGTCTTTGGCACACCAGTGCTCTTACCATCTGAGCTATCCAGCCCTTAGATGGTGGCCTTCTTAAATAGTCAACTAGTCTTTGGCACACCAGTGCTCTTACCGTCTGAGCTATCCAGCCCTTAGATGGCGGCCTTCCCAAATAGTCAACTAGTCTTTGGCACACAAGCGCTCTTACCATCTGAGCTATCCAGCCCTTAGATGGCGGCCTTCCCAAATAGTCAACTAGTCTTTGGCACACCAGTGCTCTTACCATCTCAGCTATCCAGCCCTTAGATGGTGGCCTTCCCTAATAGTCAACTAGTCTTTGGCACACCAGCGCTCTTATCATCTGAGCTATCCAGCCCTTAGATGGCGGCCTTCCCAATTAGTCAACTAGTCTTTGGCACACCAGTGCTCTTACCATCTGAGCTATCCAGCCCTTAGATGGCGGCCTTCCCAAATAGTCAACTAGTCTTTGCCGGGGTGGGGGCGCCATCCAGAAGCATTTTAACCATTAGCCGCTGTAAATAATAATTTCTTTTGTTTCAACAACCCTGAGATAAGTGAGTCACATCTTCCTCATCTTAGCCTATTTGTCAAGCACCCTCTCATCGCCACGGCAACGCACCTTTTTCCTCTTGGTGTTGGTGAAGCTAAAGAGGATGGGCTCGCTCAGTGAGTGATTGCTGTAGACCTTTCTGGACCGGGAGGCCTGGCGACAAGACACAAAAAGCAAACGGGGAAAAGTCCTCCAAACAATTAGACAGCCTGAGTTCAGACAATTCGGTTTTTGGGCGCTTGTCGACCGAAAACCCACTTTGGGATCGGGAGAGGGAGAGTGCCCGTGTTAACAAAGGCGATGTTACGCATGCAGCACGCGCTTGCCCCAGGAACGCTGGATAGTCGGAAAGCTGTCCAACAATGGGGTCAAGCATGCAATCAAGCGAAGGGCACATTAGTACGCGTGTTTGTTATTTTGGTCGCGCACCTCCGCTGGGTGGCAAAGGTAGCCTACTGCTGGTCGCAGTCATTGGGTTGTTTTGAGACCTTTCATTGTGTTGACCAGACAATCAAAGCCTGGTTAAACCTGTTTTATTATGGAATTGGACATTTAGCAGTGTATATATTTTGCACTTGATAAAACCCAGCGGAGGTAGTTGTGTCCAAGTGGCAATCACGTGTCCGTGTGTCTCTCTGTTCCTCCGGGCCCAATGAGCTCATGGACCTTTCCCCAAAAAAATCCTGCTAGCTTTGAAATGCCAGGTTCTCTCAGTTTTAAAGGCCCTATACAACATTGGTCAAAGTCAACAGATTGCCACACTTTGTGCGTTAAACCATTAAACATTCCCAAAAAAAAGGAATCCTGCGAAGGTTTTAGCTCGAATGGTAATCTGAGAAAGTAGAAAAAGGCAAAAATCTGTCACATTTTCCCCACCGTTCTGTAGTGTATGAAATAGTTTATGACTCGCGAGTCATACATGTACGTGTAAACTATTTGTCGATGTTTGGGTGAAGATTTCTCGAGAAGTACAGCATCCCAGAACGTAAGATTTCAACATGAGGATTCTATCATGACCATCTACAAACTGTGCAAATTAGAAGGAAATCTGTGGACATCGATGTTTTCCGATCTTCCCAATGTTGTATTTGGCCTTTAATGGGGGCCTTGAAATTTAAGGTCTTACTTGCTGTTTTCCCTCCTAGCAGGACTTTTCTCACAGCCTTTGAGAAAGGGCTCTCATAATTGTGGCATTTGTGACCTGAGATGGCGTAATGAGGCATCTACTCCAAGAGTTTATTTCGAGTAAACGGTGTCGAAAGGCAAAGTATTTTAAAAATGCATGTCAAAATCAATTTAATTTTTTTTTCCATTTTCAGAAAGCTTATGTGTAAGAGAATCATCTGTCCTAAGGAAATTTTCAACAATTCCAAAAAAAATTAAACAATTAAAAATCGTGGAATGACTGAAAGTCGACAGAAATGGAAAAGTCCCCCTCTGGAGAGACCGAAAGATCTTGAAACTTTGCAAGACGCTCACCCGCAGTTCGATGGGCAGCTCCGACTTGTTGACGATCCAGTAGGGTGTGTAGAGGAAGATGTCCCAGGTGCCTCCGTCTGTCACACTGTGGGCCCACAGCGTCAGATACTTCTTCTGGTCCCCCTCCGTGTCCTTGGTCTCCATGGCGACGGACTCGTGGGCTTTCATCTCCCTGGAGACCAGGAGGTTCCCCTCCCAGTTGGCAGCGAGATAGGTTTTGACCTAAAGGGAAAAAAAAATAAAAAATAGAAAAATAAACCACTAATACGGGAGTGTCATACGGGACGGCTCTTGTCTTGGGGCTAAATGGCCGAGGTGCTTAGAGCGTTGGTCATTTTGACCAGAGGTCTCAGGTTCAAGTCCCGCTCAAATCGAACGCTCTTTGCTTTTTTTCACAAATACGCTATCCACTGTCACATCCCTTACGTCACGCCAAGGTGGGCTTGGTACGACTACGGTATTCAGATCAAACTTTGCTACCGACTGTCGTGAACAACTTTTAAATCGTCTCATTTCGGATTTGGTAAATGAAAACTCCAAGCCATGTGCAAGTTGCCTCATACTGGGATTGTTCTTGTACAATTGACTCCAGTTGCCTCACCTGTAGTTTCATCTTCTGGGCTTCGCTGAGATCGGTGGAGTAGATGGCCATCTTGTCCCCGCGAAGCAGAAATTTCAAGCCGTTCTCCTGTAGAGGAAGATGGGATTTTCCAAAACAAATTTTGGCAATCATTAATTCTGGTGGATAAAAACATAAAGACTGTCGGATTTGGATTTGGATTAGATTGGATAAGATTCAATTTGATGGGATTAGATTGAAAATGATTTGATTAGATTAATTGGTTTGGACTGGGTTAAATTACAATTGATTTGCTTTGATTTGATTGGATGTGATACAATTGGATTGGATTAGATTGGATAAGATGGGACATGATGGGATATGATTGGTTTTGATTTGATCATATTGGAATGGAATAGATCAGGTTGGATTGGATTATAGTGGAATGTTATAGACTAGATTGGATTAAAAATCAATTGAAATGGAATGGAATAGATCAGATTGGAATGGATTATTTATATTGGATTGACTGGGTTGGATTGGATTGGAATGGAATGGATTTGATTGAAATTGATTGAAATGTACTGTACTGGACTGGATGAAAGAGGATGAAATCAGATTGAAATAGATTTGGGATCATCACCTTCATGGAATAGACGACGTCGTAGGGAAGATAGTTGTGGATTGTGATTGGCGGAAAGAGATTGAGGAGGAAGGAAGGCACAGCATCGGAGGGGGAGGAGGCGTTGGGTAACGCCCACTCCTTGCGGGTGACCTGCGCACAAAAGACAAACAGTGACAGGGGTTACCATAGGAACTGCCTCTTTATACTGAGATGAATCCACTCTGCCTTTGAGAAAGGTCCTGCTAGGATCGAAACGTCAGGCCCACTAAATTTTGAGATTTGCATTAGGGTAATTTGAGTCAGTAAGCAGTTTGCAACATTTTTGTATATCACCTTTCTTTGCCCTCACTCTTGGTTTACCTTGAAGTGGAATGGAAGCTCTCCCTTCTGCTTGGACATGCAGCGGACAGTCAGCTCTGAGGGAGAGACCAGGTCCTGCCACTTGATCGGCTTCTCGCTGATGTTGTATCTGAAGGGGGGAGACGGGGCACCAGACCACAAAAATTAGGTTTCGCTCTGCTCCACGTGATAAACAGTGAATGCTCAGCGCTTTGCCCGATGCTAGATGAAATTTTTTTTTCAAGCAGCTTGGGCGGGATTTGAACGCGCAACTCCTGCATTCTAGTGTAGAAAATCTTAATTACTTGAATAATCTTAATTACTTGTGGTGGATTCGAATATTGTATGGCGGCATGTACCGCGTTGCATCAAAAAAATTGATTGAAATCATCAGGCATCGGGCACTGCTCGACGTGATGAACACTGAATGCTCAGTGCTTTGCCCGATGCCTGATGAAAAATTTCAGGCAGCTCGGGGCGGGATTCGAACCCGCGACTCCTGCTTTCTAGTACAGACGTCTTAACCACTTGACCACCGAGCTGGTCGAGGTCGTGTGGTGGATTCAAATACTGTTATAGCAGCAGGTACTGCATTGCATCGTAGACATGACATGATGTTTGCTTCGAGGAGAATGTAATTCAATGAGGTTTTGCCAGGCATTGGGCAAAGCACTTGTCATTCATCAGTGTTTATCACGCCGAGAAAGGCAAAACCTCATTGAATTACATTCTCCTGGATGCACACATTGAGTCATATCTGTCATTCATTCACATGTCCAATCATTTGTTTGTTCGTTTGTTCTCCCCCTTTGTCGCTTTGTCTGTGGACCGCCTGACTCACCCTTGGTCGGCGGGGCAGGCAAAGATGCCGGCGTGGGCGGCTATGGCCGAGGGCACGTCGTAGGTGTCCCTGGGCAGCAGTCTGGTCAGTAGGGTGTACTCCTCCAGCCCCTGGCCGGGAATGGCCGCTCCCCTCAGCGCCTGCAGGTCCAGCGACTTGTAGTACAGGAGCATGGTGACCGGACAGCTATTCACCACCTTGGATGGGAGGAAGACAAGGTGCCAGACCGGGGAAAAAGAGAAGGGACGAAGGAAAAAAGGGGATTAGATTGAAGGCTCCAGTCCGTTTATTCAAATGCCAGGCCCGCCTAATTTTTTCTTTTTGAGTGATACACAAAAATGTTGCAAACTGCTTACTGACTAAAATTACCAAAATGCAAATCTCAAAATTTAGTGGGCCTGACGTTTCGATCCTAGCAGGCACTTTTCTCTGCCTTTGAGAAAGGTCCAGCTAGGATCAAAACGTCAGGCCCACTAAATTTTGAGAATGTTTTGTTTTAGTTAGAGGGCCTCACGTTTCGATCCTAGCAGGACCTTTGTCAAGCAGGATTTTTCTCAAAGGCAAAGTTGTTTGCCTTTGAGAAAGGTTCTGCTAGGATCGAACTGTCAGGACCTCTAACTTTTGAGATTCATGCATTGCAGGTCATCTTAGTCAGTGAGCAGTTTGCAAAAGTTTTCTGTATCAACTTCAATTTCTTTTGAGATCAGTATTTCAGCAGCTGACAAAATGTTTGCATGCTACTCCACTCCAAGTTGAGGCCAACCTCGGTCTCACTAGATGGTACTGCAAGTCCCCTCCTCCAGTCCACCCATCACAGTGGGCGTAACAGGAGTCATTAGACAGAAAGTTTGCAGTGACACCACGTAAAACTTCTCTTCCGAGAAGGAGTGTGGCTCTGAAAAGAGCCGGTAACTCAAAAGTTTTGGTCGTCAGGAGATGGTCGACGTCAGTCTCCTGATGACGGAGTACACACTACCCGAAAAGTTTAGTTATCGGCTCTTTTCAGAGCCACACTCCTTCTTGAAAGAGAAGTGTTACATGGTGTCACCGCAAAGTTTCCACTAAGTACTTCCACCGTGCAAACCTTCAAGTCTTATCTAGTCATTAGGCGATAATGATTCCTTTCATTCAAGAGCGGTTTCAATCCAAGCAGGACCTTTCTCTCTCTCTCCCTGCCTTTGAGAAAGGTCCTGCTTGGATCAAAATGTCAGGCCTCCTAATTTTTTAATACAAGATATTATTGAAGCAAACAGAATCAGAAGAAATAGATCGATCAACTGAAGGATTAACACTGACATTAGTTGGAACAATTGCGAGTTGATTATTTTCAAAGAAATAAGTTGATTGAGAGCTGAGTTTGAGATACAGTAAAGTCAAAGATTTTTGTGAAGTTCTCACTTTGGGAAAATTCAGTAGATCATACCCAGGGCTGTTTGCTTTTGTCCTTGTCCTTCTGCCTTTGAGAAAGGTCCTGCTAGGATCAAAATGTCAGGCCCTCCTATTTTTTTTGGGAAATCTAATCTCTTAGATAGTGCGGTTTAAGATGTACGACGTCAGGGTCAGGGATAGATATGGGATAGCTTAAGGGATGACCGTCTCCCTCCATTTCTCGCCGTCCTAGAACAACTCCCTCTGAGTCTCCTCCCCGCGAGGTCAGAGGTCCCTTTTACCTGGAGGGGTGATCGCACTTTGACGGTCTTCTTGCCGTGGCAAATGCCCACCTCTCTCACGACGGTGTACTTCTCCGTCCCCTGCGAACAAAATCAGGATGTCTTCTCGCTAATACACCACGCCAGTCACGTTATTCGGCAACCGAAAAACAATAACATCAGCTTGCAGTTTAAGAGAAGAAGTTTCCACTTGAGATTTTATGATATTTTCATTCTGCCTGACCCAAATTTCAACATAGACCTGTTTGTATGTACAGCGGAACGTCGCTATATGACGAATGCCGATATACCGAACATTTGGCTTTAGCGAACATGCCCTTTGGTTTCCAAATTTTGTGTACAAAGTATGCGGCCGCAACTGCAATAACGAACGACCGCTATACTGAACAATTTTCATGGATCCCGGGATGTTCGTTATACCGATGCTCCACTGTATTCCCATTTCCGCAGGTCAAAGGGAGGTAGCTCTGATCCCGCATGACACTACACATGGTTTTGTCATTGTTTTACCTTTAACCACTTTGCGCCATTACCTCTGAATTCAGCGCCTAGAAAAATGGCCCGGCACAAACTGGTTGAGATGGCATAGGTAGCAGATAATTAGCACAAAAAAATCAAAGATAGACGCTGTTATTCTTTTGTATTGGCAGCCATAAAGCAATGAGATTGCACAGCGGGATGGACAGAAAATGAAATGCAAGAAATCAAAAGCTATGCTGGAGCAAGCTCTGTCTAGTCCCCAATCTCAGTCTAGTATTAAAAGCATATGGTGTTATCTATATGCACTGTGGGTATCTGACTGAATCCAAACAGATAGAGACAGAGAGACAGACATATAGAGACATAGATAGATAGACAGACATATAGAGACATAGATAAATAGACAGATAGTGACAGAGAGACAGACAGAGAGATCGAAAGACAGAAAAATAGAGACACAGAGACAAACAGATTGAGAGAAAGAGAGAAACTGAGAGACAGCTGATTATTTGAGGGTGAGAGAGATGAGACAAACAGATAGGTGGACAGACTGACAGAAAGACTGACAGTGAGAGACAGGGAGAGTCAGAGGGAGACAGAGACAGAGAGAGAGTGACAGGGAGACAGAGAGAGAGAGAGTCAGAGGGAGACAGAGACAGAGAGATAGACAGAAAGAGAAAGAGACACACAGAGAGATAGAGAACGAGGAAGAGAAAGAGAAAGAGAAAGAGAAAGAGAGACAAAGACGGACAAAGTGACAGACACCGAGAGAGGAAGAGAGAGAGTCATTGAGAGAGAGAAAGAGACAGAGAGATACAGAGGGAGATAGAGAAGTCTTGCTTGCCTGTAAGGGCTGAAGCTGGAAAGTTGACGGGCCCGCCTTGACAGGAGCAAAGTGAGTTAGTGGGGCCATTCCCTCCACCTACAGCAAAGCATAAAAACACAGCAACCAAGCGACATGCTTGCGATATTAGTAATCACCAAGAATGTTCCCACTACAGAAACCAGGCCTGGGCTGGATTTCACAACGCCTAACGATGCATCGTACATAATGTAACTCAACTCACGATGGATAACCCATCGTTAGCTGTGATACATCGTATGGTTTCTGTGGATCGCTCATTGTCTTGCGATTGATCGTAAGTTACGATGGGTTTGGTGAAATCGACTGCAGGTCATCTGAAAAAACTACAGGTTTCCAAGTAGCTCCACGCAAAACCAAATCCCTGCTAGTTTCCCTCAACCACTCCTCTCCTCAAAACATCGTTTTTCATCCCCCTTTCCCTCTCACAATTTTTTTAAAAAACGGCCATGGTTTACAAGATCAGGGATGGATTTCACAAAGCCTTAAGATGCATCAAAACTCAACTTACGATATATAACCCATTATTAGTTGTGAAAGGCCGTATGGTTTCTGTGCATCGCTCATTTTGTTTTGCGATTGATTGTAAGTTACGATGGGTTTAGTGAGATCTACTACTGGGCCTAGTTCCACTACAAACTGCGACTGGGACTTCCAGGCTGCCTTGAATGGATGCGAGGACAAGATGGCCGCCCCCGCGCATAAAGACCATGGCAACGTGGAAACACGATTGGAATGCTCCTGATCCGACCGTCACGTTGAAGTGGACCCAAGCCCATTTCTATTTCCCAATTTGTCAGTTATCTTCTCTGTTCCCACGACTTGTTCCCTCTTCTAAATCAAGGAGCAACAACTGATTTTGATGGATCATTTAAATTTTCAAACATTACAAACAAAATTTAGGATACAATATGATTGAAATATTTTTCTTTGCTCTATTTCAAAATTGCATGAAAGTTCTCAATCACTTCTTCGTTAATTTGTTTGAAATACTGTTTCTGTGGGAATAGCAGCAGCCCCAATTCTTGGTCGCGACTGTCACAAACAAAGGCCACGATTATTTTGGGGTTTTTTTGCTTTGAGATGCAGGTCCGGCTGAGTGGGGCGGTGTTTCACCTCGAAGACGAACTGTCCCGATAGAGGGTCCTTCTGCTTGGGAGTGGGCGGGCCGTCTGAAGCGTCGGCGGCGATGGGGGTAGGCTCGACGGAGTCGGTATATTTGGAGGGCTTGACAGCCTTGGACAGGACTTCTATGGGATCGTCACTGGGCGAAAAAAAGGGAGAGAGGGAGTCAGAAAGAAGCAATGGAGACAAACGATGCTGATAGGGGGAGCTCCATTATGACAGATATGATAGATGGATAGATAAATGGTTTATTCTCTTAACCCAAACACTTTGCTCCTCCCGCACAGGACACACACTGTATACCGCAATTTACCACAGTGCCCACAGGGGTGTAGGCTCACATACCACGGGTCACCACAAAAACCCTGCTGTGGAATGTCTTGGTGCATGGCCCTTATCCTCCCACAGGAAAAACCATGTGTGGTTAATTGTGGTTTCAATGCCGGTTAGGGTTAACATGAAAAAATGTGGCAATCAAAGATTGAATTGCATCGAGTCAACACAGGGAAAATATACATTCTACATGCACTACTTTAAAAAATATCGAATAAAAAAAATTAAAAAAAAATTAAAAATTATTAAAAATTAATTAATTAAAGAATCAAGCTATTGTTACATTTACAATTACAATTTCAATTACAATTTCAAGTTGTTGAAGGCATCCCTGGGTAGGGTGAAGATTGGATAAAGGTTCTAAATTAATGCGAAGCTTGAAAAGTCAGTTACAGTTCATTAAGTCAATGATATAGGTGATCACACTGCTCTTGAATCCAGCTTTTAAGAATCGACTGACAAACAATTAGAGTCAATTTCATTTACTATTTCACAGGGGGAAAACAATCCATGTATATAATACAAGAAAAACACTAATTTAAAAACCAATACAAATTTACAATTTACAAATAGACAGCACCCCTGTCGGATTGCTAAAATGCGAACCAAATCACAATCAAGAGGCTCTCCACAAGATCCTCAGCCAAGCACCTACCTCTCCTCTAAGGCTTGGATGGATGGTCCAGCCATGTCCGGCTGATCCACCCCAGACACTGCCACGCTCAATCCTTTTACCTCCGTGGAACTCTGCAAAAAAACACACACGGGCAGAAAGAGTCGGGAATTAAACAGCGCCCTCAACACGCTCCTGTGGTCAAGCTGGGCAGGGGAAAAGATTCTCCAAGCTCCGGCGTTCTCCACCAACCAAACAAACGCCGATGTTAGTCGGAGTGCACCTTTTTTTTTATGCAACTTCACCTAAAACAAGGCTTTAAAGCCACTCAAGGTTAACTTAAGGCCAAGGAAAGGAGATAGAGAGGGACTCATGAAGGCTGGAGATAGGAATTAACATTTCTGTTGAAAAGGGCAAGATCGTACCGGTAGGCTGGTGGAAAACACTACCCGAAACATTGAGTTACCGACTCTTTTCAGAGCCACACTCCGTCTCGACAGAGATGACTTGAATAAATTGCGTCACCCCAAACTTCCAATAATTGGACTTCCACCGTGCAAACCTTCCAGATCTTATTTGAGTCTCAATTGATCGGCTAAAAAAATTGAGAATACAAATGAAAGGTGCACCAATGTTTGGATGGCCGGATAACTTCACCATTTTGGCCTTCCGAATTCTAGCCAGCCAGTCACGTCAACAGTTCAGCAAGTGACCTGCATCGGTGAGAGAATCTCTACTCATATACCAAGTCCCCGGGGTTCAGATCAAAGGTGAAAGGCCAAGGGTGCACTCCCTCCGTCGCTGGCCTCTTACCAGGAGTTCGGCGGGCACCAGCATCGTGGCGTTGAGACCCGTGGTGTTGACGACCGTCAGCATGGCAGACTGGTGCTGAGTGCTGGGCTCGGTGCGGGCCGGGGGCCTGCAGGCGAAGGCCCTGCCCAGGTCCGTCAGGGTGGCGATGGTGTTGGGCGTGGCCGACAGCTCCATGCGGTCCCAGGAGTTCAGGACCAGGTAGGTGGCCTGGGACTCGGGCTCCATGGCACTCAGGTCTGAGTCCGTCTCGTCTGACGGACGGACGGACGGACGAGGGAAGAGGAAGCAAAAGAAAAAGCAGACTTGGGATTGAAATCATCTATATAATGTTTGATAAATAGGTTTGCGGTGACACCATGTAAATTCTCTTTTGTGAGTAAGTGTGGTTCCGGTCAGAACCACATCTCGTCTGACGGACGGACGACGGAAGGGGAAGCAAAAGCAAAAGAAAAAGCAGACTTGGGATTGAAATCATCTATATAGTGTTTGATAAATAGGTTTGCGGTGACACCATGTAAATTCTCTTTTGTGAGTAAGTGTGGTTCTGGTCAGAACCACATCTCGTCTGACGGACGGACGACGGAAGGGGAATCAAAAGCAAATGAAAAAGCAGACTTGGGATTGAAATCATCCATATAATGTTTGATAAATAGGTTTGCGGTGACACCATGTAAATTCTCTTTTGTGAGTAAGTGTGGTTCCGGTCAGAACCACATCTCGTCTGACGAACGGACGATGGAAGGGGAAGCAAAAGCAAAAGAAAAAGCAGACTTGGGATTGAAATCATCTATATAATGTTTGATAAATAGGTTTGCGGTGACACCATGTAAATTCTCTTTTGTGAGTAAGTGTGGTTCCGGTCAGAACCACATCTCGTCTGACGGACGGACAACGGAAGGGGAAGCAAAAGCAAAAGAAAAAGCAGACTTGGGATTGAAATCATCGATATAGTGTTTGATAAATAGGTTTGCGGTGACACCATGTAAATTCTCTTTTGTGAGTACGTGTGGTTCTGAAAAGAACCGGAACCACACTTACTCGCAAAAGAGAAATGTACATGGTGTCACCGCAAACCTATTTATCCTGCTTTTCTCACCATGCAAACCCTCAAATTTAAATTTATATAATTTTTATATATTTTTTTTAAAATTAAAATTATAAAATTCTCCTTATTTTTGTCATACTTAAGAGTGTCATAATGATGAAATCTCTGTCCTTTTAAAGATTATTATTTATTTCTGTAATTGGCATATTTGGCATAATTGTAATTTATTTTTTTAACAGTTCTTTTTCCATGTATATTTGGTACTGTTTCTGTCATCCAATTAGTTTGGAGAGCCCCCCTGACAGAAATGTGTTTCTTTTGGGCAATCCTACGAGAGCTCATTGGTTGTTGTTCGTGTTGTGGTGTTTTTTCTGTGTGTTTTTTTAGTTTTGATTTATTTCAGTTTTTACCTTAAAACCGTAACTGGCATTGAAACCACAATTAACCACACATGGTTTTTCGCACCACGACATTCCACAGCGGCGTTTTTGTGGTGTCCTGTGGTATTTGAGCCTACATCCCTGTGGGCACTGTGGTAAATTTTCGGTATACAGTGTGTGTCCTGTGCGGGAGGTGCAAAGCATTAGGGTTTTAAATCATATTTGAGTATGCTGTGTTCTATACATGTATCCCGGAAAATGGAATAAATATAAATATGAATTTCTTCACTGGGCATTGCCGTACCTCGACTGACGCTGTTGCTGCTGACAGTGGAGGCCGGGGTGGGCTGGGCCAGTGAGGCCACTCCGCTGTCTGTCCCCCCTCCCTCTGAGCCCTGGCGGCGCGGGCCGGCGGCCGTGCCGTTGCCCGGCGCTCCGCCCCTGCCCCCAGCACCGGCGCCGTCCGGCTCATCGGCCTCTGAGTCGCTGGAGAAGATGTCGCTGAAGAAGTCCTTGGCCTTGTCGAAGAAGCCCTCCGAGTCGCTCTCGTCAAGCTCCTCCTCCTCTTCCTCCTCCTCCTCGGGCCGGCCCTCTCCCTGGAAGGGCTTCTCAGCCTCCATGGGACTGCCAAAGTCTGGAATCAGATCAGATCAATTTCAAAAAATAAATAAAAAATTGTTGTTTTTGTTTCCTACTTCTCACCGGAGGTTGAGAAGTAGGAAAAACAAAAACAATAATTTTTTTTTCCCTTCTTCTTCGTCTGCCATTTTTTTTTTTTTTTGCTCGGATGATCGCAAATTGAAAAACAAAACAAAGTGGTTAGCCATTGCAAATTTGACCACGAATTCATGATGATTACTGATGCAGACCAAAAGAACCTAGGAACACGCGAAGACACCTCCAGTGTCCCTTCTGACTATTTATAAATCATTCCATGTATTCAAATTAATTGACTTTTTTTCAGATATTTTTTTTTTTATGAATGTCGCCAAACACAAGGCCCCCAAAGGCCACTCAAGGTGAGAGCTAAAAAAGAAAGCAATAAAAAAAATAATCAGTAGCATAATAGATCAGGAGGAAGAAAGATGAGTGTTTATGTTTCAGAAAAAAAAGAACAAAAACAAAAACAAAAACAAAACAAAAACAATAGCTTTTTCGCTTTGCGGCGGAAAAGTTAAAAAAATAAAATAAAAAAACCCCAGGCAATTCCCAGTTGCTTCCGGTGTAGCTAGACTTCTGCAGGGAGGAGAGGGGGGGGGGGGGTTAGGGGGGACGGAGCTACCGCTGCTCAGGAAACTGCCGTCCCACTCCAAAAATAAACCCCCAAAACAGGCGATTCCTAGTTGCTTCCGGTTTGCCATGGACCAGTGTAACTAGAATCCTGCATCCTAGACTCCTAACTAGGCTCCTGCAGCCAGAGGTGCACAAGGAGAAGGGGGAAGGGGGGGGCCTACCGCTGCTCAGGAAGCTACTGCTGTTGTGGCCGTCCCACTTCAAAAATAAACCCCCAAAACAGACAATTCCTAGTTGCTTCCGGTTTGCCATGGACCGGTGTAACTAGAATCCTGCATCCTAGACTCCTAACTGGGCTCCTGAAGCCTGAGGTGAACAAGGAGAGGGCAGGAAGGGGGAAGGGGGACCTACCGCTGCTCAGGAAGCTGCTGCTGTAGTGGCCGTCCCACTCCAGCTCGGCCTCGTCCTGCGACTCGCTCTCCGTGTCGCTCTCGGTGGCCGGGTAGGAGCCCGGCGGCCGGATCATGGGCAGCACGCCGTCGATGCTGTCCCGCTGGCCGCAGGGGTTGGCATCATACATGCTGGTGCACACGATGGGGTGGCCGTCTGCCTGCGTCATCTGACGGGGGCACCAGGGGTAGAGGGAGAGGTAGAGGCGGGTTTTAGGTCTAGATTGGGTGCCCAATTTGTCCACCTCCTAGTTGGTGGGCCCTGGTAACTTGGTCTCGCTCTTCTGATTGACCCCAGGTGAACGACAACAACTTGAGACAGCGGCACCTCTAATTGATGCTTGCCTCATATGCAAGAAGAAGAAGTATTGATAAGGGCCCATGTTGTGGACCTCCTAGTTGGTGGGCCCTGGTAACTTGGTCTCGCTCGTCTGATTGAGCCCAGGCGAACAACAACAACTTGAGACAGCAGCACCTCTAATTGCTGCTTGCCTCATATGCAAGAAGAAGAAGTATTGATAAGGGCCCATGTTGTGGACCTCCTAGTTGGTGGGCCCTGGTAACTGGTCTCACTCTTCTGATTGAGCCCAGGCGAACGACAACAACTTGAGACAGCGGCACCTCTAATTGCTGCTTGCCTCATACACAAGAGGAAGACAAAGGTCTAGATTGCTAGGAAAGATTCTGTGTTCTTTGCACTCACTTGGTCAAGGATGGGAGTGATCTGCGGTTTTCATGTACCTATACTACCCCTGAAAGCATCCTACATTGTAAGGCTCAACAGACCGTGTTCAGAGAACCATTTGGTGAAGGATGGGAGTGATCTGTGGTTTTCCCGTACCTATACTACCCATGAAAGCATCATACATTGTAAGACTCATAACAGACAGTGTTCAGAGAACCACTTGGTCAAGGATGGGAGTGATCTGTGGTTTTCATGTACCTATACTACCCCTGAAAGCATCATACATTGTAAGACTCATAACAGACCGTGTTCAGAGAACCACTTGGTCAAGGATGGGAGTGATCTGTGGTTTTCATGTACCTATACTACCCCTGAAAGCATCATACATTTCAAGACTCATAACAGACCGTGTTCGGAGAACCACTTGGTCAAGGATGGGAGTGATCTGTGGTTTTCATGTACCTATACTACCCCTGAAAGCATCATACATTTCAAGACTCATAACAGACCGTGTTCAGAGAACCACTTGGTCAAGGATGGGAGTGATCTGTGGTTTTCATGTACCTCTACTACCCCTGAAAGCATCCTACATTGCAAGACTCATAACAGACCGTGTTCAGAGAACCACTTGGTCAAGGATGGGAGTGATCTGTGGTTTTCATGTACCCCTACTACCCCTGAAAGCATCATACATTGTAAGACTCATAACAGACCGTGTTCAGAGAACCACTTGGTCAAGGATGGGAGTGATCCGAGGTTTTCATGTACCTCTACTACCCATGAAAGCATCATACATTGTAAGACTCATAACAGACCGTGTTCAGAGAACCACTTGGTCAAGGATGGGAGTGTTCTGTGGTTTTCATGTACCTATACTACCCCTGAAAGCATCATACATTGTAAGACTCATAACAGAGCGTGTTCAGAGAACCACTTGGTCAAGGATGGGAGTGATCTGTGGTTTTCATGTACCTATACTACCCATGAAAGCATCATATATATTACAAGACTCATAACAGACCGTGTTCAGAGAACCACTTGGTCAAGGATGGGAGTGATCTGTGGTTTTCATGTACCTATACTACCCCTGAAAGCATCATACATTTCAAGACTCATAACAGACCGTGTTCGGAGAACCACTTGGTCAAGGATGGGAGTGATCTGCAGTTTTCATGCACCTATACTACCCATGAAAGCATCATACATTGTAAGACTCATAACAGACCGTGTTCGGAGAACCACTTGGTCAAGGATAGGAGTGATCTGTGGTTTTCATGTACCTATACTACCCCTGAAAGCATCATACATTTCAAGACTCATAACAGACCGTGTTCAGAGAACCACTTGGTCAAGGATGGGAGTGATCTGTGGTTTTCATGTACCTATACTACCCCTGAAAGCATCATACATTGTAAGACTCATAACAGACCGTGTTCGGAGAACTACTTGGTCAAGGATGGGAGTGATCTGCAGTTTTCATGTACCCCTACTACCCCTGAAAGCATCATACATTGCAAGACTCATAACAGACCGTGTTCAGAGAACCACTTGGTCAAGGATGGGAGTGATCTGCGGTTTTCATGTACCTATACTACCCCTGAAAGCATCATACATTTCAAGACTCATAACAGACCGTGTTCAGAGAACCACTTGGTCAAGGATGGGAGTGATCTGCGGTTTTCATGTACCTATACTACCCATGAAAGCATCATACATTGTAAGACTCATAACAGACCGTGTTCAGAGAACCACTTGGTCAAGGATGGGAGTGATCTGTGGTTTTCATGTACCTATACTACCCCTGAAAGCATCATACATTTCAAGACTCATAACAGACCGTGTTCAGAGAACCACTTGGTCAAGGATGGGAGTGATCTGTGGTTTTCATGTACCTATACTACCCATGAAAGCATCATACATTGTAAGACTCATAACAGGCCGTGTTCAGAGAACCACTTGGTCAAGGATGGGAGTGATCTGCGGTTTTCATGTACCTCTACTACCCCTGAAAGCATCATACATTGTAAGACTCACAGCAGATCGTGTTCAGAGAACCACTTGGTCAAGGATGGGAGTGTTCTGTGGTTTTCATGAACCTCTACTACCCCTGAAAGCATCATACATTTCAAGACTCATAACAGACCGTGTTCAGAGAACCACTTGGTCAAGGATGGGAGTGATCTGTGGTTTTCATGTACCTATACTACCCCTGAAAGCATCATACATTACAAGACTCATAACAGACCGTGTTCAGAGAACCACTTGGTCAAGGATGGGAGTGATCTGTGGTTTTCATGTACCTATACTACCCATGAAAGCATCATACATTGTAAGACTCATAACAGACCGTGTTCAGAGAACCACTTGGTCAAGGATGGGAGTAATCTGCGGTTTTCATGTACACATGTACCTCTACTACCCATGAAAGCATCATATATATTACAAGACTCATAACAGACCGTGTTCAGAGAACCACTTGGTCAAGGATGGGAGTGATCTGTGGTTTTCATGTACCTATACTACCCCTGAAAGCATCCTACATTGCAAGACTCATAACAGACCGTGTTCAGAGAACCACTTGGTCAAGTATGGGAGTGATCTGTGGTTTTCATGTACCTATACTACCCCTGAAAGTATCATACATTGCAAGACTCATAACATACCGTGTTCGGAGAACCACTTGGTCAAGGATGGGAGTGTTCTGTGGTTTTCATGTACCTATACTACCCCTGAAAGCATCATACATTGTAAGACTCATAACAGACCGTGTTCAGAGAACCATAAGGGGAATCTGATGGGGATGAACTTGGGGCCATGTTGGGAGCTCAATCCTTGGGCCGTACCTTGATCATGAGCTCCCAGGGTTTGTAGACTTTCTCCTGCACCATGACGGGTTCTATCAGGGGCTCCCATGTGCTGACCTGCTCATTGTACACGTGCAACTCCAAGGAGACCTCAGCTGACAGGGTGGGCTGTGGACAAAACAAAACAACCAGAGTTGTGATTTTCAAAGATATAACATGATGTTTGCGTCGAGGAGAATGTAATTCAATGAGGTTTTGCCCTGCTCGATGTGATAAACACTGAATGACCAGTGCTTTGCCCAATGCCTGGCAAAACCTCATTGAATTACATTCTCCTCGACGCAAACATCATGTCATATCTACGATGCAATGCAGTATCTGCTGCTATAACAGTATTTGAATCCACCACACGACCTCGACCAGCTCGGTGGTCTAGTGGTTAAGACGTCTGTACTAGAAAGCGGGAGTCGCGGGTTCGAATCCCGCCCTGAGCTGCCTGAAATGTTTCATCAGGCATCGGGCAAAGCACTGAGTAAAAGCACATAACGGCTCCAGTTAAGGCCGTTTCTTAAACAATCCCATTGGCCAGTAAATGACCTTTCTACTAGCCAGTGGCCGCTAAATTAACTCACACTGTGGCTCCAGTTGCAGGCGGTGGCCTTCAGACCGCTGCGGACACACATCATGGCCAGTAAATGACCTTTCTACTGGCCAGTGGCCACTAATCCAACTCACACTGTGGCTCCAGTTGCAGGCGGTGGCCTTCAGGCCGCTGCGGACGCACATCATGGCCACGTGCTCCTGCACCTCCTCCAGCTCCAGGAAGACCTTGACCCGGGGCACCTGGACGGTCAGCTTCTGCTGGACAGAGCTCTGGTCTGCGTACGGCCCAAAGTCCACCATGTTCTTCATGCTTCCTGAGAGAGAGAGACACACACACACGACCACAACATCCAGGAGTTGAAAGGTAGAGACCCAAATTCATAGAGGAAAGTCTCCACCACAATATCAATGGAGATATACACCAAACTGGGAAAAGTGAGGAGCGAGTAAAGCCAGTCAAACTGGAACCCAGATTTTTTTTTAACAATCTTTAATAACATTTAACAGTCAGGTCCCAGTCAAGTCCAAGTTTTCTTTGCCAATTTTTCAATTTGTTCAAAAGATCCAAGTAAGTTTTTCCTATTTTTTGGGGTTGACTTGAATTGAAAAAGGTGCATCCACTTTGTGCGATCCCTGAGCTCCGCTGTAGCCAGGTTTACAACTGTTGGTTGTTTGCATCTGAATGAAAGCAGGGATGTGATCTCTGGAGATATACGGCAGTTAATGGTTGAATTGCTTCTGACTGCTTCTGGTCTTTTGTCTGGGTACCTTTCCTCTTGTGGAAGCCGTGGGAGAAGATGGGTTTGGAAGACCACATGTCCTCCGGCTCATAGTCGATCAGATGGCGGGAAACGACGGGTTTCTGACGGGGAGGGAAAGAGAGTTTCAGGAGAAGACACAAGCCCCGGAATCTCAAAAACTAGAACGGTTGAAGCTGTCCTGGCAATGCGAAGCATTTCGTTAGAAATGCCGCTCCGAACACGCCTCAAAAAGATTCTTGCCCACTCCTGGTGGCGTATTAGCTCCACAAATGCCGCAGGCATGTGGTCGGAACACAGACGGGAGAAATTCAGAGTGCAAAACCCTCATTGAATTACATTCTCCTTGACGCAAACATCATACCATGTCATTAATCTTAAGCATTTTTAACTTCCATTTTTTTTTATATACAAAAAAATGTTGCAAACTGCTTCCTGACTAGAATTACCAAAATGCAAATCTCAAAATTTAGTGGGCCTGACGTTTCGATCCTAGCAGGACCATTTTTTTTATATATTAAACAAGGCCGTACCTGTCTGACGGAGTTGAGGGCCTCCGCCACCCCCTGGAGGATGTAGACGACTCGCGGGGAGACGTGGAGCTGGACGTCCGTCATGTCCACTGCCATGGTCTCCTCTTGGGTCGCGCTGACTGACCGGGTGAAGGTCACGGCGCAGGGGTCTAGGACCTACCGAGGAGATGAAGAGCAAATCTTAGAAGAGCAAATCTTTTTTTTTTTTTTTTTTTTTTTTCCTTGCTTGAATTAGGAGTAAAACTCAAGTCAGATGTAAACTGTCGAAATTGCCAAGGGTAAATTAAAATTTAATCCCCTGTGGAAGTGTGGAAATACTGTATTATCATAATATTCGACACTATGGCCTGTGTTTGCCTAGATTTTCGTCTTGACAGTGGAATCAACAAATTGCAAATCCTTTCTTGCAAAGTCTTTCTTTCCTGGTCACAGACTAAGACCCAGTAGGGCAACTGTGACAAACCCTAACGCCATTATCCCCAGTTAATAAAAACAAAAACGGGAGAGAAAAAAAAAAATGTACAGAGATAATGTGAGCTCATTAGAGTGCTAGTACGCAAAAGCAGAGGTCTCGGGATCAAATCCCAGTCAAAGTATTCTTTACCATTTTTTTCTTTTGTTCCAAAGTTTTTCATTGATTTGTTTATAACTTGAATTGAAAAAGCTACATCTACTTTGTGCGATCCCCACAACAATTGGTTGTTTGCATCTGAATGAAAGTAGGGACGTGATCCCTGGAGATATACGGCAGTTAATGGTTGAATTGCTTCTGACTGACAGCCCCACCCCGGCAAAGACTAATTGACTATTTGGGAGGCCACCGTCTAAGGTAAGAATGCTAGTAAACAAAAGAGTCTTGGATTTAAGTCCCGTTATAGTCAAGGCTTTCTCTGCCATTTTTCAATTTTGTTTTGGTTTCGGGTTCGAATCCTGCCCTGAGCAGCCCATGTTCTTTGTTCAGTAGGCAATCGGGACACTGGTTTTACAGTGTTTATTGTATGTCAAGTCAGACAAATGAGTCTGGTTCCGGGCAATGAGTGCAGTGGCAGAGTGGCTGAGATGGAAATGAGTCTGGTTCCGGGCAATGAGTGCAGTGGTAGAGTGGCTGAGATGGAAATAAGTCTGGTTCCGGGCAAGGAGTGCAGTGGTAGAGTGCCTGAGATGGCAATGAGTCTGGTTCCGGGCAAGGAATGCAGTGGTAGAGTGGCTGAGATGGAAATGAGTCTGGTTCCGGGCAATGAGTGCAGTGGTAGAGTGGCTGAGATGGAAATAAGTCTGGTTCCGGGCAATGAGTGCAGTGGTAGAGTGGCTGAGATGGAAATAAGTCTGGTTCCGGGCAAGGAGTGCAGTGGTAGAGTGGCTGAGATGGAAATAAGTCTGGTTCCGGGCAAGGAGTACAGTGGTAGAGTAGCTGAAAGGGAAATGAGTCTGGTTCCGGGCAAGGAGTGCAGTGGCAGAGTGGCTGAGATGGAAATGAGTCTGGTTCCGGGCAATGAGTGCAGTGGTAGAGTGGCTGAGATGGAAATAAGTCTGGTTCCGGGCAAGGAGTGCAGTGGTAGAGTGGCTGAGATGGAAATAAGTCTGGTTCCGGGCAAGGAGTGCAGTGGTAGAGTGGCTGAGATGGAAATAAGTCTGGTTCCGGGCAAGGAGTACAGTGGTAGAGTAGCTGAAAGGGAAATGAGTCTGGTTCCGGGCAAGGAGTGCAGCGGTAGAGTGGCTGAGATGGCAATGAGTCTGGTTCCGGTGGGTTCTCACCTTGTAGGCAGTGGTCAGGAGCTGGGAGTAGACGCAGGAGTAGATCTCCATGTCGTTGATGTTGGCCACGGCCATTTCCTCGGCAATGTCAGCCTGGTAGCCCAAGGACAACCCCAGCTGTCGAAGGACAAAGGAATTATTTTTAGTTAAAAATGGTTGATTTAAATCAGTGATTTAAAAAAAAAAACCTGAGTAATTTCAATTGACACGTTTTAAATCAAACAACCTTTCCAGAAAATGCGGCCTACTCTAAATTTTCCCACCTTTTTCCCGGCCACACCCGACACAATACCCTCTCACTTTACATAGCTGCCAACCTTAAAGGAAATTAGGAATACCTCTGCTATCAAAAAAGAGGAATCACAGAGCAAACTAGATAGGAATACTTGTGCATTTCCAAGCCAAAAATCGGAATCCGTTGTCAAGAGCTTGTAAAGAGTGATAAATGTTTGCCAAAAAAAGAGGAATGATTGCCTCCAAAATAGGGATGGTTGCCAGCTATGCACTTAAATGTATCCTGAATAAAGTGATTTAAAAAAATGTTACAAACTGCTTACTAACTAAAATTACCAAAATGCAAATCTCAAAATTTAGTGGGCCTGACGTTTCGATCCTAGCAGGACCTTTCTCAAAGGCGAAGTGACAAGGACAAAATAGATACATGTACACGAAGGAAGGGGGAAGAGAGTGAATAGGACACGGATGAGAAACAAAGGACAGAGTAAAGCTGGAATGTTGAGATCAAAGGGAAGAACAAGGAGTAGGGGAAAGATCAAAGAGAGAAGTGTGGAGGAGTGAATAAACACAATAGCCATACACATCTCTTTTCTCCCTTATCTCTATAACTTGCTGACAGTGGCTAGTTTTAGTCACTAGACTCGCACAAGTCCCCAAGGACAATCGGTACCGATTTGGACGATGGTGGACATTTGGGGGGGCTTTGCGGACTGACCTTCATGACGAGGACTTGGCTGCTCTCGCTTGTGGGGTCATCGAACAGGACCACCTCTGGCTTGCGGACGTGGCCCGATATCCTGAGGGTTCCCTGGCGGAGCTCAGCGGGACCCTGCTCTGCAACGTTCCTATCAAAAATGGGGAGGGGGGAATAATAATAACAAAAAACTTAAGGTGATATACAAAAATGTTGCAACCTGCTTACTGACTAAAGCCGTGTCCGCATTGGACTTATTTTTTACCGAGCCCGTGGGTAACATTCCAATGGGTAAATCTTCCCGGCGTCCGCACTTGGACTTTCCGACTCGGGTAAACTAACCGAGACGATGGGTAAAACTAACCGACTCATGTACATGTGCATGTACTCTAGGTACACAAACACGTTGTTACCCTGCGCCCGCACGAGTCTTGCATACAGTAACGTAACGTGCGGGGCGCCGGATGTGGTTTTTTACCGAGTCGTTTACCGAGACGTCGTGTCCGGATTGGACTTATCGACTCGGTTAAACTGACCTGGTCAATTTAACCGGGCAGAAGTTGGTCGGTTAAACTACCCACTGGAGTCGGGTAAGTTACCTGGGAGGAAAACTTCCTGGGCTGTCCGCACTAGACTTAAAATGGTCAATTTACCCATTTGCTCGGTTAGTTTACCCATTTTAAGTCCAGTGCGGACGCGGCTTAAAATTACCAAAATGCAAATCTTAAAATTTAGTGGGCCTGATGTTTCGATCCTAGCAGGACCTTTCTCAGTCTTTCTGGTCAGAGAGCTGGCAAGTTTATTGCTTCGTGGTACGCTGGAGAGAGTCTTTGCATAAAACTTGGACAATAAGCGGTTTATTTTGAAAAATGGCAAGGAAAAATTTAAAATACATTTGCTCTCAGAGAAAATACAAGCCGCATTGGATTGAAGGATTTTCAAATACCTGTACTAAAATGATGTTGAGAAGATTTATTAGTTTGGTAGAAGCACTTTACAAACAATTTGTCTTTGAAAGGGGCCCTGCTGGAATCACTGAAACAACAGAGCTTCTCAATTCTTTGTTAATTTTGAAAAATGGCCAAAAAAAATTTGACTCGACCATTTTTTTTGGCAATTTTTTTGCCATGCAATTTTTTGACCTGTGTGGACACTACCCCCCCCCCCCCCCCATCAATTTTTTTTTTTTAATCGCGATTTCGAGGATGACCCCGTCAATCTGACGCCGTCTTACCTTGAGGACTGGCGGGAGGTGGATCCGGGGAAGTAGCTGGTGGGGGAGGAGACGGTCGGCTTGGTGACGGCGCTGGTGAAGAAATGACTGACGGCCAGGAGGTAGTGGACAAAGATGTTGACCCTCACACCGTCCACCGTGAACTCAACTGATAGGTGCCCAGAAAAAAAACAGAGAAATCCCCTCAAATCAATCGGAAAGTCCATCAGAAGGCTACCATCTATAAGGGCTGGATAGCTCAGATGGTAAGAGCGCTGATACGCAAAACCAGAGGTCTCAGATTCAAATCCCATTCTAGTCAAACTTTTAATCAAACTTTTATTTTTTATTGTTGAAATTAAGCTCCAAATCTCTAAAAACACACACAAAATCACTAAAACTCTCTCTAAAAAAATTACTGGGAACTCTGACCAAATTTTGAAAAATAGTAAATAAACCTTAGACTAAAGTGGGACTTGAATCCGAGACCTCTGGTTTTGTGTACCAGCGCTCTTACCATCTGAGCTATCCATTCTTATAGATGGTAGCCTTTCCAAATAGTCATATAATCTTGTCAGGGTTAAAACCTATATTTTTTAGTTCAGAATGCCATCGATAATATGCAAAGAATGGAAGTTAAAAATTGTTAAAATAATTTTTTTTTCAAGGCAGGAAGAAAAGGGATTTAGGTCGTTGCCATGACAAACCTTGCTGGTCGTTCAGCTCATTGCAGGAGTAGACGGCTGTTACCATCGGCGATGGCGACTCCCCGTTGCTATGGCGAGGCTTGGCCTTGCTTCCCTTCTTCCCCGACTTCAGGAGAATACTGTTCAGAAAATACGAGGGCATGCTTGGGTGAGACTTGTGGCTACTGGCACTGATTTCCCTTTCTCTTGCAATGAAGCGAATGAAGGAATATACGAACAGATGAACAGGTGACTTTGACTTTTCAAGAGGACACTTTATTCAACAAATAAATTTACAAATCAGTTACAAAAACATAAAAAAAATAAACACAAGATTAAACAATATTTGAACGCAATCAAATTATTGGAAATCGGAAACGCATATAAATAAATCAAGAGGGATCAGTATACTTTAGAAGGTTATTTCCATAAGTTGTCAGAAATTCCAGATGAGGTTATCATTATTCGAAGTACATAAGATTTGTTTTTCGTTGGGGTCCCATCTTTGTATAAAAGAGGGTATTTCAGTTTTGAGTTTATAATAATTAAATTCGATATACATTTTGCTTCTTATTCGGTATTTCCAGATGAACAGGTGAACTAACAGATGAAAAGATGAAGACAGATAAACAGACAAAAAGATGGACAGATGAACATATGTACAAACGAACATGTGAACAGACAAACAGAAGAACTAACAGATGGATAGATGAAGACAGATAAATAGACAAAAAGATGCAGAGATGAACATATGTACAAACGAACATGTGAACAGACAAACAGAAGAACTAACAGATGGATAGATGAAGACAGATAAACAGACAAAAAGATGGACAGATGAACATATGTACAAACGAACATGTGAACAGACAAACAGAAGAACTAACAGATGAACAGACGAACAGACAGATATACAGACAAAA
>OX465114.1:15227465-15437465 GCA_949987565.1 Luidia sarsii | reverse complement strand
GCTCGATGGAGTTGAGCTGGAGGGAGAAGTGATCGAGGAGCGACTTGGAGGCGTGGCCCACCGTCTCCACCTCCTCGTAGTGATTGGAGAGCATCAGGTCACCCAGGTTGGCCACCAGGCAGCTAGGGGACTGGGGAGCCTGAGGGATGAAGATGACCGGAGCGCGGATGTTGACGTACCAGCTGATCTTCAGGCCTTCCTCTCTCATATCCTTCATCTGAAAGCGACAGAAGCACACATTTAGAAGAAAAAAAAAATGGAAAAAACTTACTAGAAAAGACTTGAAGGTTTGCATGGGTGGAAGTACCAAGTGGAAGGTTTGCGGTGACACCATGTGACACATCTCTAGGAATAAGATGTGAAGGTTTGCATGGTGGAAGTACCAAGTGGAAGGTTTGCAGTGACACCATGTAACACATCTCTAGGAATAAGATGTGAAGGTTTGCATGGTGGAAGTACCAAGTGGAAGGTTTGCGACGACACCATGTAACGCATCTCTAGGAATAAGATGTGAAGGTTTGCATGGTGGAAGTACCAAGTGGAAGGTTTGCGGTGACACCATGTAACACATCTCTAGGGATAAGACTTGAAGGTTTGCATGGTGGAAGTACCAAGTGGAAGGTTTGTGGTGACACCATGTAACACATCTCTAGGGATAAGACTGGTACGCTGGTCGCTGGCACGTTAATCCAGAGGTCTTGGGTTCAAATCCCTGTCCAGTCAAAGCTTATTTTGCCATTTTTCAAAAGATCAATAGCGCAAATTCTGGCAATTCTTGTGGCAACTTGAATCAAAACAAGTCTTTGTTAAAAGCTTCATATTGCTTTGTTCAGACTGAAAATACCAGTCCAGTCAAAGTTTTCTCCATTTTGCAATTTGTTGAAAAGTTCCCAGTCAGTTTTTCCAGACTTTAATTCTGAAAACCTCTTGTTTGATGTACATGTACATGTACAAGTGCTATAACCTTCTGAGCTATCCAGCCCTTAGCTAGCGGCCATCCCCAAAAGTCAACCACTCTGTTTGACTTGAATTGCAAAATGCATCCACTTTGTGTAATCCCAGAGCTGCTGTTGTCAGGTTTACAACAAGTCAGTCAATAGTGGCACCCGGATTCGGAGGGCCCCGGTGCGAAGCGATTGACCTGGCCAGGGCTGCTCTAACTGGTTCCCACAATGGTCAACAGTGCCCTCCCCTGCCTACCAAATGGTCAGCAGTGGGCACCAGTCTCCGTGGCCTGACCAACGGTCAGTTGATTACCTTCTTCTGGACAGCTGCTCGTGAGGTTTCGCCCACTTGAAGAATCTCCTTCTGGTTGACGAACGGCTCAAAAAACGTCTGCAAGAGGAAATCAAATAATCAAAATGCAAAACCAAATGGACACACATTTTCAGGTTTTTAATTTTTGTTTTTATTAATATCCTTAAAGAAAATTGGGACCTTGTTAAAAAGGTCATCAGAAATTGGTCTGAATTGAAAAAAAGGGTGATCAAAACTAGCAATATGCATTCAAACTGAGTTTGTTGATAGTATGAGAATGAGGATGCGGAGAACAAGAATGAAGATGAGGATGATGAGGAGAAAGCGATGAGAAAGATGAAGAGGCAGATGAAGAGGCAGATGAAGAGGAAGAGGCAGATGAAGAGGAAGAGGAAGAGGAAGAGGAAGAGGAAGAGGAAGAGGAAGAGGAAGAGGAAGAGGAAGAGGAAGAGGAAGAGGAAGAGGAAGAGGAAGAGGAAGAGGAAGAGGAAGAGGAAGAGGAAGAGGAAGAGGAAGAGGAAGAGGAAGAGGAAGAGGAAGAGGAAGAGGAAGAGGAAGAGGAAGAGGAAGAGGAAGAGGAAGAGGAAGAGGAAGAGGAAGAGGAAGAGGAAGAGGAAGGGGAAGGGGAAGGGGAAGGGGAAGAGGAAGAGGAAGAGGAAGAGGAAGAAGAGGAAGAGGAAGAGGAAGAGGAAGAAGAGGAAGAGGAAGAGGAAGAGGAAGAGGAAGAGGAAGAGGAAGAGGAAGAGGAAGAGGAAGAGGAAGAGGAAGAGGAAGAGGAAGAGGAAGAGGAAGAGGAAGAGGAAGAGGAAGAGGAAGAGGAAGAGGAAGAGGAAGAGGAGGGGAAGAGGAAGAGGAAGAGGAAGAGGAAGAGGAAGAGGAAGAGGAAGAGGAAGAGGACGAGGAAGAGGAAGAGGAAGAGGAAGAGGAAGAGGAAGAGGAAGAGGAAGAGGAAGAGGGAAAAGGCCGAGGCTGAGGCTGAGGCTGAGGCTGAGGCTGAGGCTGAGGCTGAGGCTGAGGATAAGGCTGAGGATGAGGGTGAGGCTGAGGCTGAGGCTGAGGCTGAGCATAAGGCTGAGGATAAGGCTGAGGATGAGGTTGAGGCTGAGGCTGAGGCTGAGGCTGAGGATAAGGCTGAGGCTGAGGCTGAGGCTGAGGCTGAGGATGAGGCTGAGGATGAGGATGAGGTTGAGGCTGAGGCTGAGGCTGAGGCTGAGGCTGAGGCTGAGGCTGAGGATGAGGATAAGGCTGAGGATGAGGATGAGGTTGAGGGTTAGGTTGAGGATGAGGTTGAGGGTTAGGTTGAGGATGAGGTTGAGGGTTAGGTTGAGGATGAGGCTGAGGCTGAGGATAAGGCTGAGGATGAGGTTGAGGATGAGGTTGAGGGTGAGGTTGAGGATAAGGCTGAGGATGAGGATGAGGATGAGGTTGAGGGTGAGGTTGAGGATGTTGACAAAGGCCAGCCCTCACCGTGACATTCCTGATGAACTGGCCCATCAGGACGGCCTGGATCCTTCCCCCTCGGAACCTCAGGCTGTAGTCCACCCGGATGGGTTCCGGCGCTGGGGCCAGGGTCTTGGCCGAGGGCCCGGTGGGGGAGGAGGTCACGCCGTCCGACTCGGAGAAGCTGTTGGCGGCCTTGGGCGGTGCCCTTGGCCTGGTAACCGCCACCTTCTTGAAGATGCCAAACTGCAGAGGAAGCAATCGAAGGCAATCCAATGCCAATCCTCAAATGTGACCCGGCACAGCGACATGAGGAATATCCCACCAAAACTCCTTTCGAGTAAGCAACGCTTGAAGTCAAAGTATCTTCTCAATTCGATAAAAAAATTGTTTTTTGTATTTTAAGTTAATGTATTGGAGGATATTATGTCCAAAGGATTTTTCCGAAAACCGTCTCTAAATGTTGAAAAAAACGAGGATTTCTGGGCAGTGTTTGTGTACTGTTTTCATGAAAATGTAAAGTTCCTGCCTTTTTGAATGACCGCTTTCGAGGAGTTAGACTGGTGCTGCTATATTGTGTCTGGTACCAAATGAACGAGCGAAGTCCCCTTGTACTATTTACAACAAAGTTCACCCGAAAATAATTTGATACCATTTGAAAGCTAATGGTATACTCTTTCACATCATTAGAAAATCTCAAAATCTCAAAAGAGGGGGTTATTCCTCATTATGCTGTGCCGGGTCACAAATACTCTCACTGGTTGTTGCACCCAACTGTACCTTTGGTCGCGCCACACGTTTCTCTGAGCACTCACATATGTACACTGTGGTTGTCCCCAAGGCAAATACTTGGGGATACTCATCTATTTTTTTTTATAACGTGGAATTCGGTCCCTGCATCCTGTTTCCCTCCCACTTACAACCTGTCCCAATTTGAGTGTAACATTAATAGATGTCTTTCTAACCTTCGATCTCCTCCTAGTTTGTTCCCCTTCCCCCCTTAGCCATCACCTTGAGTGGCAATTTTTCCCCCAAAAAATTCCCAGTACCGGTATTTTTTTATTTCTTTATTTGTTTGCCTTCATTGATATGTTTCCAAGTAAAGAGTGTCGGTGTTGCCATGACAGACCCATCTTCTGGGCCCTGGGTGGTGGGATCATACATGTAGTCAGTGTTACCTTCACGTCAAAGGCTGTCTGGTCCTGCAAGCAGAGAATCTTGGAGTACATGCTGTTGTCTACGGGGTCCTCGATGGAGAAGTCTCTCAGCCTGAGATAAGACAAGATGCCCAATAAGAACCGGTGTCAATCATGTTAGAGTTTCATGAGTCTTTGTCATCTATGTACTGAAGATCAGGAGGGTCCCAATATTGTTCCCAACCATCTTAAACACAACTCCATCCAACCCAACCCAAACCATCCCAACAAACCCAAATCAACCAACCCCATCCAAACCAAACTCAACTCAACCCAAGCCAACCCCAACCCAACCCCAACCCAACTTAATCCATCTAAACCCAACCCAACCCACCCCAACTCAACTCAACCCAACCGAACCAAACCCATTCCAACCCACCCCACCCCAAACCAACCACATCCCAACCCAATCCAACCCAATCCAACACACCCACCCCACCCAAACCCAGCCCAGCCCAACCCAACCATCCCAAACCCAGCCCAACCCAACCCAACCCAAACCAAGACAGCCCAGCCCAACCCAACCCATCCTAACCCAACCCACCCCACCCCACCCAAAACCAACCCAACCCAACCCATTCCCTCTTCCCCCTTACCTCGCTCTCAGTGTTGTCCTGGATATCTTGTCCGTGGCAGAGATCTCCAGGTCCCTGACATAGATGTTAGCCAGGAAGTCTGAGACGTCGCAGACAGACAGACACAAGTAATCCAGCTTGCCCAGGGCAAAGAACTTGGTGGTGCCTCTGGGCTCCGGGGATTTCACCTCTGAAAGAAAACAAAATTGACGAAAACCAATCTAAAACAAACCCAAATGACTAGATGGCCCATTTTTAAAAGTTATGGTAGAGTACATGTATCAATCATTGCTACAGAACCAAATAACCACGAAAAATCCAGAAATTTTTCAACCCAACCTAACCCAAACCAACCTACCCAACCAAACCAAGCCCAACCCAAACCTACCCAACCCAACCCAAACCTACCCAACGCAACCCATCCCAACCCAACCCAACTCAACCCAACCCTGCACATGACTAAAATGACCCCAAATGACCAAATTTCATAGCTTCAGAGGCCCTGACGTTTTGATCATGGCAGGACCTTTCTCAAAGGCAGGAATGGTTCCCGGACTCCCCTTAATGCCTAATGTACCTTGCTTTGATGGCGTGGACTGGGGCAGCTTCTCCGGTGACTCTGGTGCGACCTTGGGGGCAGTATTGGCCGTGCTGCCAGAGGGCGCTCCGTCCAGCTGTGTGGCGGACGGCTGACAGAATCCGGCGCCGGTCAAACTGGTGACGAAATACGGGACACACACAAATATGACCGAGGGAATGGCCAACTTGCCCGAGCTCTTGTCGTACACTTCACCTCTCCCAAAAAGGGGGGTGGCAGCATGCACATTCAAGGGAAACTCTAATGCATCGTCAAGCTGGCGACGGAATGCGGGACATAGACCGAGAGAATGCCAACCATGTCCAAGTAGAGGTTCCCTCTTCGGACAATTCACCTCCTGACTAACCTCAAAAACCAACTCAGACCTTAAGTATGTTTTCAAATGTGACCCGGTGCGGTATAATGGGATTCTTGTCCAAATTTGAGTTTCTCCCACCTCTACAAAGAGTTCTTTATTGGCTTTCCATTGATATCAAAATTATTCCATATACGTTGCCGAAATCCAAAGTTAGGACGTGACACAGTCACTGAAACCACTTTTCAAGAAAAACGGCTGTAAAGTTTGAGGTAATGACACGGCGTGCCGACAGTGATTGCAGCGTATGCACAGACACACTGAAGAATTCCCAGATTTTTCAATATTCACAAACATTTGTTGAAAAATTCCTTTGAACAGATGATTCTCTAATACATAAGCTTTCTAAAAAAATGACAAACAAATCAAATTGATTTTGACATGCATTTTGGCGATACTTCCTCTGCTGTTTACTCAAAAAGGACTTTTGGAGTAGATACCTCATTATGCCATCTTAGGTCATGTATTGAGAGATGATGGAAAGAGGCAACAAAAAGGACTCACCGTGATGAAAATATGAATGCAGGAAAGAAAGACTAAACGGTTTTAACCCCCCTACCCCTTCCAAAAGAAGAAAAAAAAGAATCCAACTGACTTGTCCATCAACTCTTGAAGGAACCCTTTCAGGACCAGGGCAGCCGTCCGGTGGAAAACGATGTTGAGAGCAGTAACCTTGGCAACCATGGCCTGCTCCATGGCATTGTAGTAGGCCACGAAGTCGGGACACTTGACGTCCACCTGGAAGTGGGGGGCGGGGAGGACAGGAAAAAAGGGGTGGACAAATATTCTCTGTAGTAGGATTGTCATTATCATGATCTCCATCCTCCTCGTTGATATCACCATCATTATTACCCATATGTACATCTTCATCAACACTACCACACCATCATCATCACCATCATCATCATCATCAATTGGCTGCAAGGCAGGCGAACACAAAGATTCTCCATTCAACTTTATCATCAGCAAGTCTGGTGAAGTCCTTCTCGTCTTGGTTTCCATCCTTAGAAAAGATGGATAGTCTCCCAGACACTACCAAGCAAGCCTCAATCTTCTATCATCACCACCACCATGACCACCACCACCACCACCACCACCACCACCACCATCACCATCACCACTACCATCACCACCATCACCACCTCCACCACCACCACCACTACCACCACCACCATCACCACCACCACCATCTCCGTCGTAAAAAAAAAGCACGCCATTACCTTCCGGTAGAGAATGGAGACCAGATCCGACTTGGAGGCGGAGCTAAGCAGGTGCAAGTACATCCCATCATGCCCTGCAACAGTGAATGGCATGACGTACATGTCAGTCTAATATTCATTTATCAACATAATGCTTGTCTTCCTCCACGCCTTTTTGCCCTCCACTTTTCCCCGAGTGAGCGCCTCTTCCAAGCAGTTTCATCTGACGACCAGACGGTCTCAAATTTCCTAATTTTCTTGGCTTCATGAAGCACTACCCCTGAACTACACTTTTTTCCAATACCCATTCATTTGCGTCATGTTCTTCCCACAAAACTCTCAACACTCAAGCAATTTCCAAAGAAACATTTCCACATTTCCAAAGAAATTAGCAACATAAGCCAGAGGTCTATGAAGTCTCCTTTGTAAAATCGATTCAGCTGAGGTGCCTGCTTTCTCTCAGCAGGCAATCGGGCAAAGCACTCAAGCAGGGCAAACCCTCATTGAATTACAAAAATATTGCAATGTCTGGCTCAAGTGGGAGGTTTGCGGTGACACCATGTAACACTTCTCTTTCGAGAAGGAGTGTGGCTCTGGTAACTCAACGTTTCGTGTAGTGCGTACTCTGCCCATCGTCAGGATTTTGATGATAATTCAAAGTTTCAAATGGCCTCGTGAATGTGCAAATTAATTTCATACTTTGCTGTAAAGAATTTGCTCTAGAGTACACTACCTGAAACGTTCAGTTAATGGCTCTTTTTTTACAGCCATACTCCTTCTCTTTTAAAGAGTTGTTCAAAAAAAGAAATTAATATACACAGCTGCTAATGGGCAAGTGCTTCTGACTGGTGCCCCCACCCCGGCAAAGACTAGTTGACTATTTGGGATGGCCGCCATCTAAGGGCTGGATAGCTCAGATGGTGAGAGCGCTGGTGTGCCAAAGACTAGTTGACTATTTGGGAAGGCCACCAGCTAAGGGCTGGATAGCTCAGATGGTAAGAGCACTGGTGTGCCAAAGACTAGTTGACTATTTGGGAAGGCCACCAGCTAAGGGCTGGATAGCTCAGATGGTAAGAGCACTGGTGTGCCAAAGACTAGTTGACTATTTGGGAAGGCCACCATCTAAGGGCTGGATAGCTCAGATGGTAAGAGCGCTGGTGTGCCAAAGACTAGTTGACTATTTGGGAAGGCCCCCATCTAAGGGCTGGATAGCTCAGATGGTAAGAGCGCTGGTGTGCCAAAGACTAGTTGACTATTTGGGAAGGCCACCATCTAAGGGCTGGATAGCTCAGATGGTAAGAGCACTGGTGTGCCAAAGACTAGTTGACTATTTGGGAAGGCCGCCATCTAAGGGCTGGATAGCTCAGATGGTAAGAGCACTGGTGTGCCAAAGACTAGTTGACTATTAGGAAAGGCCACCATCTAAGGGCTGGATAGCTCAGATGCCGCACTCCTTCTCGAAAGAGAAGTATTACATGGTATCATCGCAAACTTTCCACTCGTTACTTCCACCATGAAAACCATCAAGTCTTATCTATCGTCCGGTTTTGGCAAAGTGAGCCCTACTGTACGCAGACCAGCACTGACCCATGTGGAACTTGTCCACGATGCGGATTCCCTTGAGGCCCAGCTGGACGGCCAGCCCGTAGGTGCTGACCGCCAAGTCCAGGCACATGGAGTCCACGCGCAGCGAGAGGTACTCGGCATCCGAGCCGTCCGCCGCCGCGGAGGAGGAAGAGGAGGAGGAGCCGGAGGTGGAGGAAGAGGAAGTCTGAGACTTGGAGATGGAGAGCACCATCTGGAATGTAAAAACACACGCACACGAGATATGCCTTTTCCGTCGTAAAATTTGCTTTTGACTGGCACCCTCAATCCCCGACAAAGACTAGCTGACTATCTGGGAAGTTTGACTTTCCTACTTTTGATTGAAAAAAAAACCCCACCCAAATTAGTTACTGGTAGTAGAAATAGAATTGTGGATTTGAAAACAAGGAGCAATCATATGAGACAATTTCTAGTGGGCATTGAGGCATTGACCAGGGGGACCAAGGCAATGACAAGGGGGCATCAAGGCAATGACCAGGGGCACCAAGGCAATGACCAGGGGGCACCAAGGCAATGACCCGGGGGCACAAAAGCAATGACCAGGGAACACAAGGGCAATGACAAGTATTACTCAGACAATGACCAGGGTTCACCAAGGCAATGACCAGGGGCATCAAGGCAATGACAAGGGGGCATCAAGGCAATGACCAGGGGCACCACGGCAATGACCAGGGGGCAAAAAAAAAGCAATGACCAGGGTACACCAAGGCAATGACCATCAAGCTATAAAACTCCCCCCCCCACTTACCTCTCTGATGGCAAAGCGAATGAGGACGCTGGTGCGGTTGTTGTGAGAGTCGTTGTCGTCAAAGCAAGGCACGGGGCTCTCTGAAGCCCACTGCTGCAGGGTGGTGTCAGAATGGTCAGAGGCAGAGTAGAACTCGTCCTCGTCGCTGTCTGCAATGACCCAACCCCCGAAAAAGAAAAGAAAAAAAAATCCCCAACAGAAGAAGATTCACTAACCACTTACGGACCAGAATAACCACAACCATACAAAATGTTAGCAATGACTTGATACTTTTCCATGCACAGAGCGGCTGAAAGTTTCCTGGTGAAAAAAAAAAAAAAAAAAAAAAAAGACCGGCTCTTTACAGAGCCACACTCCGTCCCAAAAGATTTTTTTTAAAGCTTTAAAATTTCAAAGCATTTCCAATCAGTTTGACTTTTCTGCTTCTGATGAATAAACACACACACACATTTATAGTTACTGCTAGCGAAAGTAGAATTCTCACAAAAAGTTTTGATCCTAGCAGGACCTTTCTCTGCCTTTGAGAAAGGTCCTGCCAGTGCCACCATCATACGCAAGGTGAGTGCAATGGACTGAGATATACAGAGACAATTAGGGGGAGGGGGACTTCCAAATATGATATTCAGTGCGCGAGTGATCACAGGAGAAAGAAGTGTCAACATTTAGTGGGCCCGACGTTTTGATCCTAGCAGGACCTTTCTCAAAGGCAGAGTGACTCTGAGAAAGGTCCTGCTAGGATCGAAACATCAGGCCTACTAAACTTTGAGATTTGCATTATGGTAATTTTAGTCAGTGAGCAGTTTGGAACATTTTTGTATATCACTGAAAGTAGAATTTGTCGGGTGCCCTGCAAAAGGCTGTAAGTGCATTCAGACATCACCTTACGCCCTTCAGCTGGAACAAATTCTGGTCTGTTTTGTGGCTTTTTACAATGTTTTTTTTTAATGGATCTGAAAAGAGCAATTCCACAAAGGCTAAACATTTTGGAGATAATGGTTCAGAGTGGATGACCCGTCACCTCCCTTACATCCTGGCTTACCTGGGCAGCTGGAGTCGTCCCCGGCTATGCCCAGGGTGTCTGTCGGTGGGCCTGAGTCGATCTCGTCCTTCTTCAACCAGGCAGAGCCCCTGGCCCCGTAGCGGCCGGCTGCTCTCTTCATCCGCCTCAGGGCCATGAAGGTGGTCTCTGTCTTGATGTGCCTCGGATCCTTTTGGGGGAAAATGGGAAAAAAATGGGGAAAAAAAGGAAAAAGTTGGGAAAAAGTTGGGGAAAAGTTGGGGAAAAGTTGGGGAAAAGTTGGGGAAAAAATGAAAAAAAAAATGAAAAAAAAAAAAAATTATAATTGTAAAAAAAAGAAAAGAATTTTGATAAAAAAAATTAAACAAAATTAAAAATGAGAAATTCAAATTCAAATAATTTCAGAGATTATAGCCTAATTTTGAACCAATTCAGAATACTTCAAAATAATACCCCACCTATTTGATTTGACCGCTTCTTCCCACGTACATGTACTGCTACACTATGGAATTCTCTACCTGCAACCTGTTCATATCAAAATTTAGGTGAGCCTGATGTTTTGATTCTTGCAGTTTTGAGAAATGGCAAAGAAAAATTTGACTGGACCGGAATTTGCATCATGAGTTTTGCGTACCAGCGCTCTTACCATCTGAGCTATCCAGCCCTTAGATGGTGGCCTTCCCTAATAGTCAACTAGTCTTTGGCACACCAGTGCTCTTACCATCTGAGCTATCCAGCCCTTAGATGGTGGCCTTCCCAAATAGTCAACTAGTCTTTGGCACACCAGCGCTCTCACCATCTGAGCTATCCAGCCCTTAGATGGTGGCCTTCCCTAATAGTCAACTAGTCTTTGGCACACCAGCGCTCTCACCATCTGAGCTATCCAGCCATTAGATGATGGCCTTCCCTAATAGTCAACTAGTCTTTGGCACACCAGCACTCTCACCATCTGAGCTATCCAGCCATTAGATGATGGCCTTCCCCTAGTGGAAACTTTCTAGAAAGGTTCTAGCAACCACCATTCTTTTGGACGGGCAAAGCTGAGATTTGTTCTGAGATTAAGTCTTGGCGTGTACAGTAGCCACCGACCGCAGCAGCGGCAGGCAGGGACTGAGGGGATGACATACAGGTGCTCTTGGCAGACGGTTTGCTCTTACCATGGAGAAGACGATTCCTCGCGGCGGTCCGTCCTCAGTCGCCCTGGTACTCGGCAGCGGGAAATTGTGCACAAACTGCATGAGAGAATACACGCCAACCGTTGAACAATTTTGGCCAGTGTGCAAAGCATACAATCAGCTCACACAGGGAATCCTTTTGGAAAATGTGACCCAGCACAGCGACATGAGGAATATCCCACCAAAACACTTTTCCAGTAAACAATGCCTGAAGTCAAAGTATCTTCTCAATTCGATTACAAATCAATTTTTGGTTTTTTGTATTTTCGGAAATTTAATGTATTGGAGGATGCTATGTCCAAATGATTTTTTCCGAAATCCGTCTCTAAATGTTGAAAAAACGAGGATGTGTCACCATAAACCCTCCTATACAGCTCGTCTTTGCCGGGGTGGGGGTGCCAATCAGAAGCAATTCAACCATGAACTGCCGTATATCTCCAGGGATCACACCACAGCTTTCATTCAGATGCAAACAACAAAATTGCTGTAAACCTGGCTACAGCAGCTTGGAGATCGCACAGCTTAAGAGAGCGGTTCTTAGCAAACTCAGAGAGAGTAGACAGGACTCACCTTCAGCATGGTGTACAGCTTCTTGTCGGAAATCTTCAGCTTCATCGACGGCAGGACGGCTTCTATCTTTTGCCTGCGGGGCAGCGGTGAGAAAGACATTTACATATTAGAGGGATCTCTGGGGTTCTCACTCCGAATCCCTTCAAGGGAGCCCGTCAAAACTAGTCCGAGCCAAAGATTTGAGGAAGGTTTTTCTCAAGACTGCCCCATCTATCCATCAATGTGGTTGCCATTTCCACTTGACTGAATTTTTTTTTTTTGAAGAATGGCAAAGGAGACTTTGACTAGGTCATAGATTAGGGTGAACTGAGGTGAATGTCATTCAATGAGGGGTTTGCCCTGCTCGACATGATAAGCACTGAGCACTCAGTGCTTATCACGTCGAGCAGGGCAAACCCTCATTGATTTACTTTGAATAGACCGGGACTTTAACCCAAGACCTCTGGTTTTTTTTTTGCGTACCAGTGCTCTTCCATCTGAGCTATCTAGACATGTTAGATGGTGGCATTCTCAAATAGTCAGCTAGTCTTTGCCAGGATTTTTCTCACCATTTTTTTTTAAAGTATGTTTTTCTATCAATTCCTCAAATGGTTATTTGAAATTGTTCACGTTTTTTGTTTTTAGAACGATTCAGACAGTGTGGGTTGGGGGGGGACAAAGGGGTCAGTCTCCTTACTGCGGAAGAGCTCGAAAGTCTGGCTTGACACTGTTGAAGACGTTGAGCTGTAGACCCGTGCTGGGCACCAGGTGGTAGTCTGATTCCTTCAGGGTGATAGCTTCCCGCCAGTCGTCACCTACGAGAGATCGATCAATTTTTTTTTTTTTAGATCCAAGCAAAACAAATAAAGGAAAATCTCACTTTGTGAAAAATGGCAAAGAAAACTTTGACAAAACCCGAGACCTCTGGTTTTGCGTACCAGCACTCTCACAATCTGAACTAGTCTTTGGCACACCAGCGCTCTTACCATCCGAGCTATCAAGCCCTTAGATGGTGGCCTTCCCAAATAGTCAACTAGTCTTTGGCACACCAGCGCTCTTACAATCTGAGCTATCCAGCCCTTAGATGGTAGCCTTCCGAAATAGTCAGCTAGTCTTTGCCGGGGTGGGAGTGCCAGTCAGAAGCAATTCAACCATTTACTGCCTTATACTGGTACATCTCCATTTTCATTTGCATGCAAACAAGCAATGGTTGTAAACCACTAAAGATGGCTACAGCAGTGCGGGGATCACAGGAAGTGGATGTAGCTTTTCCAATTTCAGTCAAATAGATAAAACAAAAATTTGACAGAATTTAAATCCTTGCAAAAAATCTGTGAACATTTGTATGTTACCACGTATGGGCCCAACAACAGACACCCTGGGTACAGCCGGCGACGAGTCCAGCTCTCCAGGTATTAAGCCAGGATTTAAGGGAGGTGATGGGTCATCCTCTCTAAACCATTATCTCTGACATTCTGAGCCTCGGTGGTTATTGCTTGGTGTCCTTCATTGAATGCGTACCTGAGTGGACCAAGAGCACCTGTATGTCATCCAGTCGCACCACAAACTTGTCGTACAGTCTGGCCTCAATCTCTGTTGGAGTGGCATCCTGCATGGAGGCAAATGGGGGCATCAGAACAAGCAGTCTCAGTTTGAATACCCCGTCCTGTCCTGCCATGTTCTATCCTGCCCTATCATGAAAGTGCTTACAATATATGTGTCCTATAGCCTGGCCACCCAGACCCAGTTCACACACAGACAAGGGAACCCACTCACCCCAGAGGCGACATTCATGCTGGTGTCCAGGCTAGCTAGCAGGTCGCTGTTGATCCGCAGGCTGCCGAGGTCAATGACCAGCAGCTGCCCTCCTTTGTCCTGACAGCCAAACTCCGGCACGATGATGTTGGGCGACTTCATGTCCACATCAATTTGGATGGTCTGTAACCGTGGCAACAGAAAAGCCAAATAAAGGATTGAAGCACGAGGCCCTCCAATTTTTACGTTTTTTGATTTTTTTTGCACACATCATGTGGCTTCCCATACCTTGTGGCTTCCCATACCTTGTGGTTCCCCATATGCTTCCCATAACTTGAGGCTTTCCAAACCTTGTAACTTCCCATACCTTGCAACTTCTCATACCTTGCAACTTCCCATACCTGACAACTTCCCATACCTTGTAACTTCCCATACCTTGTAACTTCCCATACCTTGTAACTTCCCATACTGCACCTTGTAACACCCAATGCCTTGTAATTTCCCAAAACTTGTAACTTCCCATACCTTGTGGCTTCCCATAGCTTGCGACTTCCCATACCTTGTGGATTCCCACTCTTGACAGCTTCCCATACCTTGTGGCTTCCCATACCTTGTGGCTTCCCATACCTTGCAACTTCCCATAACTTGCAGCTTCCCATACCTTGTGGCTTCCCATACCTTGTGGATTCCCATACCTTGTGGCTTCCCATACCTTGCAACTTCCCATACCTTGCAACTTCCCATAACTTGCAGCTTCCCATACTTTGCAGCTTCCCATACCTTGTGGCTTCCTATAGCTGGCAGCTTCCCATAACTTGCAGCTTCCCATACCTTGTGGCTTCCCATACCTTATGGATTCCTATACCTTGTGGCTTCCCATACCTTGCAACTTCCCATAACTTGTAACTTCCCATACCTTGCGACTTCCCACACCTTGCAGCTTCCCATACCTTGTAGCTTCCCATACGGTACCTTGTGGCTTCCCATACCTTGTGGCTTCCCATACCTTGTGGCTTCCCAAACCTTGTGGCTTCCCATACCTTGTGGATTCCCATACCTTGTGGCTTCCCATACCTTGTGGCTTCCCATACCTTGTGGCTTCCCATACCTTGACAGCTTCCCATACCTTGTGGCTTCCCATACCTTGACAGCTTCCCATACCTTGTGGCTTTCAATTGCATGCAGGAGACCCTCTCGGCCGGCTTTGGCTAGCTCCTGCAGGCGGGTGGCTGCCACTGTCTTGAGGACCTCCACATCCAGGTTGGGCACGGCAAGGAAGGTCATCAGCTCAGAAACAGTGTGCTGAAGACACAAAGACAAGAGAGAATGACTTTTCCCCATTACATCCCTGAAAAATACCTACTATAAGTCATGCAATGGCATGTAAACATTGGTCATGCTATCGGTCTATTGCACGATAAATCTATCACAATCTAATGCTGTCCGTCTTAGCCGTGAGAAAATGTGGATGAAGCGTCTTCGGACTATTCAACCACATGGTCTCAACATCCAGGAGGGTAATGACTTACACCATTCAGCTTTCTGATAATCCTTCTTTTGTGCTCACTCCTCCACACTTCTCTCTTTGATCTTTCCCCCTCTTCTCACTAATCCCTACCCAACTCCTTGCCCTTCCCTTTGATCTCACCCTACCAGCTTTACTCTTTGTCCTTTGTTTTTTCATCCGTGTCCTATTCACTCTCTTCCCCCTTCCTTTGTGTACATGTATCTGTTTTGTCCTTGTCACTCTGCCTTTGAGAAAGGTCCTGCTAGGATCGAAACGCCAGGCCCACTAAATTCTGAGATTTGCATTTTGGTAATTTGAGTCAGTAAGGAGTTTGCAACATTTGTGTATATCACGATCTATTGCCGTCGAGGCTTTGCGGCACCTGCGAGTGGTGACAGAGAGCCGTGACCTGCACGTACCTCGTGGTAGGTGATGTCGATGGGCTCGGTGGTGACGGCCAGCGCCATGTCTGCAGAGACCAGCTGCGGGTTGGTCTCAAAGTCCAGACTGAAGACCTGGCTGATGGAGTCGGAGCGGGCCTTCTCCGAGGTGACGATGGCGACCATCTGCGTCTGGTCGTGATCACGGGAGCATCCCTCCACCAGCAGGGAGTCGGTACTCATGAGTATCCTATGGGGCCAGACGAGGGGGGAATAGTGATAAGAAATCGATATCGATGGGAAAAAGCTAGAGCAGCGATGCTATCGCGGCTCGCTGTAGTCTCCTTGAGTATCCTATGGGGCCGGACGAGGGGGAAATAGCGATAAGAAATCGATATCGATGGTGGAAATAAACTAGAGCAGCGATGCTATCAAGGCTTGCTGCAGTCTCCTTCAGTATCCTATGGGGCCGGACGAGGGGGAATAGCGATAAGAAATCGATATCGATGGGGGAGAAAAACTTGAGCAGCGATACTATTTTTCAACAATGTTGAAATCCAGTGGAAACCTTCCATTTAAAAAATCTTGAAATCAACAAATCTTGTGCGCCTGTAACTATGAACATCTAAACCGTGAAAAAGGGGTGAACATGTCATTTCGCCATGAAATTAAAAAGCCGCTGTGAATTCATTGTCCATTTTACAGTGAATTCACCGTGAAAATAATCGCTTTTCTGACCTGATAAGGAAATCTTTAGGTCACTAAAGAGACCGTGAAAAAAACGTGAATTTTCTAGGGTGGCAAGCTCCAGCCTTGAGGGATGGCTAATTCAAATACCAGTAGGGACCACCAGCCCCCATAGAGGTACTGTATGGTGTCCTTGTACATGTACCTGTCACTCCCAGATACTTCTAAATTGCCTCTAGCCATTTACCACCAGGAATGTGGCCTTGGAGACCGCTGGTGAAAACACTGTGAATTTTCTTTTCACGGTCTAAATTACATTTTCACCCCATTTTCACCGTTTTGATGTTCATAGTGCGTGGTGAAGTCACAGTCGCAGCCAGCGAGCTGGGACGAGAGCGCCGGAGCAGGGACTTACTGGAACCCTTGAGATCCTGGCCGATGCATCAGGCCTGCCTGGACGTTGTGCAGAGAGGACTGGAGCACTGTCTGGCCAGCATTCCTCAGGATGACCGTGCACGTGTTCAGCTGGAAGCTCAGCTTGTTCTGGACGTACTGTTGACGAGACAACAACAGCAACAACAACATCAATATAGGAAGGTTTGCGGTGAACACCATGTATCAGGTCTCTTAAAGGAAGAGGTATGGTTCTGAAAAGAACCTGAGGGGGTAACTCTCAGGTTCTGAGTTACCCTCAGGTTCTTTTCAGAACCATACCTCTTCCTTTAAGAGACCTGATACATGGTGTTCACCGCAAACCTTCCTATATTGATTCACCCACCATGCAAAGCCTTAAGTCTCATTTAACAACAACATCAATGATAAGATTTGAAGGTTTGCGTTCAAGCCCCAACACAACATTGGTAAGATCGAAAAACAGAAATGTTCAGAGATTTACATGAAACTTATACAGTTTGAAGATGGTTATAGTAGAAACCTCTCACTGAAATATTTCTGCCTAAAATTTTGTATTTTGGGAGAAATGAGTAAAAGAAATAGTTAACGTCTCACCAAGATCTAAACTATTTTTTGGAACAGTATGGCGTTGAATGCTGCATTTTTGCGAAACAAATGAAGTGGTTTTCATGATTTTCTCGAGACTCGATTGGCGGATTGAGCTGAAATTTTCACAGGTGTTCTATTTCATGCATATGTTGGATCAGACAACGTATGGATGCTTTTCTTTGACCTCGACCGATGTTGTGTAGGAGCTTTAATACAGAGGTATCAACCGGGCCAGCAATTTGCGGTGAAGGCAGTGGGTGGATTTCCCACTGTCTACCCGACAACCGCTGCTGTGGGGACACGCGAACACGCTGTTTTCCGTGGCAGAGCACTATCCGGCAAACATCCACAGCATCATTCCCACAATAGCGCAATTGCTGCCGCTAGCTCACTATGAACATCGAACCCGTGAAAATGGGGTGAGAATGCCATTTAGCCGTGAAAAGAAAATTCACCGTGTTTTCACCTCCATTTCATTGGCACAGTTAGCCAAGTCATAAGATCTTCTTATCAGGTCAGAGAGGCGATTATTTTCACGGTGAATTCACTGTAAAATGCACCGTGAAATCAAAGTTACTTTTTAGTTTCACGGCGAAATGACATTATTTTCACCCCTTTTCACGGTTTTCATAGTGTAGTCTGGCAATTTAAGCAGCAACTGATGCCAAAACCAGGTATGTCTTCTATATAATGATGCTGAAAAGGAGTCTTTGTTTACAACTTGGACGATAGCGGAGTCCAAGATTTTCCCCGAGCTGAAATGGCAGCCTTCCAATGTCAAGGGGTTAGCATTCTACACTCCAGCAGACTTACCTCAGGGGGAAGCTCCTCTCCACGCACGGCAGACCTCGTGTCAAACCCGATGCCCGCCATCACCTTCTCCTGCTCCTCCTCGGTCAGCTGCGACCAGATGTCTGCAGCATCAACCAAAAAAAAAAAAAAGACAGATGACATAATGTTGGCACAATGGTGTTGACTGACTTTTTCAAAAACTTTTCACATGTTACCGATGGGAAAAAGCTAGAGCAGCATGGATTGGTCGCATGGTGAAATCTCGATTTATAGTCAAACTCTAATTACTCAAAACTCCTGTTAAGTCAAACAAGGATTATATTCCCTTCAGAGGCAAAACGATGGTATAACTTCTCTTTACTCCAAACTTCTGCTTAAATCAAGCTAAGAGCCTATTCCCTTGAGATTTGACTTACGGTAAGGACTCTTGTCAAAAAGATCATCGGTTGGGTATCAGATGATTTGACCCGTCCGATGTCGTTTCCACCGGATAGCCATCGTGTATTTTTTACCCCAGAGTCCAGTACAATCGGCTTTCTACCGGGGGAAATTTTATCGGTCGGATGAATTCAACCGGCACTCAACCGATAATCTTTTTGACAAGAGACCTAAATCTAGATTTTCCTGTAAGTTACGACAAGGTTGATGCACTCGACCGCTGAACTCTACGAAAACCTTGTGTGTTATAGAGGGTTAGGGTGATACTCTACAGAATTCAAAGTTGGCAACATCTTGTAATGATGAATCATGTCTATCATTGTCATGGTAGGAGGGAGGTTCCCTGGGGACGCTACCTTCTTCTGAAGCGCCCTCTTCTGACTCTCCCTCCGAGTCCGAGTCCCAGCCCAGCCAGCTCCAGATCCAGCTCTTCTCGGCCGCTTCCTTCTCCTTCCTCTTCCGTTCTCTCTCCGGAGCCCTCTTGGCAAACTAATCCCCGCCAAAAAAAAAGAATAGCCAAATCAAAAGACCAACAAACAAACAGTCTCATCAATTTAGAATTTGGAGGATCTGATATTTCGATCCTAACAGGAACCTTTCTCAAAGGCTGCCTTTGAGAAAGGTCCTACTAGGATTCAAACATCAGGCCCTCCAATTTTAGTCAGTAAGCAGTTTGCCACATTTTTTGCATGTAACTTTGGTCTATGAATTCAACCTCTTTGCAATGGGTCATTTTTCAAGGTCCCATGTCCGACATGCGGGTATTTTTTTCTTCTAATAATGGGCCATTTTCAAAACTTGCTAATTAACTGGTAACAATAAATACCTGAGAAGTCAATCAATAAGAGTGCAGTCAGTGCACTATGGCCGTTTACATATTTCACTTACCCATTACAATATCACAGGCATCTAAAAACAAGCGTTTGGCCCCAGTTTCTTGACAAAACCACAACCAGGATTTTCAAGGTTTGTGAGATGGAGCCTGAGCCTGAGCCTGAGCCAGAGCCAGAGCCAGAGCCAGAGCCAGAGCCAGAGCCGGAGCCGGAGCCAGAGCATGAGCCTGAGCCTGAGCCTGAGCCTGAGCCTGAGCCATTGATTTGTAAAGGGTCTATACGTACAAGCGAGTCAAACCTGGCACAACCGGACGTCTGTGTGGCTTTTGTCAGGCTACATATTTGTTTTGTGGTAGGCCGAACATTTTCCGTTTCAAAGTTGAACAATAGTGGTGCCCAGATTCGGAAGGCCCAGCACATAGCAACACAAAAACTGGTTCCCGGCCCACAATTGGTTTAATAGACCCTGCCGGACCCGACCCACCTGAACTTTGACCTTCTCGCGGCCAATGACGATGCTGGTTATATCCAGCTTCTCCTCCATCACGGCCAGCTCCCGGTCCACCCGCCCGGTGTCCTCCTTGCTCTCTCTCAGGCCCAGGCGCTGCCGGTACTTGTCCATGTACTGCCTGTAGAGCCGCGTGTGCTCCTGCAGACGTGCCGAAGACCAGGGCCGGATGTGCTCTTCGACGATGCATGTGTAAGCGTACTTCCACCTGGTTTTGGTGTATGGGAGGGACTTCTTGGTATTAAATCCTGTAGTATTGTTCTGACCTACCAGTAGACTAGCCAACTTAACTCCCTCCAAAATGCCCTCACCCCTCCTTTTCTCTTCCCTTCCCTCCTTTTCCTACCCTTCCATTTCCTTCCCTTTTCTTTCCTCCCTTTCATTTCCTCCCTTCCCTTCCCTCCCCTCCTTTTCATGCCCTTCCCTTCCCTTCCCTTCCTTCACTTCTCTTCCCTCTCTTTCCTTTCCTTTCCTCCCCTTTCCTTTCCTCCCATTTCCTTCCCCTCCCCTCCCTTCCCTTCCAGTCCCTTCCCTTCCTTTCCTTTCCTTTCCCTTCACTTCCCTTCCCTTCCTGTCCATTCCCTTTCCTTTCTGGCTCTTCCCTTCCCTTCCTGTCCCTTCCCTTCCTGTCCCTTCCCTTCCAGTCCCTTCAATTCCCTTCCCTTCCCTCCCATTTACTTCCCCTCCCCTCCCTTCCCTTCCAATCCCTTCCCTTCCCTTCCTGTCTCTTCCCCCTTCCCTTCCTGTCCCTTCCCTTCTCTTCCTGTCCCTTCCCTTCTTGTCCCTTCCATTCCCTTCCTGTCCCTTCCCCCTTCCCTTTCCTCCTATGGGAAGGGAAGGGATAGGTTATGTATATCTTTTAGTCTCTCTGAGACTGAGAATCTCACCATTCCTTGGCGTGGCCCGCCCTTGGGACGTGGGGCCGGTACTTCCTGTACCTCTGGTTGACCTCCATCAGCTGCAGGCCCTCGGCCAGATCCAGGACGTTCAGGTACTGCTGGCGGGACAGCCTCAGCGCCAACGTGTCTGTCAGGACGTCCACCACCAGGGCCGGGGTGATGAACTGCGGAGCGGTGGCCTTGTCATAGGCTAGGTGGGCTACTGTGGTCACTGGGTCTATCACTGTGGACGTGGAGAGACAGGGTGTGATGACAATGCGACTATGTCAATCTGTTGTAGTCTACGACGATCTTTCTGCTCCATACAAACACACTGAAGTGTACCACAGTGGTCACTAGATCTGTCACTAGGGTCATAGACAGACAGGGGTATGGTGGCAATCTATGGCAAGTATTGTAGTCTATAAGGCGATCATATACTTATGACTATCTGTACCATACATGCATCTAATACCACGAGGCATGCCACAGTGGTCCCTAGGTCTATTACTGTGGACGTGGATAGACAGGGGTTTGGTGGCAAACTACATGTACATGTCTCTCAATTGTAGTCAATGGTGATCTATCATGACAATCTAGTTCCATACATACATCTAATACCATGAGGTGTACCACAGTGGTCACTGGGTCTATCACTGTGGACGTAGAGAGACAGGGTGCGATACCAAACTATGGCAATCTATTCTTTCAGTTCCATACAAATACACTAATTAAATGAGGTGTACCAGATCTATCACTATGGTCATAAAGAGACAGGGGTATGGTGGCAACCTCAATCCATGGCAAGTACTGTAGTCTAAGGCAGTCTACCACAGTCTAACATGACTATCTGTCCCATACTCACATCTAATACCATGAGGCGTACAGCAGTGGTCACTAGGTCTACCACTGAGGATGTGGAGAGACAAGGATTTGGTGGCAAACTACATGTATCTCAATCATTGGTAAGTACTGTAGTCTATGGCGATCTATCATGACTATATAGTTCCATACACACATCTAATACCATGAGGCATACAGCAGTGGTCACTAGGTTAACTACTGTGGTCGAGCAATCTCACCGATCTGCAAATCCTCTCCGTTGATCTGACCGCTGGAGACCGAGCTCCTCATGGACTCCCTCCAGAGGTCGGAGGTCAGCTGACTGCCCACCATCCGCTGACAATCGTCATTCCAGTAGACGGTGAGCTGGTTCACCTCCGCTTTCTGTTTGAAAAAAAAACCGGGCACCATGAACGGGGCCGTCATCGTCCGGGGCCAATGTCATAGAACTGCTTCAACGTCAGAGTTTGCTTCGGCAGACAAAAAGTAAGATCAGATTGGACAGTTTTGCGTGGTGGTAATACCCGGCCCCCATGCTGTTAAGGGCTTCGTGCTTCGCGCTCACATCATGCCCCCAGCCCTATGAATTTCTGTCGGGCTAGAACCCTGCCACCATGCACACCAAAGGCACGTAACCTCACATTGAGAAGGAGTGTGGCTCTGAAAAGAGCCGGTAACTCAACGTTTCAAGGAGTGTGTACACTGTACATTACTCTGCCCGTCGTCAGGAGACTGCTGGATTCCAACTATCATCGGTGTTTATCAGTGCTGTGGAGAGCGTTGGAGCGTGGAGAATCATTCCCGGCATAAGCCCAGTGGAGACCATTCCACACTCCAATGCTCTCCACAGCACTCTTACATACATAGTTGGAATCCAGCAGTCTCCTGACGACGGGCAGAGTACCGGTACATCTATCTATCTATTTCCATCAGGTCGGTTTCGGCCCCTGGTGACCATGTTGACAAGTAGCCTGCATGCTGATCTGTCCGTTGTTGTTCGAATTGTCTCTATGGGGGGTCGGCCCACTCTTGCCAGAATGTTGTCCCACCATCTTGTTCTTGGTCTTCCGCGTCCCCTTTTGCCCTCCATCTTTCCTTGCATGATAATCTTTTCAAGGCTGTTGTCAGCCCTCATGATATGACCGAAGTAAGTCAATCTACCCTTGTCTATGAAGTTCAGAAGAGATTTTTTAGTGTTTACTCGATTCAAGACCCAGCTGTTTGTTTTCCTTGCAGTCCATGGAATTCAGAGAAGCCTCCTCCGCACCCAAAGTTCAAAAGATTCGATTTTATTCTGATCTGCCTTCTTCAAAATCCAGCTTTCACTACTATAGGTGACAACAAGGAATACCAATGTCTGAACCAGCTTGATTTTCAAGCCACGGGACACGTCTCTGTCTTTCATGACCCTCTCCAGTTTTCCCACCGGTACACCGGTACATACTCCCCCGAAATATTGAGTTACCGGCTCTTTTCAGAGCCGTACTCCTTCTCTCAACTACTTTGCACCGGGCCCTCCGAATCCGGGCACAACCATTGTCCAAGTTCTAAACAAAGACTCTGCTCAGCCTACCACAAAAGAATACGCATCATGACAAGAGCCTCACAGACGTCCGATTGTGCCAGGTTTGACTCGCTTGTACACACGGCGCACTCTTCTTGAATAATTTCACAGGTTTTCGATCGTTCCTGATTGTTTAGCGAGTTTTGAAAACGGCACATTCTAACAAGCCCCTGTGTGGCAGTCATACGCACTGTAAAGTGCCATGGTGCTAAGTGGTTAATACATGTAGATGCTGTACATGGGGTACAAATGAACGTTCAGACAGCGTTTTAAATTCGCTAAAACTACCGTTTTAACCCGATCGGTTTAAAAAAAAAGTGTGTCTGAACGCTCCGACACTGTTTTAAATTTAAAACGATCCGGTTTAACTCGCCGCTAAAAAGCAAATCTAAAACTGCTCGAGAGGAGGGTTTAGGCGCTCAAACTAATCCGGTTTGGCCGCTAAAACGCTGTTAGGACACAATCGCCTTTCATAACATCCGGTTTTAGGCAGCGATGTTGACACGCCTGGCTGCACTGCTTGCGTAACAGGTGATAATGCGCGATGTGTGCGTGTGCAGGATGTGTGTGTGTGTCGTGCGCACTTTTATGCATCTAGGCAGAAGTCCGCACCGGATGAGGGGCAGTGCGCGGTGACCTTTTGAAACCGAAAATAAAACCGAACCGGTTTTAACTGCTTGCTGTAGTACGCTGTATGAAAACAGCGTACCTACCACTTTGCCACCTGTGGTTAGAAGGCGTTTCAACTCGATTTGTTTTAAACTAACACGCTGTCTGAACATAGCCATGGTGTCACCGCAAACCTCCTACTTTACTTCACAAAAAGTCACAATGCATAGGATCACCTTGCCGAGCCAGACTTTCACTAATATTCACGTGGTTCAGTACCGAAGAATGGAATAGGAGTCAAAAAGCAGTTGTCATCACATTCCTGATCACATCGCAGTGCGGTTTTAGAATCCTGTTTAAACACGCTTTTCACACGAAGCAGATTTTCAGGCTTAGGCGGCTCTGAAATTGGGACAAATCTGATAAAAAAAATATGTAGAGGCCTCACATTCCGATCACAGAAGGGACCATTCTCTATTTAATAGACGGAAAGGTCCAGCTGAGGTCGAAATGTCTGACCCTACTTTCTGAACCTGGCTTAAATGCAAGCAAAGTTCATTGGATCTCAAAATTTAGTGAGCCTGACGTTTCGATCCTAGCGGGACCTTTTCTGCCTTTGAGAAAGATCCTGCTAGGATCGAAACGTCAGACCCACTAAATTTTGAGATTTTAATTTTGGTAATTTTAGTCAGTAAGCAGTTTGCAACATTTTTGTATATCACTTAAAGTTCACTGGACACGGATTTGAAGCTTATCCTCTGATACATGTATATCACTTCAGTGCTCCACCACTTGAGGTATCAGTCAACTGTTTTTGCTGGGGTCGGGGTGCCAGTCAGAAGCAAAATCCTCATTATCATCATTGGTCGGCTGCGGAGCAGGCGACTAGAAGCTGTCTCCAACCACTGCGGTGCTTGAGTAGAGTTGGCAATATCATTTGGTTGCAGCATCCCTTCATAGGCCGCCGTTTTCGAAATGAAGGCTTAGGCTCGGGCTTAGGCTTCGGTCGTATCTATCTTACTCGTTATAATGCCACAGGCATTTAGAAACGAGCTTTGCCCCCAGTTTCTTTGTGAATTCAATGTGCTTATCAAGCCAACAAACTCGGATTCGGAAACAAACCACAACCTGGATTTTTCACGTTTTGTCAGATGGAGACAAAGCCTGAGCCCGAGCCTAAGTCTTCATTTCGTAAACAGCCATAGACTCCCATAAGTTGCTGTATACACTGCAAGTAGTACAGTGTCCTGGGCCTTCCTGGTTTCCTTTTTCCGTGTGGTGGAATGTAAAGCGCATACTGCCGTCTACAAGCTGTCTCAAACCACTGCGGTCTTGAGCAGAGTTGACAATATCATTTGGTTGCAGCATCCCTTCATAGTCTCCCATTAGTTGTTTGTACACAAAATGTATATACTGCAAGTAGTAGTGTCCTGGGCCTTCCTGGTTTCCTTTTTCAATGTGGTTCCAAAAGCAAACTACTGCGGCATATCTCCAGGGATCACTACCTACGGTACTCTGAAGTCTGAACCAGACACTCAAGGTTCAAAACTCGATCTTGTCCTAAATTCTTTCTCCTGTGAGCAAAAATTAGGGGAGGGGGGTCCTGACAATTTGATCCTAGCAGGACCTTTCTCGAAGGCTTTCTGCCTTCGAGAAAGGTCCTCCTTGAGCCAGTTTAATCAAATGTTGAGGACCCGACAATACGCTGATCCATTAAGCCAAATTGTCCAATCACAACGTGCGATTTAAGGTCTGACAAATTATCGCCATTTTGTCCGACATAACGTTTTGAATTGTGCATTCTTTACTACACACTTTTCGCCGTGTTTAATTTTGTTTCGTACGTTCCAGAAAATTCCTTTGGAAACCTGGGTTTTATTCTTCACCATGGTCAAGCAGTGTTTATAATTTCATTGTAATTCTGACTCACGATACCCTGGCAAGAGAGGAAATGTAGATTTTTGGTATTTTTCAAAACCAAAGTCCAACGGAGAGAAATGCTTTTGGTGGTTGCGGGCGTGCAGTGGATGTGCACAGCGTGTGGGCAATCGTGACACGTTGCGCGCATGTGTGCGGTTACTTGGCCGTTGCTATGGTGGGTGTGGCCTACTGGATTGGCGTATTCGATCCCAGTAGGACCTTCCTACCTTTCTGATGGTCCTGCTAGGATCGAATCTCCAACCCTCCCTAATTATTGATACAGTGGAACGTCTCTATAATGAACATCCCAGAATCCATGAAAATTGTTCGGCATAGCGGTCGTTCGTTATAGCAGTTGCGGTCACATATTGTGTAAACAAAAATCGTGAGCCGAAGGGCATGTTCAAGCCGGGTGTTCGGTATATCGGCGTTCGTTATAGCGATGTTCCACTGTACATGAATTGTGGTCAATGGAGTCAGTGTGCAATTTGCAACATTTTGGCATATTACGTCTTTGACGGGTAACATGTTCTTTTCCGGGGGTAATTTATTTAGTTACTCAGAACATCGGTTAAATCAATAAACCAAAACAAAAGCAAAAGGAAAAGGGTTGGTCTAGTGGCTAGAAATGGAACACAGAAAGTGAAGTATCAGATATTCCCAATCACCCCAAAATAATGTCGAACTGTCAAAAACAAATCCTGCCTGCAATTTAAGAGGGAAAAATGGCTAAATCCCTGCAACGATTAAATCCTGAAATTTCTCCAAATCCCATTATATCCTGCATAATTCGACTGAGTCCGTGGGGATAGACACCTCAATAGGCTCAACCATCTCCTAAGGAAACAATTGGCTGACCTCATTACCACACACTGTACCGTAGTAGGGAAGAAAAAAAAGGCTAATACATATAAAATGAGGTGTCTAAGACCACATTGAGTTAATCCCTCTATCAGAGACATGTACCCCTTCCCGCTACAAAATCTCCGGGTTATCTCGGGGGATTAACGGCAAGCCTCAGCCCGAGATACCCCGGGTTGGAAACGGTTGCCTGGAGGTTTTCCACTACACTTTTCCTGCCCTGGGTTAAAGGCCCAATACAACACTGGGTAGATTGGAAAACATCGATGTCCACAGATTTCCTTCTAATTTACACAGTTTGTAGATGGTTATGATAAAATTCTCATGTTGAAATCTTACGGTCTGGGATACTGTATTTCTCGAGAATTCTTCACACAAATATTGACAAATAGTTTATTACTCGCGAGTCGGTCGGAACTGGCCCGTCCTGACAGCTTGGTAGCCGTATTCCTTAGGATGACAACCAGCTTGGTAGCCGTATCCCTTGGGATGACAACCAGCTTGGTAGCCGTATCCCTTGGGATGACAACCAGCTTGGTAGCCGTATCCCTTGGGATGACAACCAGCTTGGTAGCCGTATCCCTTGGGATGACAACCAGCTTGGTAGCCATATCCCTTGGGATGACAACCAGCTTGGTAGCCGTATCCCTTGGGATGACAACCAGCTTGGTAGCCGTATCCCTTGGGATGACAACCAGCTTGGTAGCCGTATCCCTTGCGATGACAACCAGCTTGGTAGCCGTATCCCTTGAGATGACAACCAGCTTGGTAGCCGTATCCCTTGCGATGACAACCAGCTTGGTAGCCGTATCCCTTGGGATGACAACCAGCTTGGTAGCCGTATCCCTTGGGATGACAACCAGCTTGGTAGCCGTATCCCTTGGGATGACAACCAGCTTGGTAGCCGTATCCCTTGGGATGACAACCAGCTTGGTAGCCGTATCCCTTGGGATGACAACCAGCTTGGTAGCCGTATCCCTTGGGATGACAACCAGCTTGGTAGCCGTATCCCTTGGGATGACAACCAGCTTGGTTGCCTTCCACCTTACTCTCCATCTCCTCCAGCCTTGCAGTTAATTAAGGCCCGAGCCGTGTCCGGAGCTCCTCCATCCTGCATGTACTACTAAGCCAACCCTTTTTCTATTTCTGAGTCAAACCACACGATCCTGTCCACGACGCTTGTGATGGGCAAAATTATCTTTTTTTTTTCGGTGGTAATTCATTCATTGACTCAGAACATCGGCAATGTCGGCAAATTATATAACACACAACAAAAGCAAAAGCCACAGCCCAAGAAAAAGCCAAAGCTAAAGCAAAAGCAAAAGCAAAAGCAAAAGCAAAAGCAAAAGCAAAAGCAAAAGGGTTGGCCTCGTCTCTAGAAAAGGAATACAGAAAGAAAAACAATCACAAGTGAACAGAAAAGTATCAGAAATGTCCCAAATACAATAAAATATAAATGTCTAACGGTCAAAATCAAACTCACAGTATGCATGCATGCATTTTAAGAGAGAACAATGGCTAAATCTCAGCTACGATTAAATTCTACAATTTCTTCAAAACCCATTCTATCCTGCATACTGTAATTCGACTGAGTCTGTGGGGTTAGACACTTCAATAGGCTCAACCATCTCCTAAGGAAACAATTGGCTGCCCTCAATCGGACCTTTCCCATGAAATATGCAAATAAGAGTTGGAGCATGCGCTTTACTAAATTGGTGGGCAAACGAGTGCATGTTGAATTGGTTCTGACTGGCACCCCCATCCCGGCAAAGACTAGTTGACTATTTGGGAGGCCACCATCTAACATGTCTACGGGCTGGATAGCTCAGATGGTAGAGCATGTTAGTCCAGAGGTCTCGGGTTCAACTCCCGGTCCAGTCAAAGTTTTCATTGCCAATTTGGCAAATCCTTTAGAAATGGAGAAACCTGCAAAGACAATTTTCAAGCAAGATGACCGACCTACTGAAAGCTATCCCTAACCCTCTAGTACTTAGAACCCTCCTCAATCCTTCACAAACCTCCACAATCCTCCAGTGTAAATTTGTCAACCTTCCCCATTCCTCAATCCTCCACACTCCACTATCCTCCTCAGTCCTCCGGTGTAAATATGAGAACCTTTCTCAATTCTCCACAATCCTCCAAGATCTCATTGTAGCATGCTTCCTCAATCCTCCACATTCCTCCAACACAACGTGGAGGATTATGGAGGATTGAGGAAGGTCAGGGATTTATTAATTAATACAATATAAAGAAAAAAACTACTTTAATAATTTCAAGATGTAAACTCACCAAAATGTTCAGACTTCTAAGGACCAATACTTTTGAGGTGAAAGACCAAAGCAAGCTTGGAGCAGAATAAAGTGTCTCAAGTGCACATGCTGGCATCAATATTGACAATGCGGCAAAGTGAACCAGCGCCCCAGGAGTAAGTGCCCACTGCCCACAGGAAGTTACCCAAAGCCAACTCCATGAATAATTCATGACATGTGCATGTACTTAAAGGTGCAACACCAAATCATAATAAGCAAGATTTCAAGGGACCACCAAATAGGGGGTTCAATCCTAGAAAGGAAGGCAAGTTAATAAATTGATATACAAATAAATAAATAAATCCCGTCACACTTCTTCCTCGAGGTGATTACTACAAAAATGTTGCAAACTGCTTACTGACTAAAATTAGAAAAACGCAAATCTCAAAATTTAGTGGGCCTGACATTTCCATCCTAGCAGGACCTTTCGCAGAGTCACTCTGCTTTTGAGAAAGGTCCTGCAAGGATCGAAACGTCGGGCCCACTAATTTTTGACACTTCTTTCTCCTGTGATTAATCGCACACTGAATTGTCTCTGTGTATCTCAGTCCATCGCACTCACCTTGCGTATGATGGTGGCACTGGCATCCACAGTGGTTGAGTTCCAGCCTTCGTCAGTCGTCTGAAGAAAAAAACCCACAACCCAAGACAGACCCCACAACAGACGGTGAGTCTCTCCGCTCTGATGCGATCGTGTCCAGTCATACGGCTGGATTACTTTACTTTGGCCACAAAAAAAAGGATGGGAGAGATCTCTACTACCCCTGAAAGTATCATACATTGTAAGACTCATAACAGAACGTGTTTAGAGAACCACTTGGTCAAGGATGGGAGTGATCCGAGGTTTTCATGTACCTCTACTACCCCTGAAAGCATCCTACATTGTAAGACTCATAACAGACCATGTTCAGAGAACCACTTGGTCAAGGATGGGAGTGATCCGAGGTTTTCATGTACCTCTACTACCCCTGAAAGCATCATACATTGTAAGACTCATAACTGGCAGTGTTCAGAGAACCACTTGGTCAAGGATGGGAGTGATCTGTGGTTTGCATTTACCTCTGCTACCCCTGAAAGCATCATACATTGTAAGACTCATAACAGACCGTGTTCAGAGAACCACTTGGTCAATGATGGGAGTGATCTGTGGTTTTCATGTACCTCTACTACCCCTGAAAGCATCATACATTGTAAGACTCATAACAGACCGTGTTCAGAGAACCACTTGGTCAAGGATGGGAGTGATCCGAGGTTTTCATGTACCTCTACTACCCCTGAAAGCATCATACATTGTAAGACTCATAACAGACCGTGTTCAGAGAACCACTTGGTCAATGATGGGAGTGATCTGTGGTTTTCATGTACCTCTACTACCCCTGAAAGCATCATACATTGTAAGACTCATAACAGACCGTGTTCAGAGAACCACTTGGTCAAGGATGGGAGTGATCCGAGGTTTTCATGTACCTCTACTACCCCTGAAAGCATCATACATTGTAAGACTCATAACAGACCGTGTTCAGAGAACCACTTGGTCAAGGATGGGAGTGATCTGTGGTTTTCGTGTACCTCAACTACCCTTCAAAGCATCATACATTGTAAGACTCACAGCAGACCGTGTTCAGAGAACCACTTGGTTAAGGATGGGAGTGATCTGTGGTTTTCATGTTCCTCTACTACCCCTAAAAGCATCATACATTGCAAGACCCAGAACAGAGAACCACTTGGTCAATGATCTGTGTTTTTTTTGTATACCTCTAGTACCCCAACATCTTGAGTCAAGAATGAGGGCTACAGTCGTCTACGTACCTCAGCGGAGAGATGTCTGATGGTGAACCCAAAGGCGAATGGGTTGTGTGGTCGCGTGGCGGAGTCTTCGTACCGCACATGGATGTTCCTGACGTGGAACTGGTTCAGAATTCAAACCGACAAAAAAAAAGTCAATCTTGAAAATCTGTACATCTTATGAGGCCAGACATTCGGATTCCTAGTAATTGTCATTCCATTGTGTCTGGTCATCAATAGTGGGTAGATGAAGGGTTGGTGCGGGATTACCCTGCCTACCAACTGTGCTCAGACATCTGAGGTGAGAAGACACAGGGATGATGTGGGTAGACTTAAGGGTTGATACGAAATGATCCTATCAATTATATTCAGTCATGTGGGTAGGAAAGGGGGTTGGTGTGTGATGACCCTGTCTACCAATTGTATTCATTCACTTGATATGGGTAGACAAAGGGTTGGTGTGCGATGACCCTGTCTACCGATTGTATTCAGTAAGTTGATTTGGGTAGACAAGGGGTTGGTGTGTGATAGCCCCGTCTACCAATGGCATTCATTCACTTGATGAGATTGTACTTTCTTAGGAAACTTAGGGAGTTTCATGTAGACAATAGCATCTTAGTACTCTTTTACCAGTCAGTGATACAAAGTGTTCTTATATTCAATTTTCTGTGTACTTTTGGCAATCTCTCTCAAGTCAATGTAAAAAAACCTTGTAAGACCGCACATAATCGCCCAGAAAATAACCCGATCAAAGCTTCCCTCAATAGGTTCTTTGTATGAAAAACGCATTCTTCTGAAAGTCCACAGCATTATGTCTGACCCCTCACACCCACTGCACCTTTCTTTGTGTTACAGTCGGTCTGGCGTTCGATTGTGTGTCCCCAAGACTATTCGCTCCCGGTTTAGGCAGTCGTTCATACCAAACGCTATTCACATTTTCAATAGATACTCCAAGCGGTAGTTGACTATAATATATCATAGCTGAGCCTTTTTTACCCTATTGCCACAGACGTTGCATCTGCGTATGTTAATGTTTTTATGTGACTTTCTGGTGTATCCGTGGGTTTAGTTCGATAATTGTATTGGATGTGTATGTGTAATCTGTGTATTATTGATTTCTTACAGTATGAATATGCTTTTATCACATGTTCTATTTTGTAACATGTTTTTTTTTTCCCAGTGGAAGGCAAATTTCTACGTTTTAATGTGGATAATAAATTAAATCAATATCAATATCAATATGTGGGATGACGGAAGCTAAGTATTCCATATGGCCCCCAAACGATTCCCAAACTAGAGGCCATCTCGACTTTGTCCATCATGGGTACATCTCAATAAGACAATCTAGATGAATGAGCACACACCCAGCATACCAAGACCCAAGTTCCAGTGCAGAATCCTTTGTTCCCGCCTTCACCCTTCACTGGGCTGATCACCTCATTAGGATCCCTCTCCACACTACCTACATGACCTTAGCCACACTCCCGGCTTCTCCGGTTCTTTTCAGAGCCGCTCATACTCGCAAAAGAGAATTTTGCATGGTGTAACCGCAAAGCTATTACTCCTGCTATTCTCACCATGAAAACCTTCAAATCTCAAGGAGAAGGATGTTACTTATAAAGCCCTAGAACTTAGAAGGCACATACAGGTACTAATGAAGAAAGAAAAGTTAACAAAGAAACAATTAAAGTGATATGGCATTCCTCTGGCTCTTATGATTGGGAACCTTCCGCGCGAGCGCACCTGTATGTTGTTGATGATGTTTGCAGTCAGTCGCTCCGTAAATGTCAAGTCCTCCTCCTCTTCCTGTTTGCCTGCGAGAGGGGAGAAGGGGAGAGAAGGAATTCTCAGTCTTCGAGATTCAAGAATCACTGAAGCAAGCAAACAAACAACTCACAACTGATGAGAAATGCACCTCAAAAAAGAAATCGTTTGATCCAAACTCCAAGTCAATTCAGTTGCTTCAGTCTTCTTCCCCCTCACCTTCCACCGCCTTCTTGTTGGGTTTTCCGCAGCGAAGCGGAAAAGCCTTTATTTTAGTTCTGAATTTTTTCCCCCTTCTTCTTGCGCCTGAAAGGTCCATAGACAAAGCACTAACGCACAGTTTGCAACAGTTTCTTAATACTTCAATGGCAGAAACTGCTAGCGATCGAAACGTCAAATTCTTGATAAAGATTCGGGAACAAATAAAACCGGGACTTTTCTCAATCGAATGCACAATCCTTTGACTTTAGTCAGTGAGCAGGTTTTCAACATTTGTTGATACAGTGGAACGTTGCTATAATGAACGCCGATATATACCAAACATTGGGCTATAACGAACATGGCCTTTGGCTCCTGATTTTACATTCACGGACATGCGGCAGCAATAACGAACGACCGCTATATCGAACAATTTTCACGGCTCCCGGGATGCTCGTTATAGCGACGTTCCACTGTACATGACTCGGTTTTTTGGGGAGTGGGTGCGTACTTTTTGTCTTGCTCTTCTTCTTGCTCCTCTCCAGGTCCTCCAGGATCTTCCTCTTGATGGCAATCTGCAGGCGCCTCTCGCTGGCCTCGTCGTAGGGCCGGTCGTAGACGGGGCCCGCCAGGACCAGCACGTCCTCGATGTTGACGGCCAGCGGCTGCGAGAACAGCGAGCTCCACTGGATGTCGGCGACGATCCGACCTACAGGGCAGCGGGAGACAGGGTTACAACATGTACACCAGGGACCGATTTCACGGAGCCTCTCGAGCATGAAAACTGCCCTTCGAATGCCACTCGGGCCAGAAGAAAACTCACTCTAGGGCCGTTCCCACTACACCAAATAAACGCGATTATGTGGATCGCGATTCAGACTCCACTTTTCTTTTTGCGTGTGGGGACACAATAAGTGCGATGATTAGTGGGATTTGAATTGCGCTTTGGACTCCACTAAGAGTGTGATTTTTTCAAATAATCGTGTTTATTTGTGACGCAAAATGTGTGGGAACGCTCCGCTCAAATTGCATTTTTTTTTTTTTTTAAGCCCACGATGCATTGCGCAAGCATGGCATTTCCTGCCTGCAGCCTACTGCCAGGAAGTGCAGCACAGGGTTTGTTTACCTTCGTCGGCGAGTCCCGCCAATTCCCGCTTGCGCAGCGTGACCACATGCTAACCACAATCGGCTCGCATTTATTTGCGACGCGATTATTTGGCCTGTGTGGTTTATGAATCGTGATTATTTTCGGCCCTATTGTCCGCCCAGCAGTGAATGGGTACCGAGTAGTGGGTGCCCAGCTCTCTTTAGAGCCAGGGGGAAAGGTTGACAGGCCGGTGAGGAAAGGAACCGGCCACCCTACCTCATCATGCCGAGGCCTTGTAAATGCGGCTCTCTAATGAGCCGCATCCCATACGCTATGTAGTGTGATGATAGCATGGAACATCCTTCACACTGTGCTTGCATCTTGGTTAGTCAAGTCTACAAAGGCTGGAGTCACAAAGCTTTGCTTTTTTTATGTACAGCAAAGTGCATACGGGCAATTTTCTCCAATAATATTTGAGCAGAATGCAGTCCAACGTTGTGCTGCGTTGATTCTTTTCTCCACTAAGTACCTTTTCTGACCCTAGAGTTATTTATCCAGTTCTCTCTGCCTATGACACAGTTGCCTACGGAGGGATGTACAATGCATGCTCTTATGGCTCTCTCTACTCACCTATACAACCTGCCTTGACTTCAATTGGCAAGTTGAGCTCATGCTGACAAGGGGAAAAAAAAAATTCAAACCACATCAAAAAAGTACATCCAATCTTCCATCGGGTTATACACTTGCACGAGGCTCTGCACTTCTGTGGCTGGCACTATTTGCCTCGCCCGATAGCCTGCTTGAATTCAGGAGGGATTCGAACCACCAACACCCGCCTTCAAGTGCAGATGTCTTTCTACCATGTCTACCCACGACACCACCCAGGATCAATTTCACAGAGCCGCTTGAGGGAGAAATCCTGCTACCGTACTGTTAGCATGGAATTTCTTCGAGTAAACTCTACAATGGTACTGAAAGGGTTGAGCAAATTTTTGCCTGAAAAGCAGTTTTGTGAAAATGGCTGTCCGTGTGGTTGTGGTCGTGTGGCAGATTTTGAGTTTGTACAGGAGCAAGTGCCACGGTAGTAATCAGAAATGCACTATGTTCTTGTGCCGGTTAGAATCAAACACGGTTTTGTGTGAGAGGAAAACCCAAACACACTATGCATGCAAAAGTATACAAATCCATCAGATTCAAATCCACCACAAACCTCGACCAGCTGAGTGGTTTAGTGGGTGAGACATCTGCATTTAGAAAAAGCAGGAGTCGGGGGTTCCAGTCTAGCACTAGTTGCCTTTTTTTTCTCTTTTTTTTTTAGTCAGCAATCGGTCAAACCACTGAGTATGCAGTGCTAATAATATATCGAGTTGGGGCATATCCCTCAATCAAACAAATGCACTGCCTCAGTAATCGTGCACTGCACTTTGCCTGCCACTTTGTACACAAATATTGCAGTGTCTGCACCACTGGGGCTGATATTACTCAAATTGACAAAGCAAACAAGGGCTTTTCAACAAAGAGTCAATTTTTATGAGGAATTCTTAAAATGCATGCGCACACATGTAGTATTTCAATGACTTCATCAGGACTGTTATTAAAAAAAATCACATGTGAAACAGGTTGAATAAAAGCTGTTTCATTAAGCATACAATTTAATGGAAAACCCACAACTGTGTCTAAAATTAAAAAGGTGAATGCAATTTTTGTTTTATCTTTGTCTGAAAACAAATAAGGACAAAACTATCTGGGAACTTTTGAAAAAAAAATATAGAAAAATGGCGTGCACCAGGCCTCTTGCCATCTGAGCTATCTAGCCCTTAGATGGCGACTTCCCAAATACATGTAGTCAACTAGACTTTGCCGGGGTGGGGGTGCCAGTCAGAAGCAATTCAATCATTAACTGTCGTATATCTCCAGGGATCACGCCTCCGCTTTCATTCAGATGCAAACAACTAATTCTTGTAAACCTGGCAACAGCAGCTCAGGGACCACACAAAATGCATTCATTTATTTTTTTTGCAAATCAAGTCAAACAAATTGGTTGATTTTGGGGAATGGCTGCTAGCTATTAAGGGCTGGATAGCTCAGGAGGTTAGAGCACCAGTACATGTACACGTATCAAACAAGAGGTTTGTTTTTTGTTTGTTTTTCAGAATTGAAGTCTGGAAAAACTGACTGGGAACTTTTTAACAAATTGCAAAGTGGAGAAAACTTTGACTGAACTTGTATGGACTGGTATTTTCAGCCTGAACAAAGCAATATGAAGCTTTTAACAAAGACTTGCTTTGATGCAAGTTGCCACAAGAATTGTCAGAATATGCGCTATTGATCTTTTGAAAAATGGCAAAAATAAATTTGACTTGACAGGGATTTGAACCCTAGCCCACTGGTTTTGCGTACCAGCGCTCTAACTATCTGAGCTATCCAGCCCTTAGATGGCGGCCTTCCCTGATAGTCAACTAGTCTTTGGCACACCAGTGCTCTTACTATCTGACACGTCTGAGCTATCCAGCCCTTAAATGGTGGCCTTCCCAAATAGTCAACTAGTCTTTGGCACACCAGCGCTCTTACCATCTGAGCTATCCAGCCCTTAGATGGCGGCCTTCCCAAATAGTCAGCCAGTCTTTGCCAGGGTGGGGTAGCATTTTAATTCTAATGTCGCTAGTGGCAGAATGGGATTTTACCAAACAGAGAGTAAATTCAAGAAATCTAGATTAAAATCTGGATATTAAACTGGTCTCACCAATGCCTCAGGCTTGAGTCTCAGGTTTGTCAGCTGCAGACTCCCTGTGGGACAGGAAATAAAATCATGAAAGGCAGAAGAATAAGTGAATATATAATTCAAACAAATAACGGAAAAACTGACTTCTGAAAAAAAAAAAAAATTGTGAAAAATGGCAAAGAAAATTTTCACTGGAATGGGCTTGCGTTTATTAATGGTGCAGTTCGTTAAGTTGTTACAATATTACATGTAGGAAAGCTTAATGGTAATATGTATTAGTGGGGACACCACTACTGTATGTCACAAGTTGGACCTCTGATTTATGGAATTACCCATGTGCAAGCACGTACAGAAGTCTTCTCATGAATCATTCAATATATCGTGAATTATTCATATTAAGTCGTGCATGATTCATGAGGATCATGCCCTGGTTTGAAGGGTGTGCATTCGCTTGCATTTCAGGATGAGCCAGGTCAATCAATAGGCAGTACACAGTGATAAGCAGTTGGAAATATACAGTGGTTTGTCCGTCCAATACATGTACATGTATATTTTGTACATATAAGTTGCAAAAACATAAAAATCAATAGATATGACTGGAAAGCCCACATTGTAAGCTTTCTTTTGGTATATAGCAGAGCTCTATACTCCCTTCCTTTCTGTAGTTAGGACATATCTGCAAATTAATTAGGTCCATGGAGTTAAAATTACAAAAGGCGAGAAAACAGGCTTTGAAAAATCTGACTCTGCTGTGAGGTGTAGGCATGTAAATATCACTCAGTGACCATGTCCCTACCGTATGTAATATCCGCGTTCATTGTTTTGTGAATAGAACCTGAAAGTATATTGCATTGAAGACATGATTTCAGAAGGGGAAAAAACCCCCAAATTTTTGTGAAAATTCCAACCTCTCGACATTGAGCGGGCCATTGTGTGCAAATGCATGGCACGACTTATACTACCACTATATTACATCCTCGAATTCGCCACATGACCTCGACCAACTCGGTGGTCCAGTGGTTAAGACATCTGCACTTAAAAGCAGAAGACTCTTGTTCGAATCCCAACCTAGCTGCCTGTACGGTACGCATGTACATGTATTTTCCCAGTAGGCTATCAAGCAAAGTGCTGGGCAGTGGGCACTCAATGCTTTTTACGCTGAGTAGGGCAAACCCTCACTGAATTACATTCTCCTTGATAAAAAAATCATATCATATCTACAGTACATGTACATAGACTACTGTATACTGTGCCAACAGCACACATACGGTTCATATGTACACGTATGCTGTTCTTAACTGTGCTGTTCATTCGAATTTCTAAAGATTTGAAGAAAGGACTTCTTGCCACCATTCCTTGGCAGAAACACTATGTTGTGAATTGAGCACCTGAATGTCAATTGTCAAGCACAGACCTTACCCGCCATGCAATCTATACAGATTGTAAATTACATAGTATACTCCACATCACCCACAATTATCTACTATAGACAGGAAAAAAACACACCATTCAGATGGATTGATACATAAACATAGACATGGACTTCGGACTTGTTTATGCACATGTAGATACAGTATCTATGCCCCAGTCTTAGTGCCATATGGAGACTATCCAGGACACTTGAAGTGTGTGCTACTCCACCCTGTGGCAGCTTGCTGGTCTATCAGTGCAGGCATCACTTACATGTACACACTGTATGTGCTGTGAGGTGTTCAATGCAGGCTTGTAAAGTGCACAGTATGGTACAAAACCTTAACCTGTCTCAACCTCCTAAACCCATGGCAAAATAAAAAAAAGGTGGAGTCTTGCATGTACGGTATGTATGTAAGTACGGTACATGTAAATGTATCCAAATTAGAGTTACACCATGTTTAACGAAAAACTCCATTTGAAGTGAATTCACTGTTGAGGATTGTTGGGGTCAGCATGGTTGTCTGGTCTGGTGTTCATGTTATGGGGCAGGAGCAGCCACACAATGAAGATAGTCGAATAAAAAAATCTAAAAAGAAAAGGCCCCAAAGAAAGGGCCTAAAGGGAAAGACCCCAAAGAAAAGGCCCAAGAGAAAAGGCACAAAAGAAAGGGCCTAACAATTGTCTGTTACATGAGTGTTAGTCTTTGTTGGGATCAACACTGTACAATACAGTTGGATTTTGTTAGGGCTGGCATTGTATGCAAAGTTACTGCAATATTACCATCATTGCAGGACCCTGCTGAACCCAACAATATCCACTGTTGGATCCTGTTGGGATCAGCAGGCTTCACACTTTCATGCTTGTTGGATACTGTTGGGATCAGCAGGATAGAGTTAGGCTAACAGTGAGGGGGTTAGTAAATGTTGGCGCTTAAGCGGACCTATGCAATTGGACCCTGATCTTATAAAGCTCGCCGCAAAAGCGTGATTCAAAAATGGAGGAATGCCGTGACACAGTCGGATGGATGTGATCGAGTGAGTCTGTCACTATTGATTAGTCGCACGGCTCTGAGCACTGCCCTCATCTTCCAAAGCCAGCCCTCTAAACTCATCCGCAATGCCTTCCACTCCCGGCATGCGCACACGGTCACGCACTGTACAACTACTTGAGCTTGTGAAAGAGAAAAGTTGGCCACATGCTTGAGAAAAAAATGGTGGGGCGTGGCATCGCATACTGGTGTGATACAAAGTACATGTACAATGTACAACGCACTGTACATGTACACTAACTTGTACAGGCTACAATGTGCATCTTCAAATTTCTGTATATGTACATGTACTACTACAGTTTACGTGTACAATGTACATGTACAGTATCTGAGGAGCGTCTGTATTCTTTAACCAATGCCTTCTCAGGCTCTATGGTAATTATGTGATGCAGGCACTGTACATGTGCATGTACATGTAAGAGCATGAGTACATGTATGTAGCTACAGTATGTACTCATGTAATCCTTACAAGTATACAGTACTCATACTGTTGACTGTAGTATACAGTATACTGGTAACATATGATATGGACAGCCACTTACATGTACAGTAGTACCGTACAATGTACACTGTACATGTACATGTACTGTACATGCACACGTGTATGTAATAAGTACAGCATATTACCAGAAGTACATGTACATTGTATATGTAGCTATGTACTCATATAATCTTTGTATACAGTACTCATACTGTTTACTGTAGTATACAGTATACATGTACTGGTAATATGCTGTACTTATTACATACACAAATGTACACGTGTGCATATGTACTGTACATTGTATGGTACTACTGTACATGTAAGTGGCTGTCCATATCATGCACTGCAATTTACACAGAGTGACATGTATGTGTTCTACAAACACATACTAGTTATCACTCTCCCGAACGCACGTTCATTTTGGTGCATAGCGACGACGTCTCACAAATTGCCCCAACGTATGTACGCACACTGACGTCTGTCATTAGTACCTCACAGTATTGTCCGACCTACCCCTACCCTCCCTTCCCTCGTACAGACGGGGATACACTGCATCAACATTTCATGCATTAATCCGTGGCCCCGTACGATGCCCACACAGATCAATGAGTGAACTGATAATGCCCTTAGGGCTGTCCATACTGTGTGTACTGTACAGTCCCATGTGCATGTGCAGCCAGACAGCAGGCATACGTATAGTACATGTATGTACCTGCAAGCCATTCTGATGCCTCTTAGATGTGGAAAAGGTTATCATCCACCCACGCATGCAGACGTACACACGCATTGCTGGCGTGTTGTCTCAGAAGATGTCTCCTTCTAACAAAACACACCGTGGATTATATGCCATAATGCCTCTATAATACTGTATGTACTTTACTGTGGATTGTAAGCAAGAGTGTGTGGTTCCATATCCATCCTATGAGGTTTCACTCCATTGATCTTGAGTTCTTTTCATTTTAAATGTAGAGTTATATTTAAATGGGGTCCCAGAGCACTCAAGCCTTGGAAGTGCTGCTCCGGCATCCAGTGCGGCTTGGTACATGTGGGTCACACCGTACATACTGCTCTGTACTTGTGTACTGAGAGAAATGGAGCTGAAGTTAAGACGGCTGAGTGGATGCAAATGAAGCAAGAGGAGAGGCCTCTGCCTGGCTAGGAGGGGGAGGGAGAGTCTACAACAGCTGCACCTTGAGGGAGCGGATGGATGGAGAGAGAGAGAGAGGAAGGGAGGGAGGGAGGTGGGGGGGGGCAGGGAGGCAGGGATGGAGGCAGGGAGGGAGGGAGGCAGGCAGGCAGGCAGGGAGGAAGGGAGGCATGGAGGGAGCGAGGGAGGCAGGGAGGGAGGCAGGGAGGGAGGGAGGCATGGAGGGAGAGAGGGAGGCACAGAGGCACGGAGGCAGGGAGGGAGGGAGGCAGAGAGGCAGGCATAAAGGCAGGCAGGCAGGCAGGGAGGCAGGCAGGCAGGGAGGCAGGCAGGGAGGCAGGGAGGCAGGCAGGCGGGAGGGAGGCAGGGAGGGAGGGAGGGAGGGAGGCAGGCATGGAGGGACGGAGGGAGGCGGGTAGGCAGAGAGGCAGGGAGGCAGGCAGAGAGGTAGGGAGGCAGGGAGGAAGGGAGGGGAGGGAGGCAGGGAGTCAGGCAGGCAGGGAGGGAGGCAGGCAGGCATGGGGGAGGCAGGCAGGCAGGCAGGGAGGCAGGGAGGCAGGCAGAGAGGCAGGCAGGCAGGGAGGGGGAGAGGGAGACAGGGAGGGAGGGAGGCAGGGAGGCAGGCAGAGAGGCAGGCAGGCAGGGAGGGGGAGAGGGAGACAGGGAGGGAGGGAGGCAGGCATGGAGAGCCAAAGAAAAAAGCAGAATCTCGAGTGACCCCCATTGAATCATGACCACATGAAACAAAGATTGGAGCACTTGTTCAGGCACTTGTACCCCTACAGTCAATCCCCAGGCCTAGCTGTATCCTTCAGGGAAATGATGCGTCTGAATGATGTTCGAACCGGCAGGTTGCATCCAATCTCGCCGAAATATCACTTCTCCTTTTTTCATTCGTCTTCTGTTGCATCCGTCTCTGCTGCCTTGTATCAGATTTTCCCGCGGCTCATTACTAGTTGACAAGGTAATGCTCTGAGCTGTATGGGTATGGCAGACAGGCAGGCAGGCTGTAGATCTCAATCTCACTCGTGTTTTTTTCTTCTTTTCATTCTCGGATGGTAATTTAGGACGTTCCTGGAGGCTTCTGGATAACTAAATCTAACTCTTTGATCTGCACAGATCTTACAATAAAACGTGACTTCAAATGAAAGAGAAAAATGTTGTGAACAAACACAGCCTTTGATGACAAAGTGTAAATTGCCCAAAAATTTACATATTGTCGAAACTTTACAAATTGCCGAAATTTTACAAATTGCCGAAACTTTACAAATTGCCAAAATTTTACAAATTGCCGTCAATGTACAATTTGAGAACAATCAGTCAGTCTCACTTCAAGTTTGGTGTTAAATCTCACGGGGCCACCGCATCACATGACCACTCTTACACTGCCCAATAAAAGACAAGGCGAAATTACATGTACATTTCCCCCCAAAAAATGTGTCACTTTCGAAGCATTCTTTTCCCCTTCAAAACGCAATTTTCATTTTCTGCTACGCGGATGGATTCGTCAATTTAGGAAAGTCCCGACCGGTGTGTAGGGGGCTTCTCAAATGAAATCTCGCGTCCCATTGTGCCTCTAAAGCCTGGTGTTGTTTGTTTAGCATACATATGCACAGTGCTCATCTGTGCAATATACATAGTAACAGAGGCATGCGGAAATGCTGTAAGAGCGTACAAGGCGAGAGAGAGAGAGAGAGAGAGACAGAGACAGATAGAGGGACAGAGAGAGAGAAGGAGAGAGAGAGAGAGGGAGGGAGGGAGAGAGAGAGAGACAGATAGAGAGACAGAGAGAGAGACGGAGAGAGAGAAAGAGACAGAGACAGATAGAGAGACGGAGAGAGAGAAGGAGAGAGAGAGAGAGGGAGGGAGGGAGAGAGACAGACAGAGAGACAGAGACAGATAGATAGAGAGAGAGAGAGGGGGAGAGAGAGAGAGAGAGAGACAGAGAGACAGAGACAGATAGATAGAGAGAGAGAGGGAGAGAGGGAGAGAGAGATAGAGAAAGAGACAGAGACAGATAGAGATAGAGAGAGAGAGGGAGAGAGAGAGGGAGAGAGATAGAGATAGAGAAAGAGACAGAGACAGATAGACAGAGAGAGAGGGAGAGAGAGAGAGAGAGGGGAGAGAGAGAGGGAGAGAGATAAAGACAGAGAGAGACAGACACAGATAGAGATAGAGAGAGAGAGGGAGAGAGATAGAGATAGAGATAGAGATAGAGAAAGAGAAAGAGACAGATAGAGATAGAGAGAGAGAGGGAGAGAAAGAGGTAGAGAGGGGGAGATAGAGAGAGAGAAATAGACAGGGACAGACCTAGAGAGACAGACAGAGAGGGAGAGAGAGAGAGAGGGAGAAAGGGAGAGAGAGAAAGAGAGAGAGACAGAGAGGGAGAGAGAGAGAGAGAGGGAGGGAGGGAGAGAGAGAAAGAGAGACAGAGACAGAGAGAGAGATAGACAGAGAGAGAAATAGACAGACAGACAGACAGATAGACAGAGAAAGAGAGAGACAGAGAGAGAGAAAGTGACAACCATGTTGAGTCAATACCGAAGCAGACTGGGGCCTGCCTCTGCGCTTGATGAGGAAAAACAGAAAAAACGCATGTCATCAACTCGGCACAACCGAGGTGTATTGATTTGCGTCCGACCGATCTCGGCCCATAACCCAAGCCAGAAACGAGCATCCAGCCAAGGTCATCGAGGCAATTACGACTAGGAATTATGATCCGCGTATCGCTCCTCCACGCACAAACACACCGGCACAAAAACAACACCCCAATTGAACGGACAAAATAAATAAATTAGTGGGAAATAAATGAGGCAATGAGCTGTGGGGAATATTTGACACGTGCGCACGCAATGTACTGTGAGCCTATATCAGAATTGACAATTCATTTGAAAGGGACGTCTGGATGGTGTGAAAGTCGATCTGTAGTCAGTTCAGTGAGAGAGTAAAGCCAAATCATGTTCAGGCACAGCCTTGGATTTTTCCCCCGTTTTTTTTCTTTTCTTCGCAAGGTATACATGTACGTCCAGGACTGTGCTCGATTTCATCCACTCCATGCCGCAGCTGTATGCACGGCTGTGAATTATTAACTGCATACAGTGAACGTGTACTGAACGCTGTTTTTTTTTCTGTTTTTTTCAATAGGGGAAAGTCTCAGAATGCTGGGCCTCACAATCCAATTAACACCAAGAAAAGGAGACATTTCTGCTCTGCACGGATACAACGTAAAGGCTTCAGTTATCGATCAACTACTGTACATGTGTACACTGTATACATGTACATGAACGGTATACTGTGTATACATGTACAGTACATGCTTGTACACGTATGTACAATGTACACACATACATGTACATGTAGATATGGACATGTCTGTGTACGGGGTACATGTATGCTATGTACACATGTACACTGTACCTGCTACATGAAATGTACACAGTGCACATGTACATGTATACCGGTACATGCACATGTACAATTACGGATGTACATGTATACTACGTGTACATGTACAATTTCGGATGTACATTTATACTACGTGTACATGTACGTGTACATGTACAATTACGGATGTATATTTATACTACAATGTACGTGTACATGTACAGTGTACGTGTACATGTACACGTACACGTACGTGAACAACAGGAAAATGTATGTACATGTACATGTACATACATTTTCCTGTTGTTCACATGTACATGTACACGTACATGTACATGTGAACAACAGGAAAATGTATGTACATGTACATGTACATGTGTACATCATGCAGCATTGTGTATCTGTGCTGGGGAAAGATTGACTACGCCTCCAATTTCCGTTCGCCATCAAATTTCATCATTCCTTAAAATTCCCTGGACACTTCACTGGCTGAGTACATTCTACGACCAAATCACATACAAATCAAAGCCAAGGAGATACAATGTACATGTACAGTGTACATGTACATATGTGTATACATACCAGTACATGTACATGTACACACACATGTACATACCGGTACATGTAGTACATGTACATGTACACTGTACAGTCATGTATACATGTACATGTACATGTATGTAGTACATACATTTATACATAAACTGTTTGTACACGTGTACATGTACTGGGTAGGGCCTAATTAATGTTTCAGCCTATCTGCCTATCAGGCATGATGGTCCTGCAGACCTGTGATTTCACCAAAGTTGCCAAACTCATCGTTAACTTAACGATCAATCACACGACGATGAGTCATGAGTGATACGCAGAAACCATGCAGTGTATCACAACTTACGATGGGTTATTCATATCGTATGTTCAGTTACGACGCATTGTATACAGGCTTTGTGAAATCCAGCCAGGGGGGGCATAGACTCCAAGGCACATGTACTGGCCGGCCAGCCAGCCGGCCACCTGAACGTACATGTATCAGGGTCAGCTAGGAGCCCAGATGGCCATCCCGAAATTCCAGGAAAAGGAAAAAGATATCCGTTTGCAATAAAATTCATTTTTTTTTTAAATTCTGAGCCACAAAAAGATCAATTTTCGCTATTTTTTTCTAATTGATATAACATGATGTTTGCGTCAAGGAGAATGTATGTAATTCAAAGAGGTTTTTGCCCTTACTTGAATGAGGTACTGTATCAGGCACCGTGCAAAGCACTGAGCATTCAGTCGTTACCACGTTGAGTTTTTGAATTTTTTTGAATTGTTATTTTTTTTTTCTGCATTGTACATGTAATGTGTTTACAAGCTTTCCATATATAAAAAGTCAGGCAAAACAGATCTAATCAATTTTGAGAAGGCCATCGTCTTTGGGCTGGGTGCAATGTACATAGCTGAGATGGTAAGATTAATGGGACGCAAAACCAGAGGTCTTGGGATCAACTCCAGGTCCAGAAAGGACCTGCTAGGATCGAAAAGTCGGTTTTACGAGCAGTTTGCAACATTTTTGCATATTATTAAGTCTACAATTTCAATTCAATTCAATGCGCATTTATTCCTATTTCACCATGTTCATATCATACATAAAATTAATATATAACATGTATGTATGTAAAACAATTGAACAGGATTTCTTCTGGCAAAGTATTGTTCCCACATGTACGTATGTACTGTAACAGACGCATTTCCATTCAAATTTGTGACTTTTACAGTATGTACAATATACGTGTATAAATAAGATTAAAGGCTTTATGGTTGAAATAATATCAGGAAGGTTGGCGGTGACATCATGAATTCATAAGGACTCTTAAAGAAGAGGTAATTTACATGTACATGTATACACTGTATGTATTTGTATGGTTCTGAACCCGAGTGATCACTCAAGTTCTTTTCAGAACCATACCTCTTCTCTAAGAGACCTTATACATGTACATGTACATGGTGTCACCGCAAACCCTCCTATAGTATAACGTACATGTGTACAATTGTGCATATACAGTACATGTACTTGTACATACATGTACATGTAGCACACAGTACTAAAATCATTTATTGAGCTAGGATTAACCTTTGACCGTGGACCCTGGATTCACACAATTCTAGGGGTAACCCTGGTCTACACATACATGTGCATTAGCCAATTCCATCAATCCCCCTCTAACATTGTCTCACTTACGATCAATCGCAAGACAATGAGCAATGCACCAAAACCATAGGGCACATTTCAACAAGCTTACAGTACGAAGGGTTATCATTATCATTATCAATCATAAGTTGAGTTACATGTATGATGCATTTTAAGGCTTTGTGAAATCCTTACCATGTATCATAGAAGTACAGAGTACAAGTACATGTACACCTGTACACATACAGGTAACACTCATAAATTATGCCCGCTATGCCATGTCCTCTAATGATAATGCCATCAGATTTACTACGGTACAGGATGAAGGGATTGGGGGGCCTGCCTGCCTGCATACATGTGGAACTCATCCGACATGGGTGCCCCCCATGGGATTAATCAACGGCTGATGGAGTGTACAATCATGGTACATGTACAATGTACATGGACATGGATATGGGCAAAGTGGGGTTATTCTATTCCACTCTACGACTACTTGTATTCACTATTGTATATGATATACACACGTGTGCATGTACTATGGGCGTGAATCTAATGCCTTGTGGAGACCTACATGTACCGGTATGTACATGTACTGTAGGTATAGTGTATACATGTACAAACATGTACATGACATGTAGGTTGAATATATACATCTAGATCTCCACCTCTAGAGGGAAATTGTAATGTCTCCACAAGGTTTTCATGAAACTGATATTTGAAAATAACTCAAAAACGGGGGGGTAAGAATCTGTTGCATATCGAAGTGTTACATGTGTTCGTACGTGTACACGTACAAGTCCAAAAATATTGAAAAATTGTATTATAAATTTATACGTACATCGTGCACATGTACAGTCATCGTGTACTGAACATGTAAACACTTGTAAACTGTACATGTACAGTACATGTACAGTATGTACATGTACATGTACATGTACAGTGTATTGTATACATGTACCGGTACACTACAACATTGTGCACATGCATGACATGTACATGTGTTCTTCATGCACTTAGTGGTACACTGGTCAGTGGCAGCCATGTCAGCTACCAGAATGACCTTTCAGCATTTTCCAGCACTTCCCTCCAAGCCTAATGTAATTCTGCGCCACAGCTGACAGGCTGGGTGGCTGGCCACATATTAATATGTTGGCATTTACTGTAAGAATGACAAACTATACACTCGTCTCAAAGAGGCCTCAGCTAAATCAGGCAGGCAGTGCTGCTGTGTGCACATATCTAGAAAAAACAACCTACATGTACACATGTACAGTACTGTATGTACTGTAAGTGTATACAGTACTTATTTGAATCTGAAAGAGCTATGCTATAGTGCTACAATGTAATGTTAATGTAATGTAGGTTGAGTGCATAGGGTCAGACAGTTATTCTTCAGTATTACATATGTATACGTACATTGTACATTGTGCATGTACATGTACATGTACTGGTATGTACATGTACAGAAGACTGCACTATAAAATGTACATGTACCTGTATGAATACATGGTGCAAGCATGTTACATGTACATGTACATGTGTATACATGTACATGTATGTTTTCAAATTATACACAGTTTATTAAAACCTTACATCAATTTTCCATACATGTACACATACATGTACATGTACCTCACATGTACACTGTACATGTACGCAATGTGCCATATTACATGTAGCATGTACATGTACATATGTACACGTATACACATGTACATGTATACACTGTATGTGCAATGCACAACAGACTGCATACAATAATGACTGTATAAGCCGCAGCTTATACCATGTATACCATACAGCCAGGTACCTTGATTTTGCCCATAAAAAATCTTACTGCAGCTAATTCAGCTAGTGGGTTATAGTACACTGAGCCTTGAAGAATGAAATTGGCATTAAACATACATGTAGGACAATGTCCCAATTGGTAGTCAACTGTACTAGCGTTCAATTACTGTATATCCTTTAACTGCTCTGTTTTACGTGTACACGTGTATTTGTTTTAATGCACGGTACATGTACATGAATGAAACTTCTTCAAACTGCAGCAATGAGTGAAGTAAATCTATATACAGTAGCCTATAACGTAAAGAGGCCATATGTTTCAAACACCAATTGTAAATGTACATGATAGTGTACAGGGCTCCTATGATACATGTACCGGTAATGCTCATCCAAAATGTTTCAATACTTTTTTTCAATTCGCTTGATCAACGTATTGCATCAACGTGCACTAGCACACGTCTACGAGAGCTGTCGATCCTCTCCCCTTTCCTGCATACAGTACAGGAAATGGTCACCTCTGCCAACAGATTTCCTTTGCCCCTGGGGGGAAAGATCTCTAGCCTAACTCAGTGTAGGATTGCATCAGGCATTAAAGCTGCGATAAGACCACTCCTTGACTGTGGTTTCAGAAGTTGATTTCACCCATCGCCAACGTATCGTAGCTTACGATCAATCGCGAGACGATGAGTGATGCACAGACACCATACGACTTATCAAAAGTTACGATGGTTTACCAAGTGTAAGGCTTTGGGAAATCGCAAACCAATTGATTGCATCAGATATCAAATCCGCGATAAGACCACTCGTTAACTATGGTTCAGGGGTAGATTTCACCAAACCCATCGTAGTTTACAATCAATAGGAAGACGATGAATGATGTACAGAAACCATACGACTTATCAAAGATTACGATGGGTTACAAAATCATTTAAGGCCCTGTGAAATCTCAAACCAATTGATTGCATCAGACATTAATTAAAGCCGTGATAAGACCACTCCTGGGTTGACTATGGTTCCGGTGTAGATTTCACCAAACCCATCATAACTTACGATCAATCGCAAGACAATGAGAGATGCACAGAAACCATACGACTTTTCAAAAGTTACGATGGGTTACAAATCTAGTGCCTTGTGAAGACCTACATGTAGTCCAATACGTTGAATAGGTATCCACAGGGAAATTGTAAAGGTGTAACATGTAGGTCTCCATAAGGAGTAAGGGTGATGGGTAAGGAGACAAATAAAGTAGACTGTTTCAAACGATGAGTTCCTCCAGTTCTTTTCAGATGTATACTCACAAAAGAGAGAGAATTTCACATGAGCTGTCGCCGCAAATCTATTACTCCTGAGCTATTCTCACCATGATGGAAACCTTCCAATCCCATTTGCCACGGACCTCACTACCCAACGGAGAGGAACCGAAAGCCCTACGCCAAAAAACTCTACGGCCGCGAGGAGCCAGCCAAGGTGATGCGCCTTACCGCTGAATATGCCCAGGTTGAGGTTCTCGCTGTCCAGGTTCTGCACATATTTGCCCAGGTGCTTGTTGAGCAGACCGGCCAGAATGGACTTCAGCACCATGGCTGCTTCCGTCCGTACGTCCGCGCCGCTCCCGGTAAGATCTCACGCCGGCGGGGGGAAGAGGAGAAGGGGGGGAGGCCTTGTCGGTTGGCTGATGTCTGCTTCAGACGGGAGGAAGTTCCGTGCCGACGACGATCATTCCCGTTGTTGATCCGGGCCGGTCTCACTGCATCTGCACAAGGTGCCTGGAATTATGCAAAAGGAAATTGCTCACTGTTGTGGGGATTCACATTATCTTCATCCTTGTTTGTCCTAATGTTAAGCCCGAGGGGGGCGCCCTTTCAGAATGGGTTCGGGCGTAATAAACCCAGTGCTACCGCTACCACTAAATAGGCGTGAAGCCTACCAGGGTTAGGGATATAGTGATTTCCACAATCCTAATAAAAAAGAGCAAGAGGCAAACATCTTGGGGTCATCTTGTGCATTTCCTGGTCTCCTTACCGGAGGATGCATGTCCTCCACTACTTGAAGGGATCACACCATTCCTTCACCAAGGGACGCTGCTACTGGGCGCTGCCTACGACCTTGCATTTATTACAAAAACAAGCCCCAAAAAAGACAATGGCCTCCCTTTGATGCACTTGTATACTTAGAGGGCATGACGTTTCTCAAAGGCCTTTGAGAAAGGTCCAGCTAGGATCGAAACGTCAGGCCCTGTAATTTTTGAGATTTATGTATTGCAGGTCATTTTAGTCAGTGAGCAGTTTGCAACAGTTTTTGTATTAACTACTTGTATACTTGTATATTCTGCAGTAACAGTTACCGGTACATATGTATACATGTACACTGTGCACATCTCAGGGTAAGTAGGGATTATGGGAAATTATAGAGGATGGGAAAGCCGGCAGAATCTTGGCAATTGCTGATGGAGGACCCTGACAACCAAGAGTGGCAGAGCATGGTGGCATCTGTACTTATAGGGACCCCAGAGGCTGAAGCACTTGGATGGGGCAGCCTGAGAGAGGAAAGGTTCTATTCATAATCCTGAAGTAAGACTGCTTCAACCCTGGTTTAGAGCTTTTGTGTATGCTTCAATCCCCATGGGCAATGGAGGGATGGAAAGGGAAGAGAAGGGCAGGGCAAGGCAGGGAAGAGGAGGGGATGGCAGGGTATAGGGCAGGGCAGGGCAGGGCAGGGCAGGGCAGGGCAGGGCAGGGCAGGGCAGGGCAGGGCAGGGCAGGGCAGGGCAGGGCAGGGCAGGGCAGGGCAGGGCAGGGCAAGGCAGGGCAGGGCAGGGCATGGCATGGCATGGCAGGGCAGGGCAGGGCAGGGCAGGGCAGGGCATGGCAGGGCAGGGCAGGGCAGGGCAGGTCAGGGCAGGGCTGTGCAGGGCAGGGCAGGGAAGGGAATGAGGCAAGGCAGGGCAGGGCAGGGCAGGGAAGGGAAGAGGAGGGGATGGCAGGGCAGGGCAGGGCAGGACAGGGGAGGACAGGGCAGGGCAGGGCAGGGCAGGGGTGGGCAGGGCAGGGACCAGCTTATCTCCTCCAGCCATCTTGCTATCTATACTGGTTTCTTATTCATTCCCAATGTCATTATGCATTTTATAATTTAATAAAGGTCCTATATTAGGATTGAAAGGCACATCATCTTTTCTGAGGTCAATTTCAATTTTACGATCAATCACAACACGATGAGCAATGCACAGAAACCATACATCGTTAGTTGAGTTACATGTATCATGCACCGTAAGGCCCTGTGAAATCCAGCCCTCATTTGAGCCAGTCAATAGTTTTCAACATTTGTGTCTGGCTTTAAGGCAAACTCGTGCATATGTTGAAGTCATTAAAAGCAGCATTTGACAAACTGTATTGGCCACTGGCCAGTGTAATTTATGATATGACTACAAAGTCAACTACATGTACTGTTCAGTACTGTATACACGTACACACTGTGGTACATGTACATGCCAACAGTACATTTATTGGTACTGCCAAAGATAGAGAGTGACATGACATACATGAACTGAAGATAGAGCCATGAAGCTCAGCATATGGAATGAGAATCCAGGGGTCTTGTAAATGGTTGGTGAGCGCAATTTAATTCGGAGACAATCTGCGGGCTCTTGAATACCTACATTGTACAGTATGCTGACAGTGCTCATGCGTGGGTGCTTTACAGTACATGTATGTACACTCCAATCCTCCAGACCTCCACTATGTACACTGCATTACACATCAGTGTGGGCACAACATGATTGTATTCAAAGATCAAACATAGCAGTGCGTTCAGTAGCCCCGTACATGTATGGCTGATATACATGTAGGCCCTTTTCCCCCAAAACGGCTTAGGCTTCGGCACCGGCTTCGTCTGTTATCCAACTTAGGCTGAAATCACAGGCTGGAGTTCTTTGTTGAAGTTGTAGCTTTGGATTATTTTGGATTCTTGGATTCAAAACTGCAGTTTTCAAAGAACAAAGTCAAAGGCCTACTATTTTCATGCCTTTTACTTAGTTTAAAATGGATGAATGAAATGGAGACAAAGCCGGCGCCTGAGCTGAAGCAGGAATTTGTGAACAAAAAGGGACTTCTAAAGCTGCAGTGCCTCAGGCAGAGAGACAAGGGAGCTGGTGTCCGGGTCGATATGGATCTGGGATCATTCCATATGTTTGCCACATTTTGTGTTTGGATACATCACTAGTTGTTGGATTTTTTGTGTCAGGTCTGACAACATGCATTGCAGTTGGGAGTCATGTTTGCACTATGCGCCTCTCGAACAATCCATGCTTAAATGCACACAATATGGTTTCTGTTCATGAATAATGTTTGAAATTCATGCATGTGTGCAAGCACACTGTAACTAAGTACTGTATGTACATGTACATGTAGTGTCAGTGTACAATGCACATCTTCCCTCGCCCTTTGTGTGTACAGTTATCTGCATCCCACTTCCTTCCCTTTTTGTCCTTCCTCTGTCATGTGTGTCACTGGACTTTCATTCCCCTGACTGTCTGTGTACATGCATATGTCCTCCTTGTCACTTTGCTAGGATCGAAAACGTCAGGCCCTCCAACTTGGATTGATGTATTGCAGGTCATTTAGTCAGTGAGCACTGAGCAGTTTGCAATTTTTTGGGGGGTAATTTACTAAATATACAAACAATATCCCCGGATATTTTTTTCTAAGATTGAAAATCGTTTGCAAACAGACATAGGCCTACCTGAACAAGTACAGGCTCAGAAGTTGAGAAAAAGATTAAATTATTTGCAAAGGGCAAGAAAACCACGTGTACAATTACTTTTCATCAGTTCAGTTAACATTTACAAGTCATTTTTACATCTCTATCTGCAAATGTTGTATATTTTCCTTTAAATACATGTAGCTAATGATATATACCACGATCTATTTTACATATGTACCAGTACATGTATATGAAAATGTCAAGGCCATAAAACCTTACAATGAGTTTAGTTTGTTGCTCCGAGCAAAAGCCAATAAAATAATTTATAATTCAAAGATTTACTAAAATATTTCCAACTGCTAAGCGTAGCTGACTGGAATGATCTTTTTCTTTCTTTCAAGGGGAATACACAGGAACATCGCTGGGATGCCGTCTAGGCAAATCTTAATTTGAAACAGGCCAGTGACTTGGCAGTGAGTTATAGGAGTTTTCCATTAAAGGTGAAGGGTGTACAAAGCTATCATTATAGCGTAGGGGGGCCTGCCTACAAGGCCACGGCATGATGAGGTAGGGTGGCCAGTTCCTTTCCTCGCCGCCGCCCTTACAACCTTCCCCTCTGCTCGAAAAGTGATCCAGGTACCCCCGGGGCAGGGTTGTTCACTCCCCCAGGTGTCCACTTCAACCGACACACTTGAGTGAGCACGCTTCCAGCACACCAAGACCCAGTAGGTCCTATCCAGTGCAGTATCCATTAGGTCCGTTTCCACTACACCAAATCAACGCGATTATTGGGATCGCGATTTGCATCGCGATTCAAACTCCACTTTTTTGTTTTACGTGTGTGGACACAATAAACGCGATTATTAGCGGGATTTGAATCGCCATTCGGACTCCACTAAGAGTGAGACTTTTTTCAAATAATGGCATTTATTTGCAACGCGGAGTGTGTGTCGAAACGCTCCGCTGAATCACACCGTTTTTTTTATCCCACAATGCACTGCTCACACTCCGATTGACAGGAAGCACCGTGCTTGTTTATTATGTCTCCCTGCATGGGCCACCCTCAAGGACACGCCCACCGTTTGACCACAACTGCTGACCACAATCGGCTCGCGATTTTTTGGGCCTGTGTGGACGAGACCTAAAAAAACCCAGGTTTTTGAAACGTGATTCAAATCGCGATTATTTTTGTAGTGGGAATGGCCCCATTGTTCCCACCTTCACGGAGCTAATCTCCACATCAGGATCTCTCTCTCGGTCTCTCCGCTACTAATGCTACATTACATTTATAAGGCCCAAACTCTGAATTTGAATCTCCTGTACAGATGAACAGAGCATACTGTTCAAAACCATCAAGTTCTTCCAAGTTCTTCCCTAGCAGTCAACCACATATGACAGTGACACACATGAGTGAGCACACACACAGTACACCCACAACTAGGATCCTGTGCAGCAACCCTTGTTCCCGCCTTTACAGTTCCCGCCTTCACCCTTTACTGAGCTAATCCCCTCACCAGGATCCCTCTCTACACTACATAAGCCCCACTCCCAGTTGGAATCCAGCAGTCTCTTGAAGACGAGCAGAGTATACTGTTCGAAACGTCGAGTTCCTCCAGTTCTTATCAGAACAACACTTACTCACAAAAGAGAATTTCCATGGTGTCACCGCAAACCTAATTATCCCGCTATTCTCACCATGCAAACCTTCAAATGTCACTTCTTCCAAGTTCTTTTTTGGAACCACACACACTCACTAAATAGAAATTGCCTGGTGTTAATACAGTGCTGGAAACCGATCACTTAGACCTTAATCACATGTCCGGGGCTCTTGAGGAAGGTCAAACTGTTATTGGAGTGGAAGGCTCTAGGCCTAGATGCTTCAAATGAAAGAAAATAATAAGCAATGATTTATGCAGCCTCAGGTGACCAGACAGTCCAGACCACAGACAGCACTATTGTATGCACATGAGAGTGATGATGAAGCTAACGCTTAAACCATCTGGTGACTGCAGATGTGTTCGCATACATAACATGCGCACCAATGAAATAATTACGCTTAATTACGACATGAATGGGCTGTGAATCACTCTGACACTATATGCAAAGTTCTGCATGTACTGTACGTCCGCAATACATTACACAAGTATGCATGATGTATGGAGCAGGTATAGTGCAGTTTTTCCTTTCTGTCTGTATGTCTGTCTGTCTGTTTGCTTGTCTATTTGCCTGTCAGTCTATTTCTGTCTATGTCTGTCTGTCTGTTTGCTTGTGTATTTGCCTGTCTGTCTATTTCTGTCTATGTCTGTCTGTTTGTCCATTTGCCTGTCTATCTGTCGGTCTGCCTGTCTGATGTCTGTCTGTCCATTTGCCTGCCTGTCAGTCTGTCTGTCCATTTGCCTGCCTGTCTGTCTGTCTGTCCATTTGCCTGTCTGTTTATATCTGTCTGCAATTTCCATTTGCCTGTCTGCCTGTCTGTACTTGTGCATATATTTGTCTGTACATGTACATGTGTACATGTACTGCATGTACAGTGTATGTATCTAGTGTACATGTACATGTACATGTACGTAATAAACTACGTATACATCTCTGTATTGTGTGTTAGGCAAGAAGCAAATACAAATTATGGCCACACCTATTACAGTCCTCAATTCTAAAGCAGGGCTTGAAATGAATGGATTTGGGGGCTACAAAAAAATCAGACTCTCTAGAAAAAGCAAACAAATCCCAGCTTCAGAGGGTGTACAGTGTACTGCTCATTTGCTGAATCGCTTCAACCGGGCATTATGATAATTTGCATTGAGCTCCGTGTACTTCAACCTTGGTGGTTGCTCTACAAACAGCCAGTTGTGCCCTCAATCTGTCAATAGCCAGGCTTAAATCAGGGCCAAAAGCGGCCTTGGCCTGAAACTGAAACAAACTCAAAGGGCCGATTATGTTCATTGCAACTCTCTATATCTGATATATATATGCTGTGGTGGGAGATCAGAAGACAGATACATGTACTTGACTACAGAGTATGTAGTGTACTGCAGAATGGAAGAGCTTTGAGACCAAAAGCAAAAACCACTGTATGTCAACTAATGTACTACAGTGCTCAAAAGTTAGAGGGCCTGATGTTTCGATCCTAGCAGGACTTTGCCTTTGAGAAAGCTCCTGCTAGGATCGAAACATCATGCCCTCTAACCTTTGACATTGATGTAAATATTGCAGGTCATTTTATTTTTAGACAGTGATGAGTTTGCAACAGCTTTTGTACTAACTTCAAAAACAGAAATCGATCAAACAAATTTACATTGGGGTTATTTCCACTACACCAAATAAACGTGATTATTTAGATCACAATTTGAATTGCGATTCAAACTCCACAATAAACGGGATTATTAGTGGGAGTTGAATCGCAATTTGGACTCAACTATTACAAATAGTGAGACTTTTTCAAATAATCGCATTTGTGATGCGGTGTGTGTGGGAACGCTCCACTGAATCGCATCGCTTTGTTTTAATCCCACAATGCACCGCTTAAGCTCTGATTGACAGAATTCAGAAAGTGCCATGCTTGTTCATAATTACATGTCTGCCTGAGTGGCCACCTTCAAGGACACGCCCACCATTTGACCACAACTGCTAACCGCAATCGGCTCGCGATTTTTTTGCGATGCGATTTTTTGCCTGTCATGCCAGGTGTGGACACGACAAAAAAAAAACCTGGTTTTTGAATCGCAATTCAAATCGCTATTAATTTCATAGTGGAAACGGCGCTACTTATCTACATAGACTGCACTGTTGACCAACCCCCGCCCCTGTACTATTACTAGTTACTAAGACTAATCTATAATCAGGCCGTGGGCCCATTTAATTAATTTGTTTACAATTCCGCATACATCAATCAATCCGTCTCAAAATACACTGCCGTTGTCATCGCTTCGCCTCTTCTGTCTTGGACTGTCATCTAGGCGTAGCCCCTGATGAATCCACTTCATTCGATAATTTGATTAAGAGCTTAGAACGCAATTCTGTCCCTGTTGTTCAAGCACGAGCCGATATTTTTTTCCGGCCAGCCATGTCATCCAAGGCCGACTTCTTAACCACGTAAAACGGACGGGCAGGTCAATTATTTTATTAAAAATAAAATAAAAATGTACCGGGCCATTTTTTTCCCCTAGAGCCAAATCACGGTTCTAAAAGCAGAATCGGCGAGCTTGAATACCAGCAGAAATCACACAGCGCTGACTGAAAGATAAAATCAGATTTTTTTAACTTACATTTCAGAGCGATTTGTGGGGGCAAATACGGGGATCATCACTCCCGTCTGTCATCGGTATCACTCGCGATCCAGATAGTACTGCAGTGGTTGAAATGTAAATAATAAATAAATAAAAAAAACGGGGTCATTGGAACACAACATCGTCGTTATTAATAGGGGTGTATATTTATAAGATGGGCAGGAAAGAGTATCATTTTTAATTTCATGGCTCTAAATTCGTGTTCCTTTTGAATTGCATGTTTCATTTTATTCTATTTTAAAGAGTAATCAATTTTACAAATATTTTGTTCTGCCTGAGAAAATTTCTGCACACATTTAATCTTGCGGTAGAGATTGGCTACCCAATGTATAAATGACCTCGCCCAGACTGGAGTTGATTAACCGCAAGAGGGCGCTCGTTTATACGAGGGGGTTGTCCCGGTAAATTTAGAAAACTTCTTTAACTTTTTAGGATCCAGCCGATGTTTACAATCTTCATCGCTGTCGTCACTTGAATTTGCCTTTGACCGGGAAGCTTACCCCATTTAAACATTCCATAAAGGTAGAAGTATTAGTATTACCGGTTTTGCTGAATAACTTTCTTTTGCTCGTGTCATTTATTTTCGAAACGGCTTTAAACGAAGTTTTTTTGCGGAGTTTTTGTTTTCCTCGATCATGTGTCAATTACTTAGTCATTCAATGAGTAGCCAGAGTAACTGTTTGTTACCTCACTCAGCTTTTAGAAACCATTTTGATTTTTTTCGATTTCAGTCAAAACTGACTCCTTCGGCAATTCATGCTGAAATGCTCCTGGCTAGCGCAATCACCCTGACAAATCACCACTTTTCAGAATTTTGATAGTTTGAAGTGAACTTTGTTCGACCATGGTTCGACAGTCAAAATATCAACATGGTTAAAAACATAACACACAGGCTACAGTTATACTGTAGCTGGTCATTAGACTGGTCTGTTCATAATTGGCGATTCTTTGGCAAGTTTGCTGAGAACAACTACGGAGTAAACCTGGGAATTGGAGTTTATTGAAATTTGGTGAAGATTGGAAATACTTTCCATAAAACTTAAAAGGTCTAACTATATGCAAACAGTTTCCAGATAAGTGGAATTTGGGATTTACACGAAATTTTGGAAATCTTCAGATAAGACTGCATGGGATTGTCAAGTGTTGTCCGAACATTAGTCTCTTCCAGTGTGATTTTTAATGCTGTCATCATGCATCATTTTGGCAGGATGGAGCTACCAAGACAGGCTCCCACTGACCTTGAAGTAGCCTTCGTCACCAGGCTGAAAGTAGCTGTCGCTACCGCCATCATCCGATGCAAACCCAGCCAAATGACTGCCGGGCAGTATGCCGAGAAACTCGGGCAGAGACTAAGGTGAGGGGGGAAATGCATCGCTGGTATCTTGCTGATTTTTTTTTTTTTTTTTAAATGGCAAAGAAAACTTGGACTGGACCAGGACTTGAACCCTAGACCTCTGGTTTTGCGTACCAGCACGGCATCTTCTTTGTGAGAAACCCAAGCTCATGTGGGCCAGGTTTACAACAATTGGTTGATTGCATCTGAATGAAAGCGGGGGCGTGATCCCTGGAGATATACGGCAGTTAATGGTTGAATTGCTTCTAACTGGTGGTCCTACCCTGGCGAAGATTAAGACTATCCGGTAGTTGATTATTTGGGAAGGCCACCATATGCTAAAACTCATATCTCAAATCAAGCACTCTTGCTCGCACTCAACTAGTAAAGTTTGCTGCTGCTCAACTAGTACAATATTGCAGATATTGAAAAAATTAGGAGGGCCTGATGTTTCAATCCCAGCAGGACATTTCTCAAGAGAAATGTGAGGCCCTCCGAATTTGTGATATTTGCATCTTGGCAATTTTTAGTCTGTAAGTTTGCAACATCTTTTGCATATTACTAAATTACAGATTACCACAAAAAAAGTTGATCATTTCGTACTGGTACTGCAGCCGTGACTTACGATAGATTCTCGGTTTCTTTTTGACCGGACTTTGACCTGCAGGGGGAGAGAGCTCGACTGGAAACGCCGGGCGGAGAGATTGGAGTCTGAACTCCTGCTGACCAGACAGAAGCTGGCTGTGGCAAGGATGAAGGACGCGGTGGGCTTCCCGGCAACTCCTCAGCCTACGACAGACTGGGACACGGCCAATCCCGGTCAACATTCTGGTGAAAATCTCATTTTTTTTTTTTTTTTGGTTAAAAAAAACTTTTTCCCTTCATTTAATTTTCAAAATTTAGTGGGCCTGATGTTTCGATCCTAGCAGGACCTTTCTCAAAGGCTAACTTTTGAGTTTTGCATTTTGGTAATTTTTGGTAATTTTAGTCAGTTTGCAAAATTTGTGTATATCACTTTACTTCATTTGTTTTTGATGAATGAAATGGCTGCATCCGCTATGGGCTGCACTTGCACTATCTGGGTTTGTTTTGTTTCAGGTTCTTGGCAGGACCAGCGAGTGGGGACGGCGTTTGATGACTGTCCAGAGTTTGCCTTCCCGACACCACCCTCTTCAGTGCCCACCGACCCGTTGCCGGGGAACAGCCTGGAGGAGAGGCTGAAGCAGAGCGCGGGGTTCCTCAACTGCCTAGCCGACCTCAACGCCTTGCCGAGCTCCGAGGCGGCGTCCGGCGATGACCTGACGATGAGGACGGCGGACGCGATGCTCGCTGCGAGGGACACGGCCCTCCGGGGGCTGGAGGCGATCTCCGGCCACGTCCGGCGCCGCTCGGCCGCCGGAACGTTGCCCTGGCGACGGACGGGGGAGGCCCTGGCCGCCGTCGGCCGCCTGTCGGAGTGGGGAGGAGCAGAGGCGGGGACGATGCGGGAGGAGCTGGTCAGAGGGTTGACGGCATGCCTGGAGACTTTCCTTCACCTCATCGTCGCCAACGACCGACTTCATAACGTAAGGAAAATAGAAGGAAAATAAAACTGACTGGGAACATTCATAACAAATTGAAAAAAAAGAAGACATACTTTGACTGGACCGGGATTTGAACCCGAGACCTCTGATTTTGCGTACTAGGTCTCAGGTTCAAATCCCGGTCCAGTCAAAGTTTTCTTAGCCATTTTCCAACTTTCTCATCAACAATTTTTTGCCATTGGATATGAGCATTGGTTTTCTTGTTCAGAAATATTTTTTTTTCCTATAGATTCTTATTCACGGAAATGAAAATGGTGGTGTTTTTTTTTCAATGCTAACAGGAACGAAAGACACTCTGCTCAATTTGAGAGACACAAATGTTGCAAGCTACAGCTCTGACTAACTGCCTTTTAAGTAGGTCCTATGAGGATCGAAACGTCAGTCCCTCTAAATTGTTGAAATTTCCTTCACTGATTTTTGTCGACAGCACCAGGAACAGAATCACCTCTGCTCGCTTGTCATCTCCCTGTCCTCCACGCAAGCCTTGTCGGATGCCGTCCTCCGCTCCACTCTGACTCATCTCCTGACACTGTCCGCCGGTCTTCGCCGGTCCCTCGCCGGCGCCTCGCCCTTCGACCCCACCCCCTACGAGAATGGAGCCTACCTCCTGGCCGTGCTGGAGGGCGTCCTGCTCTCCCCGCGGACCGTACCATCGCCGGCGGCGGCAGGGGTGTCGATGGAGGGGTCGGCGGCGGGCCGAGCAAGCGGGGCCGCGCTGGCGGCTCTGGCCCAGGGACTGGAGGGCTGCAGCCTGCACCTCATGGAGGAGTTTCCGCTCTTCTGTCGGCGCGTCTGGCAGATCCTCAGCATCGTGGATTGGCTGAGGTTCCGGCCCTGAGTGACTGAAAACACCAGCAGCACGTGAACGTGGGACTCGACAAAGCCTCACTGCGCTTCCTAACTCAAGTCACAAAGGATGACCGGTCGCAAGCTGCGACCGTTCGACTGTTCGGCTTCTGTGCGCCGCGCTCGGTCGTAGGTTACGATGACTTTGATGAAATCGACTACAGGTCTTGTGGAGTTACATTCGGAATTACGCTCAGAAAAAAAGTTATGGCTGTCCGATGTCTTCCCATCTTAGCAGATTTATTCTCGATGCTCTGGGATGGACCGAAATGTCACGACCTCTGACTTTTGATGTCATACGTGTACGCCCCTCATTCTGCTCAGTAAGCACGTTGTAATGTCTTTGCGTTACTCTACTCTGGTGTCTCAGAAGCAGTGGTCTCTGTCTGTTTGTCTCCTGATGATGTAGAGAGCATACTGTCTTCAAGATGCTGAGGCTCGTGGATCTCTCCGGAACCCTGTGTACTGACACACTCGCTCTCTTCACCGCCAGTGGCCTGATATCACAATGCTCCCTTTTTTATAACCATTCCAATCCAAATAAAGGGGAGAGGGAAGGGAGGAGAGGAGGGAAGGAGGGGGAGGAGGATGAGGGGAGTATGGGGAAGGGAAGAGGAAGGGAAGAGGAAAGGAAGACAGGAGAAGGGGGGAGGAGGAGGAGGGGGAAGGAGGAAGAGGAGGGGGAAGGAGGGGACGGGGATGGAGGAGGAGGGAGGGAATAGTACCAACATCTAATTAAATCAAAACTTTTAAATTGGGCAAACAAGATAACTCCTCACCTTTCTCTTTTACTTCTCACAACAGCTTCCAAGCTTTTTCCTAATTGTGACCAATTTTCCGAATTGTGAACAAGATGATTGAGTATGTCAATAAAGTTCCATCTGAAGGAAAAATCATGCCGAGTGGCTTTTTATTCAAAACGTTTCTGAAAGACGCTGAAAAGGATGCACAGTATGAAACGAGAACCTTTACTTGCACTTAAAAAAAAAGCCATTGCTAAACAATAGATATCAGGTTGTGTACATATTAGAAAATTAGGATCTGTAGATTTGGTCGGGCAGACAGATTCAGCCATGGGTGCATTCCGCTGAACTCTTCAACTGCAATCATTGCCATTATCTTGCAAACACATCCAAAGTCACATAGTTTTTCACCTTTTAGGTGGTTACTATTTTGTATTTTGTAACCACAATATCAAAGCTGGCAGTCGGTGAGGTACATGTACATGTATAGTCCCAAGATCAGGTTCTGTAGAGACTGACAAGGACATCCCTGTTACATTACAGTCATTGCTGACATGACAGTTAAGGGATTTTCAGACAATTTTTTAAAAGAATATTTTCAGAGCCATACTCCTATTGTACATGGTGTCACCACACACCACACACCCCCTACTTGGTATTTTTCAGCATGCAAACCTTCAAATCTTACATGTATATGGATAAGACTTGAATGTTTGCATGGTGGAAATACTTAGTGGCCGCACTGGGTGGGAAAGATGCTCCATGCCCCAGCACTTTCATCAGGCATATAAACACCGATGGTAGTTGGCATAGGATAGTCTCTTAAAGCAGGCAGAGTACACACTAACCAAAACATTCAGTCACCGGCTCTTTTCAGAGCCACACTGCTTCTCGAAAGAGAAGCGTTACATGATGTCACCACAAACCTCATAAAAACCTCAGAGCAAGAAACAACGTGCATAGACGTCTGCATTAATACATTAAAAATAAAAAAAAATTACTCTACATAAAGATTTTTTTTTTACGAGAACTCCAATTATTGGCAAATCAATATTATATATAATTCCATCTAAACCATTCATTGGTAGGAGATAAATAGCACAACATTTGCAATGCTATGCATTCAAAGCAGTTTACAATTACAGAATGCACTTGACCCCAATCACAACATGAGAAAAAGAGGTTATCTGCACATTTTTGTGGACGGCTTGCTATATACTGTACTATTTAGGATTGTAAACAAATTGGGCAATGCCGGCGACAATACACCGATCCAGTAGGCCATGCCCCTTGACAAATTGACCAATCACAATGCACGATTTAAGGTCCGACAGATTGCCGCCATTTTGTCCGACATGGCATTTTAAATTTTGTATTCTTTACTGCACACTTTTGTATGTACGCACCAGGCAATTCCTTTGCAAACTTGAGTTTTATCCTTAACCATGGCCAAACGGTGCTTATATTTTCATTGTAATTCTGACTCTCGATACCCTGGCAAGAGAGGAAATATACATGACCACTCTACGAGTCTCACTCAGAAAAATCAGTGACTTTTTACAACTCTTTGGTATCAAAATGTCGGGCCTTCCTATAATTTGTTCACATTTTAGTCATTTTAGTCGTTAAGCAGTGAACAATTTTGGCAAATTACTCTAAAACTGAAGTCAATCAATATATACCTGTATACATACATATATATAAAATATCAGATCCAGAGGACTCTCACAATACATGTGTTAAACAAATTCCTTGAAAATACCTGAGGAACATGACATAAAGATTCAAATTACATTCTAGCCATAATACCACCCAATTTGTTAAAAAATTATTTGATTAATTGGATTGCAATTTGGATCGTGATTAGAGCTCCACTTCTTTGGTGTGTGTGTGGGCACAATAAATTTAATTTTTAGGGTAAGGGAGTGAGTGGGGGTTTCGGTGGTTGAGTGGCCGAGTGATTGAGAAATTGGGCGAGTGGGTGATTGAGTAGGTGAGTGGGTGAAAGGGGAGGGAGCGAGCGGGTAGGGGCGAGGGAGAAAGTGGGTGAGTGGGTGAGTGGGTGAGTGAGTAGGTGAGTGAGTGGGTGATTGATTGGGTGATTGAATGGGTGATTGAGTGGGTGAGTGAGTGGGTGAGTGAGTGGGTGATTGATTGGGTGATTGAGTGGGTGATTGAATGGGTGATTGAGTGGGTGAGTGAGTGGGTGGGTGATTGAGTGGGCGATTGAGTGGACGATTGAGTGGGTGAGAGGGAAGGGAGTGAGTGGGAGGGAGTAAGGAGAAATAGTAGGTGAGTGAATGAGTGAGTGAGTGAGTGGGGACTACCTCTGTGGGCGGTAGTGCTCCACCATCTGCCTGGTCAGGGTCAGGTAGTGGTCGCGGCCGTAGGGCAGGTAGTCGTGGTAGCGCGGCAGGCGCCCGGGCCGGGGGGCGGCCCGCTCAATCTGCGAGCCCTCGTGCCACTCGTTGAAGGAGGTGATGGAGACCAGCGGCGGGGCATGCTGGAGAGCGGCGGCAAAGGACTCGCGGTAGTAATCGCCGCCGCGGCGCGGGTGGGTGTTCAGGCCGTTCCAGGGCCGCACCTGGGTGTCGTCGTAGCCCGGCCCCACGCTGGGCACGAACAGCATGTCGTTGCGCCGGGCGAACTGCGCCAGGAACCGCCAGTTGGCCCAGCGCGAGCCAAAGGAGAACTTGTTGGCGGCGAAGTAGGTGTAGAAGCCGTCGAAGCCGCCCACCAGCAGGTCGTTGTTGTGCCGCTGCTCCACGTACAGGCCCAGCACCAGCGCGTCGTAAGGCGTGCCCCGGATGCTGGCGGGGGCGCCCTTCTTCAGGATGCGGGCCCAGGCCCGCGAGCTGGTCAGGTAGGAGTCGTACAGGTAGACCAGGGGCAGGTCGCGCTCCCCGCTGCGGAGCCGGTACAGGGCCGGGTGGCTGCCGTACGTGTCGTGGATGTACCGCAGGTCCCTCAGGAAGGTCATCTCCGTCCTGTTCTTGTAGGGCTCGCTGTGGAATGCCAGCTGGAAATACGGGCGTTATAAAAAGAGCCCGGTCATAACGACACTCATCTCTGAAGTCTCACCGACCGTTGGTGCACTGATGCACGAACCTCCTCCACTCTCCCCTAACCTTGGTCTTCCCTATCAAGTCGTATATGGGGGTGTTACTCCATTCCCTTACATAATCGAGCCACTGTCTCCCGGGTCTGCCTCTTTTGTTCTGACCCTCCATTAACCCTAGTGTTATGCCCTTTGCTATTGTGTTTTTGGACTTTGTGACATGACCAAAGTAGGGCATTTGTTTTCTTCACGATGTTAGCTCGAGGATCGAGCGACGACTCGGTTATAAAGAGCATTTGTATGGAGGAAAAATGTATTTGTTACGAGCACGCACATTGCGAGACTTTGGTTATAACGATGATTTTGGCCGACTCAACGTGAGCAAAAGCATTGTGCTCAACCCATTTATAACAACTTCTTTTGAATACAACGGGCACTGCGGCATGTTGAAAACGGATCTTATTGTCCGAATCACGAATCATTCTCACGTCTTCATCTTCACGTCATTCTTCACGTCCACATCAGTTAACGTTGTTTTTTGGAAGAAGTAACATTGGGAACGCCCTCTCGTATCCGATTCAATGAAAAAACCCAAAATATCGTTGGAGATCATCGTCATGAGTGACAAAGTTATGTGCTACTTACTGAAAGGCCCTATTGGTAAAGGTCAAAATATTGCCACAGTTTTTGCGTTAAACCATTAAACATCCCAAAAAAGCAATCCTGCAAAGGTTTTAGCTCAAATGGTGATCTGAGATAGTAGAAAAAGGTAAAAAAACGTCACGGGTTTTGCATCATTCTGTAGTGTAAGAAATAGTTCATTAATTGCGAGTAATAAATTATTTGTCGTTGTTTGAGTGAAGATTTCTAGGGAAGTACAGCATCCCAGACAGTAAGATTTCAACATGAGGATTCTATCATGACCATCTACAAACTGTGTAAATTAGAAGGAAATTGGGCCTTTAAATGAAAAACAGTTTAAATAAAAATATATTAACGGCAAGTACAATATGTACTGCAGTGGTTGGGTCTAAAAACGTGTTGAATTGACACAGAATGGACGGACAAGACAGAAGTCTTACCTTGATGTCGTGCTTGTGACATGCATCAAGAAGGAGGGGTACTATATTGTCGCTGGGGAAGCCTGCATCGTCGGACTTGTTGGGCGGATACCATGACAACACCAACACACCTAGCGACGGGAGAGATTGGACAGGCGTTTGAGAATACTGCCACCCAAAACCTTTTCCATTTCAAACCTTAAGATTCCATTTGCTAAACCAAGGGCTTCGGTGCAGACTGTATCATCCAAACCCTGGGAATAGAATTTGTCATATTTAAGACTGACTTTGAACTAGGTTTCTTAAAGCAGTACGAAATATTGCAAAGTACAATGTAGTGTACATTATGAAAAAGAGTGACCTGAAATACACAAATCTATAAAAAAATAAATAAAAAAAAATGGGTCTGAGACACCAACTGTGCGGTCAATGTAAATGGGTCTGAGACCAGCAACCGTGCGGTCAATGTAAATGTGTCTGAGACCAGCAACCGTGCGGTCAATGTAAATGTGTATGAGACCAGCAACCGTGCGGTCAATGTAAATGTGTATGAGACCAGCAACTGTGCGGTAAATGTACATGTGTATGAGATCAGCAACCGTGCGGTCAATGTAAATGTGTATGAGACCAGCAACCGTGCAGTCAATGTAAATGTGTCTGAGACCAGCAACCGTGCGGTCAATGTAAATGTGTCTGAGACCAGCAACTGTGCGGTCAATGTAAATGGGTCTGAGACCAGCAACCGTGCGGTCAATGTAAATGTGTCTGAGACCAGCAACCGTGCGATCAATGTACATGTGTATGAGACCAGCAACCGTGCAGTCAATGTAAATGTGTCTGAGACCAGCAACCGTGCAGTCAATGTAAATGTGTCTGAGACCAGCAACCGTGCGGTCAATGTAAATGTGTCTGAGACCAGCAACCGTGCGATCAATGTACATGTGTATGAGACCAGCAACCGTGCAGTCAATGTAAATGTGTCTGAGACCAGCAACCGTGCGGTCAATGTAAATGTGTCTGAGACCAGCAACCGTGCGGTCAATGTAAATGTGTCTGAGACCAGCAACCGTGCAGTCAATGTAAATGTGTCTGAGACCAGCAACCGTGCGGTCAATGTAAATGTGTATCAGACCAGCAACCGTGCGATCAATGTAAATGTGTATGAGACCAGCAACCGTGCGGTCAATGTAAATGTGTATGAGACCAGCAACCGTGCAGTCAATGTAAATGTGTATGAGACCAGCAACCGTGCGATCAATGTAAATGTGTCTGAGACCAGCAACCGTGCGGTCAATGTAAATGTGTATGAGACCAGCAACCGTGCAGTCAATGTAAATGTGTATGAGACCAGCAACCGTGCGATCAATGTACATGTGTATGAGACCAGCAACCGTGCGGTCAATGTAAATGTGTATGAGACCAGCAACCGTGCGATCAATGTACATGTGTATGAGACCAGCAACTGTGCGGTCAATGTAAATGTGTATGAGACCAGCAACCGTGCGGTCAATGTAAATGTGTATGAGACCAGCAACCGTGCGGTCAATGTAAATGTGTCTGAGACCAGCAACCGTGCGGTCAATGTACATGTGTATGAGACCAGCAACCGTGCGGTCAATGTAAATGTGTATGAGACCAGCAACCGTGCGGTCAATGTAAATGTGTCTGAGACCAGCAACCGTGCGATCAATGTACATGTGTATGAGACCAGCAACCGTGCAGTCAATGTAAATGTGTCTGAGACCAGCAACCGTGCGGTCAATGTAAATGTGTATGAGACCAGCAACCGTGCGGTCAATGTAAATGTGTCTGAGACCAGCAACCGTGCAGTCAATGTAAATGTGTATGAGACCAGCAACCGTGCGGTCAATGTAAATGTGTCTGAGACCAGCAACCGTGCGGTCAATGTAAATGTGTATGAGACCAGCAACCGTGCAGTCAATGTAAATGTGTCTGAGACCAGCAACCGTGCGGTCAATGTAAATGTGTATGAGACCAGCAACCGTGCGGTCAATGTAAATGTGTATGAGACCAGCAACCGTGCGGTCAATGTAAATGTGTCTGAGACCAGCAACCGTGCGGTCAATGTAAATGTGTATGAGACCAGCAACCGTGCGGTCAATGTAAATGTGTATGAGACCAGCAACCGTGCGATCAATGTACATGTGTATGAGACCAGCAACCGTGCGGTCAATGTAAATGTGTATGAGACCAGCAACCGTGCGGTCAATGTAAATGTGTATGAGACCAGCAACCGTGCGGTCAATGTAAATGTGTATGAGACCAGCAACCGTGCGGTCAATGTAAATGTGTATGAGACCAGCAACCGTGCGGTCAATGTAAATGTGTCTGAGACCAGCAACCGTGCGGTCAATGTAAATGTGTATGAGACCAGCAACCGTGCGGTCAATGTAAATGTGTATGAGACCAGCAACTGTGCGGTCAATGTAAATGTGTATGAGACCAACAACCGTGCAGTCAATGTAAATGTGTCTGAGATCAGCAACCGCGCAGTCAATGTAAATGTGTATCAGACCAGCAACCGTGCGGTCAATGTAAATGTGTCTGAGACCAGCAACCGTGCGGTCAATGTAAATGTGTCTGAGACCAGCAACTGTGCAGTCAATGTAAATGTGTCTGAGACCAGCAACCGTGCAGTCAATGTAAATGTGTATCAGACCAGCAACCGTGCGGTCAATGTAAATGTGTCTGAGACCAGCAACCGTGCAGTCAATGTAAATGTGTATCAGACCAGCAACCGTGCGGTCAATGTAAATGTGTCTGAGACCAGCAACCGTGCAGTCAATGTACATGTGTATGAGACCAGCAACCGTGCGGTCAATGTAAATGTGTATGAGACCAGCAACCGTGCGGTCAATGTAAATGTGTATGAGACCAGCAACCGTGCAGTCAATGTAAATGTGTCTAAGACCAGCAACCGTGCGGTCAATGTAAATGTGTATGAGACCAGCAACCGTGCAGTCAATGTAAATGTGTATGAGACCAGCAACCGTGCAGTCAATGTAAATGTGTATGAGACTAGCAACCGTGCGATCAATGTAAATGTGTATGAGACCAGCAACCGTGCAGTCAATGTAAATGTGTCTGAGACCAGCAACCGTGCGGTCAATGTAAATGTGTCTGAGACCAGCAACCGTGCAGTCAATGTAAATGTGTATGAGACCAGCAACCGTGCAGTCAATGTAAATGTGTCTGAGACCAGCAACCGTGCGGTCAATGTACATGTGTCTGAGACCAGCAACCGTGCGGTCAATGTAAATGTGTATGAGACCAGCAACCGTGCGGTCAATGTACATGTGTATGAGACCAGCAACCGTGCGGTCAATGTAAATGTGTATGAGACCAGCAACCGTGCGATCAATGTACATGTGTATGAGACCAGCAACTGTGCGGTCAATGTAAATGTGTATGAGACCAACAACCGTGCGATCAATGTACATGTGTCTGAGACCAGCAACCGTGCGGTCAATGTAAATGTGTATGAGACCAGCAACCGTGCGATCAATGTACATGTGTATGAGACCAGCAACTGTGCGGTCAATGTAAATGTGTATGAGACCAGCAACCGTGCGGTCAATGTAAATGTGTATGAGACCAGCAACTGTGCGGTCAATGTAAATGTGTCTGAGACCAGCAACCGTGCAGTCAATGTAAATGTGTATGAGACCAGCAACCGTGCGGTCAATGTAAATGTGTATGAGACAAGCAAGCGTGCAGTCAAGGAAAGGAGGCCGTTCCTCACCGATCCTGGCTGCCCGCAGCTGCAGCATGTGGGACTCGATGACTTTGGGGTCCCTGGAGCTGTAGCAGCCCAGCTCCGGGTAGAAGCTGGCCCCGATGTCCTCGGGCGGCCGGTGGGCCTCCTGGTCGAACTTGCGGGCGATCTTGGGGTCCCAGTGGGGCAGGCGCTTGTGGTCCCAGTGCAGGTAGCGGCCGTCAAACTCGGGGCTGCCGTACCAGGGGTAGTAGAAGGCGTGCACGTCGTAGCTGGGCGGGCCGGGGTCGTCATCCTCCGTCCGGCTGTCGTCGTTGTCGGCGGCGTCGACAGCAGCGGGTGTCGGAGCCCCGCCTGGATTGCCGCCCTGTCGCACCTCTGGGGCGGGGTGCGGGCGGCGGAGGCTGCTGCTGGCGTTGCCGTCGGGCCGGTGGTGTCGGACGGGGTCCAAGCCGGGCCGCGGGGCCTCGGCGCCGGCTTTCAGGCGCCCGTTCAGCTGGGCCTGCCGGAGCTTGTACTCCCGGTCCGCCTTGCTCTCCTCCCGGCCGATGTGGCGCACGGCCAGCAGGCAGCCCACCAGGAAGACCAGGACGATGCAGGCCGAGACGAAGCGCAGCGAGCGGAAGGACCTGGGCACGATCATGGTGGGCCCGCCGCTACCGCTGCCGCTCGCTGCTGTCGCCGCAGTTCCGCACCCGAGAGACGCTACTCGACTGAGCTAGTCTTGGCCACGGGGCGACGCCATGCAGGGCGTCGGCTCAGCGTTGCCACACAGCGACGCCCGGTTCGCGCGCCGTTCAATCCCACTTCCCGACTCTCCCTTCGGACGACGACAGAGCTGTGGATTCTCCTGGTAGTCCGTCTTGATGATGTCCACTGCAATTTACATGTCAGATATAGCAACGGGTGGCATTTAAGGGGTATGCATTTTAACGAGCTATACGATTAAGGCCTAATATTATAGCACTGTAGCATGACAGGATGAAATTAGAAAGTGTGCATTTTGACGGCAACGGGAGTTTTCTTGCAAAGGGTTGTACATGTTGGCTAGGTCCGAGTCGACACGCAGCGCAGGTATAGAGGGGCAATTCCACAGGCTGGTGTCTATTTTGTTACGTACGTTACCTCTTTTTTTTTTTTTTGATATTTGAATGCATTTCAAGAATCCCGAGGTATACCCAATGTTTCCAAACATAAATTTGTTAATTTGAGTCCTTCAAGTATATTGATCAAGCCTTCAAGGAAAGTCGCTAGTTAATGTTGTCAATTAACGTAAATTACAGTGGATTGTGTTGATTTTGTGCCAATAAATTAAGGCACTGGCTGTTGTTACGGCAGTCGTCCGTGTGGTTCCCTGACTTGATTGTATTTCGTCAGCATTGCAGGCTGGTTGAACCAGTCTATTAGCTGATAGTGTGGTTCCAAGAGCTCAACATCCTGACAAATACTGTGAAGTCAGGGAACCACACGGACGACTGCCGTAACAACAGCCACTGCGATAAATTAATCCATTCACTGTAGACTGTACCCCTTGTGGTAATACCGAATCAAATCAAAAATTCCCGTTTGCCCAGACCCGTGCAGTCGCTGTATCAAGTGTATGCAGTAATGCAATGGGTAATGCAGTTACATTTTACGCAGTGGCTGTTGTTACGGCAGTCGTCCGTGTGGTTCCCTGACTTCACAGTATTTGTCAGGATGTTTAGCTCTTGGAACCAGACTATCAGCTAATAGACTGGTTCAACCAGCCTGCAATGCTGATCAATGGTAAAGTCAGGGAACCACACGGACGACTGCCGTAACAACAGCCACTGCGTAAAATGTAACTACAACAAGCTTAGTTACACCATGGGTTACAACTTACACGACTGTTTCACCTACAATTCAAGTACATTGTTTTGCCTTATAAATAGTCCTAAGCCTATTTCTAACCTATTCTAACCTACATGAATTTCTACATGCACTATTAGTTAGTATTGCTGTCATTTTCACGCAAAAAACCCCAACAACGACGACTCGGTTCTTACCGTTCCCCGTGCCTCTCGCACTCAATGTTAATTGTTATTGCACACTGCACAATGTGTGCTGTGATGCTCTTCGACAGAAGGGCGCCCTCATTCGCCTTCAATAATGGAAGCAGCGCACTAAATCAATCCAAGATCAAGCCGAGTATGAATATGCATCAGGTACTGATGCAAAGTTGATAACAAATTGTTAAACAGATTAACTAATTAGTGGGCTTGACGTTGTTTGGGAAAATTTGTGTAAAGAAGACGTACCGAGACTAAGTCATGTAAAAAGTGGAAAAGATCGTGATTAAATGAGCTGGGATCGATTAGCCTACGTCAAAAATAAAAAAACATAGTGTCAAAAAGCATAGTGGCTCTGCATACATTTTCTTTCGCTTTTATTTGTTCGAGCAAATGCGCAATTAAGGCACGTTCTTGTTTTTGAAAGGGTGGGGGACGTATTAAGTCGTGAACCCCAAACACGACGGGTGGCGCTCTCACCTCCGACCCTTAAACTTGACAACTAATAGATCGCGCTTCATTTATATATGGGGTTGAATCGAGTGTTCTTTTAGCCATAGTTATCGATTTGAAGAAATCTAGTACGGTCCGAACATAGATCTGCACATGCGCGATAACCCGCAAGTTCACATACCGTTAAATTAATATAGCGCCCTCTATCTTAGCAGATACCAACCAAAATTAGTTTTTTCTTAGGTACATTTAGGGTTAGTTTGAAGTAATGCTTCATACGGTCTTTAAGGTTTCCATAATTCCGGTGTACAATGCGTGTAGATCTGCGCATGCGCGATAACCCGCCTTCACATCTTGTAGCTATACTGTAAATTGTAGTTTGGACCTTCATCTGTAATTTTTTTTTAAATTTTAGTGCCCTTAGCCGATTAGATTTTTTGCTAATTACCCCCAGAAAAAAAACCACCCCCAAAATGTGTTGCCGTCCAATCCGAATTTCTGCAAGGATTTTGGGATGGGCCCCTCCATGGCCACTTCCACTGCCAAATTGGGCCACATTTAAAGCCGGATATGGTCCAAATGACATACCAAATTGAAGAAGTGTCACTTGTTCTACAATGTATCAGTTAATAAGTATTAGCCTCCGAAGACCTCTTATTAAAAAGAAGTTGTGGGTACACACTTTATGATAATCAGCTCGGCGGAGCCATCTTGGATGGATTTTGTGTGCTGCACCCCTAGACAACTCATTGACATAATAGCCTAGGTTATAATTATTATATTTATGTCAATTAGAAAAGTACATTGAGCTCCCATAGAACACAGTACAAAAGCCTTCACTTTCGACGTGAAATATTCCGCACCAACAAGGTTCGCAGTTCTACTCCTGAAATTGGCCGGGAAAACCTATAGTAAAATACTTCAGACTTTATGAGATCTGAATTGATCAGATTTGTATTTTGGTCATTATATGTAGTCAGTAAATAGTTTCCTACATTTGGGTACATTACTCTTTGAAATAAAAACGGATAATTAGGCCGTGAAATTTGGTAAAATCATACTTTTTCCTTCCCGCCCGCATCGTTATTTGCCGCCGCATAAAAAAGTTTTTTTTTAAATAAAACGATGAGAAGCTATTTTTTTTTTTTTTTTATGTTTCTATTTAGTTGACATTATTTCTGCTTTGAACTATTTCATATACATGTTACCATATTTAGTGGATATTTATAGCTGTTTATCCAGGGCAAATAATTGTATCCCGAGCAGCTCTTGTGCATTGACTACATCGAGATCGCGGGAAAGGGTCCCATGCGATGTACTGCATTGGGGGAGCGTTCTGCATAATTATGTCGGTCATGACCATGTAAAAAAAAATAAGCACGGGGCATTATTCTAGTTACATTCACGCCAGTAAATGAAGCCATGCGAAGGTTGCCTCGACATCTCGCCCTGTTTTCCTGTTGTGTAGTTGATAATTAAAGGGACGAACGGGCAATTTTGTATTCAAGGTTGCCAACAATAAACCTAAATCCCGAGAGGATTATTTTGATCTTCTTTTCTGTGTGGAAATGTACAGGAGCGTTTTCCTCGTGCGGCCTAGATACAAATTAATTAATAAATTTTGATTTCAAATAGGCCAGCGAACAATAGCAGTATCCATTGAAGGCGGAGTCCTATACTATCGTTATAGGGTAATAATGATAATGTGCAGTGTAAGAGAAGACAAGGCCACGGCATGATGAGGTAGGGTTGCCAGTAACGTTTCCTCGCCGCCTTTCAACCTTCCCCCAAGCTCTTAAGAGAGCCAGATAGCCACTCGCTGATGAACAGAGCGTTTTCCCAGCTTCTGGCCCGAGTGGGATTCGAACCAGCAACCCTCTACACTGGAGACGAACGCTCTGACCACGGTATCCCAACCCATGCAGTATTTCATTACCCCTAGGTTTAAAACAACACACCCAAAGTGGTTTGTCATTTCTGTTAAGAAGCGATTCGTGCAGTATTCCAGTATTCAATTGAGTAAAAGGGACGGGTGAGTAAGCATAAGCGACACCATGGCATTGTCCCCTGACCAGCCTTAGGCTGCTTTTCCAGACGTCGATTCCTCGGTCCCTAACCCTCAAGTCTCAAGTCTTGAAACTATGTACGGCCGATGAATCATATCCTGTACGAACGAGTTATTAGTGTGTTCTTAATATGTGGTAAGTACGACGTATTAAGTTGTTAGTATCCATCAGTTAGACTAATAACAAGGCTATCTTTATACATCTTTAGGTATGTTTGTGGTAATTGTTGTTTTCTTGAAACTCAAACACGCAAAGGTTTTAAGTATTTTGAAGAATTATTTATACCGTGTTGCTGAAGCGGAAGCTAGCGTTACGCAAGTCAAAGGTCACAAGACTGGGGAGCGCGCCAGCAAGTAATGTTGGCACGAGGCCAAGTGGTCTCCCGATCGGAGATGAGACTCACGTGGACGTGGGCAGCTTGCATTGGCACGCCGCTCATTTCATTTTCATAGCCACACCTCCAGCAACCAGCTTGTTGATGATAAATAATCGCTCATGAATAATGAAATTGTTGGTTGATACCTCGACGTGCCTACTGGGCAGGAGTCCATTTAATTGTGGTCGCCCGGAGCGTAGGCAGGGAGTGACTTGCCTCCAAGCCGTCTAGTGTGCCTCGGTAAGATCATCGTTTTCGCCAGGATGGCTCTGTCTCTCTCCCGAGGGTTCGCGTCTGACCAAAAAGCGGCCATCTTGTCGGTATTCTGGCTGGTAATTATCGCCGGCCTATGCGGGATCGCCCTGTCTGCAGACCTATCAAGTAAGTCACCGGTTTCTCCGTTTATTTTTACTTCTTGAAACAAAAACCTCACAAGTTTATGCCACAAGGCAGTTGTCGACCGTACAAAACAAATACAACATTTCATACGGGGAATTGATGTTGTAAAAATAATTATTATTAAGAAACACGCGCAGAATAACGTTTTTCGCTGCTGTTTTTTTACATGTCTTGTTTTTTAACACGGTAATTGGCTGCGCCTTGTTCTCCAATGCAACTCAGGTCCGCCTTACATGTACGACGAGCGCACGTACTTGCGTCACGAAATGGAACAATGCGCCCATTGTAATGCAACGCGCGCGCACGCATTGGAGTCTCTTGAACCCAAGACCTCTGGTTTTGACACGCTATTTTAGGGCTGGATAGCTCAGATGGAAAGAGCGCTGGTACGCCAAACCAAAGGTCTTAGGTTCAAGTTCCGGTGGAGTCAAAGTATCCTTTGCCATTTTTAAAAACGTTCCAAATTGATTCAGTTATCAAATCGTTGATTGCGACCTCAGACCATCAAGAGAAGCCCTTGCCATCGTCCATGCACCAAAATACCCCGTCCATTATGAAAGATGACGAGCATGAAAGACGAGCATGCATGCATGACATCGGGGGATTCGTGTTCATCGACCGAATTAGATACTGTGGCAGGTTGTCATGGTTTCGGATTATATTTGGTGATTCGGCACTGCAAGGAAACACTGTTCCCGCCTAGCCCAATCAAATAATCAAGTTATTAACTCTAATGGAATAGTTGTATTGCTCGCTGGCCTGTTTCAAATTGATATTGTCTGGGGTTTGTCTTGGCTACCCTGGGGAAACAATAAATGATCGCTCGTCCGCGCCAACTACACGACGGAAAATAGGGCGAGATGTCCAGGCGACCTTCACACGGCTTTATACGGGCGTGAATGAAAGGAAAATAATGCCCTGTACGTGCTTATTTTCATCTCTACATATTATTTTGTGACCCGGCACAGCGACATGAGGAATATCCCCCCAAAACACTTTTCGAGTAAACAACGTCTGAAGTCAAAGTATCTTCTCAATTCGATTAAAAATCAATTTATTTTTTTGTATTTTCGGAAAGTTAATATATTGGAGGATGTTATGTCCAAAGGATTTTTCTGAAATCCGTCTCTAAATGTTTTAGAAACGAGGATTTCGGGGGAGTGTTTGTGTACTGTTTTCATGAAAATGTAAAGTTCCTGCCTTTTTGAATGGCCGCTTTCGAGGAGTTAGACTGGTGCTGCCATATTGTGTGTGGTACCAAATGAACGAGCGAAGTCCCCTTGTACTATTTACCACAAAGTTCATACGGAAATAAATTTGATTTCATTCGAAAGCTAATGGTATACTCTTTCACATCATTAGAAAATCTCAAAATCTCAAAAGTGGGGGTTATTCCTCATTATGCTGTGCCGGGTCACATTTGTCAGATTTTATATCATGCTGAACGCTTCCCCAGTGTGGTACATATATACCGCATGGGCCCTGTTTTTACGTGATCTCGACATATTCAATACCAAAGAGCTATTCTGAATACAATTACAGTATATGCCCCTGATAAGCCGCTATAAATGCCCATGATTTTACTTAAAATAGTTACATGTATATAATGAAGTGGGAAAAAAAATAAGTAAGACGTTACTAAAGCCTGCCTTAATTCGCTGGGCAGAACTAGTAACCTTGACGACCATCTTGTGTACTGACCCCATAGAGCTCTATAAATAAACTAGAGTGCGCACTCCCCTATCAACGCGCGGTACGAACGTGTGCCGACATGGACGCGCATCCGCCATTACCAAAGAGGTCAACTTCAGCTCGAAGTGCCCGGATGTCAGTAGCAATCGCGCCTAATATGAATGAGGAAAGGTATAGCCGAAAGGAATGTGAATGCGGAAACTAAAATGTTATAGAAATGTTTTTTTTAGTAATGAATGGAAAGGCCATCGATACCTCAAGGTATTGGCGAATTTTAATGTCCAACTTTCTTTTGTAAATAATGGGATTAGTTTGCCCCATAGAGATCCATGCATTTGCACCTCTTTGGTAATGGCGTCGCAGTCCCCTTGTCGGCACGCGTCACGCGATGAGGGTGCACTCTAGCTTATTTATAGAGCTCTATGACTGACCCAAATATGACTGGTCCTTAAAGGAGCAGTCTGTCTCATTGTTTTAAACAAAAGATCAGAGGTAAACATATAGTTAAGAAACTTGCACATGGTGCATATACAATGCATATAAGTGTTACACCAGACTTAATAGTAATCAACTAATATTTTGCAATAACAAATGAAGCAAAATGCTGCAGAGGTATGTGCCAGGTTGTCCTCTCATGACGTCATGACGTAGCCTATTAAGTCTGCAGCAAAATGCCACCACGTTTGATGTTACAATGAACTTGTTTGTGCTCGTTTCAGGCCTGTCTCTTCTGGGGAAACGGGCGAGCCAGTCATCTACGAGCTATGACGGGTATCCTCGATTGGCCATAGATGAGAATCATGATTCCATCTATCTCCACAAGTCATGTACGGCTACGGGTAAGTAGAAATTACAGCAAGTCACACGCGTTAATGTTTTGATAGACCCGCAAGAATACCTCTATCGAGATTAGATCAACACATGAATTGGAAATTGATTTTGAGGTTGAGAATAACGTAAAAACAGAGTGTAATCACTTGGGAAAAAAACGAGTGTCATCGCATCACTGCGGAATTCAAAGCCCGATCGATAACGAATAATTAATTAGCATGAAAAATAGGGATACCAAGACAGCAATGTAAGGTTTACATCCAACTCTGGTTTTCATCAACGCTGGTCATACATCTACCGTACGCATAGATCCAGTTGGGTGGGATGAGGGCCTAAATGCAATACCAATGAACAAATAAATGCATCAAATATACTTCGCTTTGTGCCTTTTGTGAGCACAATTTTCCTCTTAATAAGCATGCCCTTGTAGGAAAGGTGGGCTTTTATTTTAAAAATCTGTGCTCTGAAGCAAATGTTGTTATCATTTGTCAGAAATAATATTTTTTTTCTATTTCATTGTCAGACATCGAGGAGCATCCTTGGTGGAAGGTAGACATTGAGACCACCCACTGTGTCGGAAAAGTCACCCTTGTTAACCGGGTAGACTGTTGCTGTAAGATTACTTTCTCTCTTCAAAAATAGGCCTATGCAATTAATTTGTAATTAATTTCCCCCTTTTGGATATACAAAGAAATGTGTTAACATTAACATGAATTACCAGAGATAAGCAAATGATCAATCAAACTACAAAATATTAAAACAATCTTTAATTTCAATCACAGTAATTCTTTCCTCCAAATACAGAATGAAAACAAATTGCTATTTATATAAAGGTCCTGTTAGGATTAATGGCAATTTCTTTGTATTATAATTATTTTTGGACTAATTTTTAGACTAGTACGTTTCCTTTTTAGCCAACCAAAGCTGCAAAACGTCATCCGGGTGATTTAGCGTGCATGATTTTCATATTCGCTTCATTTTGAAGATCGTTAATTTTGTCCCTTTTCGTCTTTAACAGCTTCTCGACTGACTGCAGCCGTCGTGCGCGCAGGCTTGAATGCCGACTTTTCCCAGAATGCAATCTGCGGCTCTCCGGTCACGTCTGCCCAAGCGTCGATCCCTGGGGCGCACCTGAACTTCATCTGCGACCCACCGAGGCCTGCCCGTTACGTCAGTGTCGACGCTGTCACAAACCCTCCAACAGGAACGGATGGAGATATCCTCACCCTCTGCGAAGTAATGGTAGAGGAGTACCCGATGACGCAATGCCCACCAGCTGTTTTGCCTACTAGTAAGTTGCGTGTTGGTCCCTTCTGCCGTTCCTCTAGATGAATCACCGTAACTGTTAACGTGTTAGGACTCAGTACTTTGACCTTTAACTTCAGATTGACGGATTCTCTATAAGGCAATATCCAAACGAACTCACAGGCACAAGGCCAAATATTAATTGACACATTTGCTAGTTCAGTTGAATTTTGTATTTACGTCAAATTCCAACAGAAAGGAGTACTCGCGCATCCTGTGGCTTCAAGATAATTCACGAGGGACCTTGCGCCAAGACCCCACGGCCTCTAGCGACCAGTCTGACCGCGTCTCTCATGCCCTGCACATTTCAGTGCAAGCGTAATGACGAGTGTTGGTTCTTTGACTACGCCCCGACCACTGGTCGTTGCAGGCTGTATGCCGACAGGGTCGTAGACTCGGAACCAGACCAAGATCTCGTCTGCGTGGAGTACGCGGTCGTTGGCTGTGACTGAGGCAAACACGACCACCCTTGCCGCGAGCACATGTACTACTAAAACATTTTTGGGTACACTTTGAAAAGCCCCGAAATCATTCTTGTTTAATTTGTTTTAAAAAAAAGTGCCGACTTGACGGTTATTTTAGTTATTTTACAAATGTACACTCGTACGTTTTCTCACTTCTTAATCTATTTGGCCTAAATGAGAGTTTCTTAATCTGTTTGGCTTAAATGAGAGTTGTGGTAACTAAAATGATGCAATAGTGATATTTCTAGTTGGCTTATTCGTGCATGTGCCGGACGAAAATTTGCATTAGTCTTTAGATCCTTGCAAATTTTCCAGTATTTTTGGCAGAGATATTTCCTCATCGCCCCTGTCATTTTATCTTTTATAATGAATTATTATTCCTCTCTTTGATTTATTTTAATCCCCGATCCTCTTCTCTACTCCCTATCTTCTCCTTTAATCCCATCCTAGTCTTACCTTTGCTATCCGTATATTGTAATGAAATATTATCCCCTTTCCTATCTAATTTTATTATCCTGCCTTATACGAAAACCCCTGTAGTTATCATAAAGTTAGGTCCTGTACATTTTCGAGAATTGTCAAAATTGATGAAAAACTGACTGGGAACTACTGAACAAATTGCAAAAGAAATTGAGATTTGAGAAAAAAATTGAATTTAAATCTGAAAGTAATTAAAAAAAATATTTCGGAAATGTGTAATCTTTTTAGTTCCATTTTATCGAAGCCTGTTATTACGTCTATCAGGATTATTCAGTATATTAATAACATTTTGTTTTCATATTTCATAGATTGTTTATCATATTTTCATTTGTGTATTAATTATAATTAATGTATTTTTAGACGGCAGCCGCCATGGATTTTACAACGTCATTGTATATGTCTGTAACAATAAAGATTTATATCTATACTGAATTAATTACTTTACACATACATGTTCAAAAAATTGCATCGAATAATTAAGTTACACTATTTTTTAATAATATTATTACCTAACATCTCTTCTTTATAATTGTTAACCACATTACTTAGTCATTTTATTACGAAACCATAGGTTCAATAAAACAAAAAACTCATGAATTTTCCTTTAGTATTCAGTGTATTGTTTGAACCATGCACAGTGCAATATCATAAAAAAATAGTCCAAATTATACATTAATTGATGGAAGAACACAGACAGTTCTAATGCCTCAGGATGTTCAACCTGGCTCACTGACTTGGCGTGTTAGTACTCTACCACCTGACTGAGCTATCAAACCCTTGGTTGGTGACCTACCCAATAGACAATTGTCTTTGCTGGGGTGGGGGCGCCTGACAGAAGTATTTCCCGTCGTCCTACTTCGCGGGATTGTGTAAGCTTTTGTGGCTTTTTAAGACTAGGTCCTCTATATGCAGAAACGAGTCAATTACCTTCCACCTTGACTCTCTTTAGAGGGGGGGGGGAGGTTGGCAGGCGGCGAGGAAAGGAACTGGCCACCCTACCTCACCATGCCGTGGCCCTGTGGCCTTGTTAATAAGGCCAATCCCTTACGCTATAATGATCGTTTAGGATACCCTTCACTTGTAATTGCTACTGCTCGCTGCGTGGCCTGTTTCAAATTGATATTCGCCAAGGCGGCACGCCGGAGACGTTCCTGTGCATTTACCTCGAGAAAAAAAACACCAACAAATCATTACGGGAGCTAGTTGGCCTCGGTGCGGGAGTTTATACTGGCGACCCTGAGCAGATAATTGCCCGCTCCTCCCTGCTAACTACACAATCGGAAATACGGGGAGAAGTCAAGGCAACCTTTTCATTGGCTTTTATTGGAGTGAACCCGATTAGATAATGCCGTGCGCTTTTTCTCTCTCTCTACATCTTCGACATAATTATGCAGAACGTTCCCCAATACGCTACCGGTGCATGGGTCTCTCTCCACGCGATCTGGATATAGTCAATGCCAAAGAGCTGCTCAGAATACAATGATATGCTTCAGATAAACCCCTATGTCCATGGTTACATGTATATAAAGTATAGTTCGCAGCGGAAATTAATTCTACAGAAAAAAAATGAAAAAATATAAATATCATTTCATATATTTATCTCAAACAAAAATTCAAACTGCTCTCCGAGAACAATGACCAAAATGCAAATCTCAAGAATTCAACTCTCATAACGAAAAAGGTTTTGCTAAGATCAAAACGTCAGGCCCTCATGAGATGCAATGTTGCACTGTGCATCCGGTGAGGTAGCTGTTGCTACAAAAGCTCATGCACTCTGTCCAACCGGTTCTTCTTAGAGTGCTATCCCTAAGTCAGTTAGACTGACACAGCTATCTTTACACATCTTAGGCATGCTTGGGGTAATTGTTATTTGACTGCAACTCAAAAATGCCTTCGTATATTGTATGAGGACAAATGAGAAGCAACAGTTGAAATTATTTTCAAGAATTATTTATACTGTATTGCTGACGCGGAGGCTACCATTACGAAAGACAAAGGTCACCCATGTATGTCTAATTATGATAGGGGGACTAGGCCATCTTTACTCATCTTAGGTATGCTTGGTAAGTCTGTTTACCTTGGGTTAATTGTAATTATTGTTATTATTTTAATTGGAACTCAAACACACCTTCGTTTATCGCACGAGGACAAACTAAGCAAAGAGTTATATTATATTGTATGATTATTTCTACTGTATTGCTGAAGCGGAGGCTAGCATTAGGCAAGTCAAAGGTCACCCATGCATGCTGTGTGATGCATGCTGGGGGAGAGCGCCAGCAAGTAATGTTGGCACGAGGCCAAGTGGTCTCCCGATCGGAGATGAGACTCACGTGGACGTGGGCAGCTTGCATTGGCACGCCGCTCATTTCATTTTCATAACCACACCTCCAACAACCAGCTTGTTGATGATAAATAATCGCTCATGTGTAATGTAATTGTTGGTTGATACCTCGACGTGCCTACTGGGCAGGAGTCCATTTGATTGTGGTCGCCCGGAGCGTAGGCAGGGAGTGACTTGCCTCCAAGCCGTCTAGTGTGCCTCGGTAAGATCATCGTTTTCGCCAGGATGGCTCTGTCTCTCTTCCGAGGGTTTGCGTCTGACCAAAAGGCGGCCATCTTGTCGGTATTCTGGCTGGTAATTATCGCCGGGCTATGCGGGTTCGTCCTGTCTGCCGAGTTATCGAGTAAGTCACCGGTTTCTTCTTTGTCCTTTTCCTTTTAAATTCATAGGCCTATATTATGGCCTATAGGGGACGACGTTTACACACTACAAGACAAATACCAAATTTCATAGGCAATTCGCTATTAAATGATAATGTAATAGTCAAATATTTATACTCGCAGTTGAGTACAGACATATCGTTTTTCTCTGCTGTGTTGACATTTCTGTGTTGTTAAACAAGTTACTTGGCTGCGTCTTGTTGCCCAATGCAACTCCGGTCCTGTACGCGCCTTCAACGACGAGCGCGCGCACTACTTACGTCACGAAATGGAACAATGCGCCCATTGTAATGCAACGCGCGTCCGCACTCAAGTCTCTTGAACTGGAGACCTCTGGTTTTGGCACGCTGTATAAGGGCTGAGTATCTCAGATGGTAAGAGTGCTGGTGCGCAAAACCCGTGCAGTCAAATTTTCCTTTGCCTTTTTCCCCCCAAAACTCCAAATTGATTTAGTTCTGAAATCATTGATTGCGGCCTCAGACCACCAAGAGGGGAAGCCTTCGCCATCGTCCATGCAACAAAAATACCCCGTCCATTATGAAAGATGACGAGCATGCATGCATGACGTAGGAAGACTCGTATTCATTCACCGGATAAAATACTGTGGCAGGTTGTCATGGTTTCAGGCTATTTTTTGCAATTCATCGACGCATAAATATTGTTCACGCCTAGTCGAAAGCTGGTTCAAAAAGCAGTTGCATGAATTAAAACGTGGTCAATACTTGTAGGGCTTGGGACAAACAGAAAGGTTTTACTGATGAGGTGAATAATTAATTAGTTATTTAGTCTGAATTTATATATTTAGTAACATCTTTAAGTAAGTTTCAAATATTTTCTTGCTTCTCAAACACGTTTCACGTTACAATGCAAACATGCACTGAATTCACCACATTCTTCATAGTCCAATACATATCAATTAACAGGCTGAATGTTTGTGGTCAAAATGTAATAAACAAAACAATCCGAAATATAGGCCTTTTTAAAACTTTAAACAAAAAAGGTTGAAAAACTCCACTACCGATGGGGGTTTAATTTTAACATTTTGGGCCCTTAATTTTTTTTCTAAATTACCAACGTTGCCTGGATGAATGGCCCACTCAAAGAAGTGTGCGGTGAAACCCTCCGAGTTGCTATACTATAGACCCTTCTTACTGACGTCACGTTGCTACTAGAAACAGCGAGATCCGCCATCTTGGAGTACACACATAGGCCTATGTTATGCTTAAAGGCGGGCCACACTATTTTCGAAGGTCAAAAAATTGCTTCCGTAATTTGTCAAATTCAACGTATACGTAGAATAACCTCCAAACGTTTCTGATCAATCCGTCTGCCATATCATGAAAAAAACCTTGAAAACAAAATTAAATGGTAACCTTTTCAGACGTATAGAGGGCGGTATTTCTGATAGGAACTTTTTTGTTTCAACAATCGCTCCACGGAGGGATCGTTGGATTTTCAACAAATTTTCTCGAAGGTGGCAGAAAAAGGAATAACTCAATTTGGAATGTCCGGAAATAGGGCACTTTGCAAATGATTTACCCTCCCATTAAACACAAGATCGTCAGTTCTTGCAACCAAAGAGGGAGCCAGTAGGTCAAGGTAACATCATCTAACGAGCACTCCCCTCTCCTTGCTTATACGTACTTACACAAACCTAAATAAATTCACCCTAAAACGTTCCAAACAAAAAATTCCTCAAGGCAGATTTCTGTTATGTTATTTGTTCTGGGGTAAATGGTATTTTTTTTTCAGAGGACAGTGCATTGCAGATAACGCGATCGTTAAACAGCAACCCACATGTCAGATGGATATGAAATGCATAATGGTATTTCATAACTGTTTTTTTTTTAAGGGGAATTACGTACAAGGTCACGCTGCAGATTCTGTGTGGCGGTCATTTCGACTGAGCTATTATACCAGATTTTATATTTATAGCATGGGTATCGCCGTTACGTATGGTATATACTCAGTCTAGCCTATTTTGTGTTCGCACACGGAGCCAACAAGAGAATCCCTGTCTGTATACCAAACCACCATGACTACCTTTTGTACATTTGGTTCGTGACTAGCCTCTTACAGCTTGCATGGAACAAAGATCTAATCAGTAAGTTCTGCATTCCGCACATCTCTACCTAGTCCATATTATGATTTGATGACCAAAAACTTGGTTTGGATCTTTTTTTCAAACTGCAGAGTGTGAACATTGATGGAAGACGGTAACCCAATGCCACCATATTGCAAAGAATGTTACAATGGACTTCTTTGTAGTCGTTTCAGATCTGTCTCTTCTGGGGAAAAGGGCGAACCAGTCATCAATGATACCTAATGGCTCTCCAGAAAAAGCCATTGACGGGAATCGTAATTCCAACTATTTGGGCCACAGCTCATGTACGCACACGAGTAAGTAGTAATCAAAGCAAGTCACTCCTGTATTAACGCTGTGATAAACTAACAAGAATACGACAATCTTAAAAATTAGTGGGCCTGACGTTTCGATCCTAGCAGGACCTTTCTCAAGGGTCCTGCTAGGATCGAAACGTCAGGCCCACTAAATTTTAAGATTTGCATTTTGGTAAATTTAGTCAGTAAGCAGTTTGCAACATTTTTGTGTATCACTTTAAGAATACGACGATCGAGAGATTCAATCAACATACAAATTGGAAATTAGCAGCGAAGTTGAGAAGAACAGACAGAAATGGAAAATCGAGTGCAATCGCATTACTGCGGCATTCAATACCTGATCGATTACAAATTGTAAATTAGCATGGGGTATGAGGATACCAAGAAAGCAATTTTAGAAGGTTTACATCCAACTCGCTCTGGTTCCCAACGCTGGTCATACATCTAACGTACGCATAGATCCAGTTGGGTGGTAGGAGCGCTTTGAATTGCTTAAATTTCATGAGATATAGACAGACTCAATGACGTTCAATAAAGATGTGACATAAACCATGGGAGAACATCAGTGTGTATCAGACCACGTGACCTTAGCGAAAATGTCATTGCAATACCAATGAACAGGTGAATGCATCAAATATATTAATCCTTTATCAAATATATATTAGATAATGTACTTGATTTTTGATTGCTTCGTGGCTTTTGCGATTAAATTTAAGCCCGGCCTTTTGGGGGGAAATGATGGGCTTTTAATTGACAAATTAATATATGCTCTGAATATTTTGTTCGTTTCAATTCGTTAAAAAAAACCAAATTCTTTAATTTTTCATTGTAAGGTGGCGGGGAGCATCCTTGGTGGAAGGTAGACATTGAGAGCACCCACTGTGTCGGAAAAGTCACCATTGTTAACCGCGGAGACTGTTGCCGTAAGATTACTTTCTTTCTTCAAAAAATTGTCAATTAATCTGTTCATCTCTTTTACAATGAATGCAGACAAATCGTGTGTTTCCTATTTTCAACAACGTATACCTATATCACTTAATTGGTTTGAACAAACAGCCTACAATGTTCTTGAATTTTACTTTTATTACCCGGTAATGCGAACAAATTAATGCTCAGCTACTAACACGAATTATCAGAGATAATAATTTATACCAAGCAATGAAACTATACATTTCTAAAAAAAGTCTGCTGTTTCAATATAAAATCTGCCCAAATATAGAATTAAAATTCATGTTTTCTTTTTAGGAAGGTCATATTAGGACTGAACTGTTAAGCCCTCTAATTTAACTTCAATTGGAATTTGTTTTAAACTATATTTCTCAGAATGGTACGTTTCCTTATTTGCCCATCTAAATTCAAAACGCCATCTAGGTGATTTAGCGTGCAAGATTTTCAAATTTCAAAATTGTATCTCTCTTCATCTATAACAGCCTTCCGACTGACTGCAGCCGTCGTGCGCGCAGGCTTAAATGCCAGCTTTTCCCAGAATGCAATCTGCGGCTCTCCGGTCACGTCTGCTCATGCGTCGGTCCCTGGGGCGCACCTGAACTTCATCTGCGACCCACCGAGGCCTGCCCGTTACGTCAGTGTCGACATTGCAGTGAATAAAGTCCTCACCCTCTGCGAAGTGATGGTAGAGGACTATCCGGGTACGCAATGCCCACCAGCTGTTTGGCCTACTGGTAAGTTGCGTACCAGTCCTTACTGGCATTTCTCTTTAGATAAACCACCGTACCTGTTAACATTTACTCAGTGTTATATGCTTATACGCAAATGCTCAAACAAATTCCCTGGCATAATGCCAAATATCAAACTGCCACATTTGCTATTTCAGTTGAATTTTGTATTGACACAAAATTTCAACAGAGAGGACCATTTGCACGTTCTGTGGCTTCAAGATAATTCACGAGGGACCTTGCGCCAAGACGCCACGCCCTCTAGCGACCTGTCTGATTTTTGTTATGCTCAACTATTTGAAGCGATTGATTTGTTCTGGGGTAAATGGTATTTTTTTTTCAGAGGACAATGCCTTGCAGATAACGCGATCGTTAAACGGCAACCCACATGTCAGATGGATATGAAATGCATAATGGTATTTCATAACTGGTGCCTTTGATGGAAATTACGTACAAGGTCACGCTGCAGATTCTGTGTGGCGGTCATCTCGCCTGAGGGCGCTATTATAACAGATTTTATATTTATAGCATGAATGCAAAAACTAATTTTTTTTTTTCAAACTGCAGAGTGTGAACATTGAAGACGGTAACCCAATGCCACCATATTGCACAGAATGTTACAATGGACTTCTTTGTGGTCGTTTCAGATCTGTCTCTTCTGGGGAAATGGGCGAACCAGTCATCAACGATACCTAATGGCCATCCAGAAAATGCCATTGACGGGAATCGTAAATCCAACTATTTGCAAGGCTCATGTACGCACACAAGTAAGTAGTAATTACAGCAAGTCATTCCTGCATTAACGCTGTGATAAACCAACAAGAATACGACTCAATTAGAAGGGTGATCAAAGTCACGCGATGTGTCGTTGCTAGAAGCGACGTTTCGGTTGCTAACTGCTAACCTTCATCAGGCAACTGAAGAAAGAGCGCTGCGGCGTCCGTTTATATCCGCTCCGTCGGTTGCTGTGTGCCGGTTTGCGGACGTCGTAGTGGTGACCGTGCGGTTTGGCGCGCGGCTCTGGCGTCCTCCAGCGGGCCTGCCTGTGGTGGGCCGGCGGTCGTGGCGACGGATGGTGGGGAGCCAGAAACCGGGGATGTCAACACCGCTGTCTCGATTGATGTTATTATGTCGAAGTCGGATATGAATGGCCTCCTTGACGCGTCTGGTGTACCAATGCGGTTCGTGGTCGATACACCGCACATCGTCCCAATTGGGCCGGTGACCAGCTCCCCAAGCATGCTCAGCTACTGCAGATCTGTCCACACAGGAGAGTCTCACATCACGCTGATGCTCTTTGATCCTCTCTCCGATGGGCCTGCCGGTTTCGCCGATGTAGACCTGGTCGCACTCGCCACACGGGATCTCGTAGACAACACCTCCGCGTCTTCCCCGGGAAGACGGGAAGACGCGGAGGTGTTGTCTACGAGATCCCGTGTGGCGAGTGCGACCAGGTCTACATCGGCGAAACCGGCAGGCCCATCGGAGAGAGGATCAAAGAGCATCAGCGTGATGTGAGACTCTCCTGTGTGGACAGATCTGCAGTAGCTGAGCATGCTTGGGGAGCTGGTCACCGGCCCAATTGGGACGATGTGCGGTGTATCGACCACGAACCGCATTGGTACACCAGACGCGTCAAGGAGGCCATTCATATCCGACTTCGACATAATAACATCAATCGAGACAGCGGTGTTGACATCCCCGGTTTCTGGCTCCCCACCATCCGTCGCCACGACCGCCGGCCCACCACAGGCAGGCCCGCTGGAGGACGCCAGAGCCGCGCGCCAAACCGCACGGTCACCACTACGACGTCCGCAAACCGGCACACAGGAACCGACGGAGCGGATATAAACGGACGCCGCAGCGCTCTTTCTTCAGTTGCCTGATGAAGGTTAGCAGTTAGCAACCGAAACGTCGCTTCTAGCAACGACACATTGCGTGACTTTGATCACCCTTCTAATTGTCTACACCACCGCGATGAACAACCCTTTCATTTCTAAAGAATACGACTATCGAGAGATTCAATCAACGCACAGAATGGAAACTAGCAGCGAAGTTGAGAGTAAGAAACAGAAATGGAAAAACGGGTGTAATCGCATTACTGAAGCATTCAATGCAAGTTTGAAAACAAACTGTGAATTATAGCATGGAATATGAGGATACGTAGACAGTAATTTTAGAATTGTTTACACCCAACTCGCTCTGGTTTCCATTAACGCTGGTCATACATCTACCGCACGCATACATCCAGTAGGGCGGTAGGATCGCTTTGGGTGGATTCAATTTCATGAGATATAGACAGACTCAATGACGTTCAATAAAGATGTGACATAAACCATGGGAGAACATCAGTGTGTATCAGACCACGTGACCTTAGCGGAAATGTCATTGCAATACCAATGAACAGGTGAATGCATCAAATATATTAATCCTTTATCAAATATATATTAGATAATGTACTAATGATTTTTGATTGCTTCGTGGCTTTTGTGAGTTAATTTTTCCTTTTAAGACTGGCCTTTTTTGTGTGGAAATGATGGGCTTTTAATTGACAAATTATTCTATGCTCTGAATATTTTGTTCGTTTCAATTCGTTAAAATAACAACAAGTCTTTCATTTTTCATTGTAAGGTGGCGGGGAGCATCCTTGGTGGATGGTAGACATTGAGACCACCCACTGTGTCGGAAAAGTCACCCTTGTTAACCGTGGAGACTGTTGCCGTAAGATTACTTTCTTTCATCAAAAAACTGATCTATTTATCTCTTTTACAATGAATCTAGACAAATTGTGTGTTTCCTTTTTTCAACAACGTATACCTATATCACTTAATTGGTTTGAAAAAACAGCCTACAATGTTCTTGAATATTACTTTAATTAATGCAAACAAATTAATGCTCAGCTACTAACACGAATTATCAGACATAATATACCAAGCAATGAAACTATATATTTTAAAAATAGTCTGTAGTTTCAATCAAAGATCTGCCCAAATATACAATTAAAAATCATGGTCTTTTTTAGGAAGGTCATATTAGGACTAAACTGTTAAGCCCTCTAACTTAACGTCAATTGGACATTTTTTTTGAAATTCAAAACGCCATCCAGGTAATTTAGCATGCAAGATTGTCTAATTTCAAAATTGTATCTCTCTTCATCTATAACAGCCTTCCGACTGACTGCAGCCGTCGTGCGCGCAGGCTTGAATGCAAACTGTTCCCAGAATGCAATCTGCGGCTCTCCGGTCACGTCTGCCCAAGCGTCGATCCCTGGGGCGCACCTGAACTTCATCTGCGACCCACCGAGGCCTGCCCGTTACGTCAGTGTCGACATTGCAGTGGATATAGTCCTCACCCTCTGCGAAGTGATGGCGGAGGAGTACCCGATGACGCAATGCCTACCAGCTGTTTCGCCTAACAGTAAGTTACATACCGGTCCCGACTGCCGTTTCTCTTTATGACCTTTGAAACTAAAGGGGAATGCAACCCAAGAAATAAAGTTAGCTTAATTATCTGATAAGGTGTTAAAAACAACCTACAATTACCTATGAGTCACTCACGTGAAAAAAACCCCGAAGATTTCGATGGAAGATCGGTACGTACGCCAAATATCCAAGGACTAATTAGAGGTTTGATAATTTGCATTCAGCAGTAGTCAATGTCAAAAGGCTTTTCAGCTTTTTCCAGGTAACGATGGGCTCCGGATATATAAGACCCTATAAATGTCCGTGAATTTACTGAATATGGTTACGTGTACAGTATGTAAAATACTTCAAAGCGGGGAAAAACCCCACACAAAAACAATTCACAGGCGTTCAAGTTTCGTGTAAGCAGCTATTATACAGTACACATGTATTTTAAAGAGTATTACATGTATATAAAAACTGATTACAGACTAAAGTGTCCTAAATGTAAATTTAATCCATTCAAATCTCATGAAAGGAAAGACCATGCTAGGATCGAAACATGAGGAGGCCTTTAAAATGTTTGAGATTACATTATAGGTCATAACTGATTGCTTACCGTGCGTCCATACGCGCACTAATGGTTGGTGTGCTCCGGTAATGGCTCGAACCTATAATCATGTCCAAGCTATGCAGAGTAGATTTAGTTGCAAACTATCTTTTGCCAAGAGTTCCATTTTTATGACTATTTTTAGAAAATTAATTTGAATCTTTTTAAAGACTTTGTCCTATAATTTTAGTAATTTCAATGTGATTTTGTCACAAAAAGTATTATACAAACAAAAATCTGTGTGCAAAACTTCGGTCAAGCTTCATATTCCTACTGTCCTGCGTGTACTGCAGAAATGCATGTCTAGACGCAAGTGTTGTGTAAAGGTGAATCAACTGTGGGTCAAAAGGTTACTCATCATTTTTGTTGGTTACAGTTTTGACGCAATTGAATTGCGTAAGAATTTTGACTTCATTGTTGGATTAGGATTTACTCAATCCTAGAGCACAGTTTGATACAAACCCTATCGGGTAACGACCGTGTTCCCTTTTATCACCATAAAGAGTAAGATTTTACTCAGCATGCATTGGGTGATTTGGTGTCTAGGGACACTGCCAGCCACACTTCATTTGATGATTGCTGCCATCAATTTGTATTCCAGTAACGGGTTACTAGATGAAATTCAAATGGAACTTGCAACCTGATTTTTATATGAAGTTTTTTTCCGTGCGCTTCAGCAAATTCTGGTGCTTAAGCAGATGTATGAACTGCTTAAGCACCCCAAGTTGCTTAGGCCTAAGCATTAAAGGCCGTGTCCAATAAAATAAGGTTGCCGGCCAAAGTTCCACTTGTTTTCTAAGCCAAACATCGAAAAATTATTTGAAATACAAGTTGAAAGTTGCACGAATGAAATGCGGGTCCCTATTGCTAACTCGTCATAATCGACGAAGAATTCCCATGCATACATAGCAGCATTTCCCACTGATAAGCGGCTATAATAAAGGCCATTGGCAGTAATCTTGCACCTCTCGATTTTGGATAATTCGTCAGTGCTGTCTCTCGGGGGCAAACTGGCGAACCAGTCGACCACAATGTTCAACGCGTCCGCTAGCCGGGCCATCGATGGCAACGCGTCACCCTTTTGGGAAAGCCAATCGTGTACGCAAACAGGTAAGCGTGTCTGCTATCATCTTCAAGGGAGGGTACACCATTTGCAAAATGCCATTTTTCCGGACATTCCTAATTTTAAAAATTCCTTCCTCATCAGGAAACGAGTACATGTATAGGTATCAGACGTTCTGAGAACTGTTTTGTAGCGCACGGAAAGCTACTGTTTAAAAAAAAAGTGAAACCCTGTGTTACACAGTGCATCGGGGGAAAATGTTGATTATGATACTGCAAGCTTTACGCTTAAACGGTTATGGAAACTATAACCTAATCTAACGCCGTTTAAGGTATACGAGAAAAGAGAGTTACATTCAGTTCCGTCTGCAAACCTGCCACCACCACCGGGGTCGCCTACGTCACCGCATCGGGGTTTTTTTCCAAGCAGTAAATTTGGTGACGCAATGAACAGACGTTTACATGCCTGCGTTAAGACAGCCAGGTCACCTCACCGAGGCATGTCCTGGCAGAGAGATCAATGGAATCTGGTAGGAAAAGTCAAGCACTAAGCAATGAATAGGAAGGACTATACTAAGTCACCATATTATATTGGGTACTTAATGTTTGTAGAGTCCCAAGCATGATCGAATCTCAAAAAGGTTTTAACCATTATCGAACAAAATGACATAATGTTTTCAAGAGTCTTTAACTCATTGGCGGTGAAAAGGATAACAAACCGTTTTTTATAGAAAAAAGGTTCTAGGTTCGAATCCACTTTGAAAATTGATTCAATACTTGATAATTATACCATAATAATTATTTTAAAGGCAGCGAAAGGCTACATACAAAAGATTGTGACAATTGTGTGTACATTTGGTGGCGCAATGTTTCACATAGAACAAACAGTACGTAAATCCAACGAGAAATATTTCGGTATAATAGGGCTGGGAAAACGAAGCGGGTACCCGAAACTCGCCCGAGGTGAACGGGTTCCCGCTCTATTATATCGGACGTCGTTTCTAATGCAACAAAACAGTTTTTGTACTGAGTCAAATATTGGGGATGCATTTGTTTTGCTTTCCCTTCCGTTGAACCTGTACACTCCGGCCTGTAGTGGGTGATTGTGTTTGCTGTGAGGATTTGTATAGCATAAATTCCACTGGACGGGGACGTGAACCCGGCACTCACACCGTCTGCGCTATCCAGCTCTAAGATCGTCGATTAACTGTTTTGCATCTACAAAAATCACACCAACCCTGCTTTCGTTCAGAGGCAAACAACCAATTGTTGTAAACCTGGCTACAGCAGCTCAGGAATCACACAAAGCGGATGCAGCATTTCAATTGAAGCTAACGGATCGGAACCATTCGAAATTATTTGAACTCAGTTACTATTAAAATGCTGACGAAGTCGTCATGTCAATGTTTGGCCGAGTAAAGTTGACTCATGTCTTTGACCTCTGCTTCTCTATGTAGAGCTCTCTAAGGATCCGTGGTGGATGGTAGACCTCGCAGTCACTACCTGTCTGGGGAAGATCGTACTCGTGAATCGAGGAGACTGTTGCAGTAAGGGTGTTTCGCTCTTCACATTTTCATTTACCACGCCTCGCTAAGCTTCACCTCACTTTGCCTCCGACATTGTCCCGTATAGCCTGGCCATATCTCGCCCATGCCTCACCTCACCCGTGCCACCCTGCCCCGTATTGACTTACCTCATCGCCTCAAATTGAATTGCCTCCCCTCACCTCACACAATTCGGCTCCCTCAATTTCCCGCCTCTCCTCACCTTGCCTCATTGTGTTTCTCCTCATCTCACCGCTTCTCGCCTTACGTACTTATCTGATCTTACCGCAATTTGCCTTTTCTCGATTCGCCTCACATCACCTTGTCTTGCCTCACCTCGCCTTACCTCACCTCTACTTGCATTATCTCGCCCAGCCTCAACGTGCCTCATCTCACCTCGACTTGTCTCATCCAACCTTACCTCACCTCACCTCACCTCGCCTCACTTCACCTCGCCTTGCCCCCCCCCTTCATTTTGCCTCACCTCACACTGGTTCAGTGCATTTGAACCAAACCTCATGTTCTGCTATCAATTACTGAGAAGTCTAAGCCAACAGAAAACAAACATTCAAAGCATCTTGTTCAAATTATCTATTCACAGGCGAGGCAGCCAAAACTATACGCGACACAAATATTTATTGGAACTTTTCTTTTCATTCAAAGTTATAACGCTAGACCACGTCTGGACGGGAGCAGTCGTCCGTGCAGGTTTAAACGCCACTCCACGTCTTCCCAAAAGCACTTCATTTGGTCTTGAACTAAAAAGACAATATTTTGTTTCAATCACAGCAATACCTTCCCCAAATACCAAATGAAAAATGCTGCTCTTTGAGAAAAGTCCTGTTAGGATTAATGCCAGCTTGGATGGTAAGAGCACTGTTACGCCAAACCGGAGGTCTCAGGTTAAACAAAAACCTGTCTATTTTCCGATTTAATTTCTTTCTATTAGAATTTGTTTTTGACTGTAATTTTTAGTATAATCCATTTCCTGTTTTGCTTACTACAGATGTCAACCGTTAGCCAAGTGATTTAGCGTGCATGACTTTCTAATCTTTAAGTTCGGTTAAATTTACTTATCGTTAATTTTGTCACTTTTCGTCTATAACAGACTCCCGACTGACTTCAGCCGTCGTGCGCGCAGGCTTGAATGCCAACTTTTCCCAGAATGCAATCTGCGGCTCTCCGGTCACGTCTGCCCAAGCGTCGATCCCTGGGGCGCACCTGAACTTCACCTGCGACCCACCGAGGCCAGCCCGTTACGTCAGTGTGCACTCGAATGGACTGTCGGCTGTCCTAACACTTTGCGAAGTGTTCGTGTACGAACATACCAACAGTAAGTCACGCTAGACAAACGGAAAAAAACACTGCTTATTAGATGAAGGACCAAATATATGCGAATTCCCTCTCATTTCGTTACCTTTCACTTCCCTCATGCCATCTTCCCGGCGGGTGGATGACTTTCGATAAGACTTGAAGGTTTGCATGTTGGAAAGACTTAGTGGAAGGTTTGCGGTGACACCATGTATCTCTTCTCTTTCAAGAAGTGCGGCTCTGAAAAGAGCCGGTAAATCCAGAGTTACCGGCTCTTTTCAGAGCCACACTTCTAGAAAGAGAAGAGATACATGGATGACTTTCATCGTAGCATTTATACACCGTTTGATTCAAGTGATTATTGGCAACGCGTCCCTTTTCTCCCCAGATGGGCATCTCTCTGGGGAGTACCATTTGATCCGCGAGGGAGGCTGCGCCGAGATGGCGCACACCCTTGCCACCGTTCTGACCAAGTCCCTTCTGCGGTGCACCGCTCGCTGCCAGCGCAACGTGGAATGTCAGTACGTGGACTACGCCCCGGCTACCGGTCGCTGTCGCCTGTACGCCCAGAGGGCCGTAGCCTGGGGTCCGGACGTAGGGCCACTGTGTCAGGAGTATGCTGTCGCTAGTCGCGTAGCGGCGGCAGACAACCCTTGCGACAATCCGATGTAAAAAATTAGCACATAATTATCATACTCACAAAAGCTGTCTTGGTAATTTGAAATCATTGCTGTGAAATTTGTGTTGTCAATAATGTACCGATTTAACGGTTACTTGAGTTATTTTACATGTGTACTTTCATGAGTTTTCTCTTTTAATCTATTTCGTTTAAATAAGAGTTGTGCTGACTAAAATGCAATTGCATAATATTAGGAAGGTCTGCCTTTGAGAAAGGTCCTGTATTTCGTATAAATAAGAGTTGTGTGTAGAATGTGCGGCTTGCGCACCCTGTTGGATGGAGCTGCGTATTATAAGATGTAATCAATATTCGCCGTTTGATTATTACCGGTATATATGGAAGATGTAACAATGCTGTCATTTACGCTGATTAAAATGTAGGGAAGGCCCGGTAGTATAGTCAGAAGTTCGTTTATATCATGACAGGCAAGTGACACAATTTGCCAGAATATCGATAGCAACATGTAGGGCTGTTGTAAAGTGTAATAAGAGAGTGTGAGTGTGATGCTTTGTTACAGGGGTTTTATTTATTTATTCGTATATACTTGATAAAATGATGTGCTACAGCCAACCAAATAGTCAGTGTACTTTTATTTTGATCTTATTTGGTTCTCAACTTAGTGCTCTGACAGGTATCATAATAAGATATGCTCGCAATAGTGATATTTCTAGTTGGCATATTCGTGCATGTCTCATACGAAAATTTGCATTAGTCTTTAAATCCTTGCAAGTTTTCCAGTATTTTTTTCAGTTATTTCCTCATCGCCCCTGTCATTTCATCTTTTATAATGAATTACTATTTTTCCCTTTGATTTCTATTAATTCCCCGTATCCTTGTAATATCTTCTCTACTCCCTATCTTCCCTTTAATCTCATCCTATAGCCAGTCAGCTCTGCCATCCGTATATTGTACTGCCATTTCCATTTCCATCCGCTTGTTTCCATCCTGCCTTATACGAAAACCCACGTAGTTATGGTAACGTCGTAACGTCGTAACGTTTTAAAGAAGAAACCGACTGGGAACAATTTGAAAGCAATTAAAACTATTTTGGAAATGTCTTATATTTTTGTCCTAGTACGCCTACATGTAATTTTTAGGTTATCGAATGCTATATTTACGCCTATAGGATTATTCAGTATCTAAATGACTAATTACTTAACACAAAGTTGGATTCGAGTAAGTTGAAACGAACTAGCCAACAAAAGGATAGTTTTCAAAAAGATTTCTAAACTTGAAAAAAAAAAACATTCAATATTTTATAACATTATTGTCTTACCAAATATTTTTTCTCTATTGTCTATCAGTTTTCACCTCATTATGTAGTCATACTGTAACCAAACTGTATGGGCACAATAAAACAAAAGAACTACTGAATTTTCCTTTAGCATTCATTAATTTGTTTAAACCATGCATGCACAGCACAATTTCATCTGTAAAAAATCAAAATTATACATTAATTGATGGAAGAACACAGACAGTTCCAATGCCTCTGGATGTTCAACCTGGCTCACTGACTTGGCGTGTTAGCACTCTACCACCTGACTGAGCTATCAAACCCTTGGTTGGTGACCTACCCAATAGACAATTGTCTTTGCTGGGTTGGGGCGCCAAACAACCAGTTCTCCATTAGCCATTATATTTCTCGGGGTTGCATCCGCTTGCGTGACTTACAAGGCATATACTACGAGGCCCCCATTAGCCTGTCACGTATTCTAATCAGGGTTTAGGGGGAGGGAGATGCTGGAGGCGGGATTGGGGATAGACCCAGGGTTGGCCCAAAATATGTGACCAGGCACAGCGACATGAGGAATATCCCCCCAAAACACTTTTCGAGTAAACAGCGCCTGAAGTCAAAGTATCTTCTCAATTCGATTAAAAATCTTTTTTTTTCTTTTTCGGAAAGTTAATGTATTGGAGGATGTTATGTCCAAAGGATTTTTCTGAAATCCGTCTCTAAATGTTTAAGAAACGAGGATTTCGGGGGAGTGTCTGTGTACTGTTTTCATGAAAATGTAAAGTTCCTGCCTTTTTGAATGGCCGCTTTCGAGGAGTTAGACTGGTGCTGCTATATTGTGTATATTGTGTCTGGTACCAAATGAACGAGCGAAGTCCCCTTGTACTATTTACCACAAAGTTCATACGGAAATAAATTTGATATCATTCGAAAGCTAATGGTATACTCTTTCACATCATTTGAAAATCTCAAAATCTCAAAAGTGGGGGTTATTCCTCATTATGCTGTGCCGGGTCACATATGTCCCCTCATACAATGTACACATTACATATAATGGATTATTAGAATCCTGTGATATATGCACATCAATGGCATTTTACGATGGAAACCTTTTTACGGCTCATCAGTACCCCTCGACATCTATGCGGTGCGTACGACTTAAGTCGTACTTACTTACTCCCTTAATGAGGAAAAGAACAATGAGCATAATAGATCATGACAGGAGAAAGACAGATGAGTGTTTATGTTTCGTTTATAATCAGACAAGTTATAAGAAACGGGGAAACACTCTAAACTATATTTAACCATTAAGGATACTTGTTTAAATTTCACAGCACATCAAAGCCGAAAAAAGCAGTCGGCTGGAACTTTAATTCGAAAGCACACACGGAAAGAACGCCTGATACCGAAAAGGTAATCAGTTTGGTAAGCGCTTTATGCACACGATGCACGCCTAATTCTATACGCAGCAGGGGCACTGTGATCATTTAAATACGTATCGCGTGCACCCAAACATCGAGTGATGAAAAATAGCTTTCCTGAGCAAAGCGATTAGCGATTAGGCCTAACGGCTGTTCAGACACTAATGACGCAATGTTTGAGTTATGACGGTATTGTTCCCCAACCAATGGCCCATAGCGAACAATATTCGGATGCCATCGGCAACGTTTATGGAAAGTAATTTCCCCGCTCAATTTCTCTGAATATGGAGGATGAAATGAGTCATTTCTGTGGCCACACCATTACTGGAAACCTAAGGAAAAAATGCATCATCAATTTGTTGCATTGGGGAAACTGGGGTCAGCGGAGAAAATGTACTTTTTAAACAGAAAATGTTGGCAAAAATCTAACAAATTTAACCATTTTTGTTTGACATTGTTGTTAAAAAGATATAAATCATATATCAATATTAACCCAACTGCTGTCTTGTGTAGATCAAAATGAAACCAATTCCACACATTTCTGACAAATACATCCATGTGCAAAGATAGCTGTGTTAGTCTATCTGGTGAACTGTAATATCTTGGTGATAACACTTGAAAACTTACCAGTTTTCGTTGCAATGTTCGTTCAGTTATTTTAATCCACCTAAGAATCGCCAGACCAAAATGCCCAACTTTACGACCATCGGCAATATCATTCATTTCAGATTAATCCACAGCATGTGCGTTTTTTCGCGTGCACTTTATCTTCGAAGGTTATATCGCCGATCGTAGCTTTTGCTGAAAAAGTAGTAAAGGGCTTTATCGAACCAATTTATTTCATATTAACTCGTTGAGTGTTAATCTCCAAACGGCAGTAAAAAGATGAAAATCTGCTAATATAATTATATAAACATCTAGAATACACTGATTATTTACTCATTGTTGCTCATTTTCACCTTTTTATTTAGGAATGACTCACCGAGCTTTATTTCTCTACTCATTTCCTCAATTCTCTGGTAATTTTCACTCGTTTCATTGCTCATTTACTATCGTTCCATTGCCCATTTGCTAACTTTACTGCTTATTTCCTCGATTCACAGCTCCTTTTTTCACGTTTCATTACTTAATTGGTCGACTTACTGCTCTTTTGGTCAATTCATTGCTCATTTATACTTATTTTGAATTTTTTTGCTATTTCACAACTCATTTGCTCAATTCACTGCTCACCTTTCCCCATTCCACAGCTCATTTGCTCATTTCACTGCATATCAAATTTGCTCAATTAACGGAAACAAATCTTTACTGTGCCTTTACTCATTTCACTACTCAGTTGCTCAATTCACTGCTTATTATACTAATTTCACTGACTATTTGCTCTATTTACTGCTCATTCTATCCGCTGTAGCAACCACAGTTATAAAGGAAAACCTATGTTCCATCAAATGTCACTTGTTACAATCCGCACGATCTTACCGCCATCCAACCTGTATACCATCCCTTACTTCCGTGTGTCGTACAGGTGGAAACACGTAATGGATCGATGTGATAGACGGGGAGCGGATGGATAGATGGAGGTGGTTTTACATTCTTAACTATTTAACCATTGAGGATACTTGTTAAAATCTCACAGCACATCAAAACAAGGAGTCGGCTGGAACTTTCATTCGAAAGCACACACGGAAAGAACGCCTGATACCGAAAAGGTAATCAGTTTGGTAAGCGCTTTATGCACACGATGCACGCCTAATTCTATACGCAGCAGGGGCACTGTGATCATTTAAATACGTATCGCGTGCACCCAAACATCGAGTGATGAAAAATAGCTTTCCTGAGCAAAGCGATTAGCGATTAGGCCTAACGGCTGTTCAGACACTAATGACGCAATGTTTGAGTTATGACGGTATTGTTCCCCAACCAATGGCCCATAGCGAACAATATTCGGATGCCATCGGCAACGTTGATGGAAAGTAATTTCCCCGCTCAATTTCTCTGAATATGGAGGATGAAATTAGTCATTTCTGTGGCCACACCATTACTGGAAACCTAAAGAAAAAATGCATCATCAATTTGTTGCATTGGGGAAACTGGGGTCAGCGGAGGAAATGTACTTTTTTAACAGAAAATGTTGGCAAAAATCTAACCAATTTAACCATTTTTGTTTGACATTGTTGTTAAAAAGATATAAATCATTGGTCAATATTAACCCAACTGCTGTCTTGTGTAGATCAAAATGAAACCAATTCCACACATTTCTGACAAATACATCCATGTGCAAAGATAGCCGTGTTAGTCTATAATTATGGTGAACTGTAACATCAGACCAAGATCTTGTCTGCGTGGAGTGTGCGGTCGTTGGCTGTGACTGAGGCAAACACTACCACCCTTGCCACGAGCACATGTACTAAAAAAATATATTGTGTGCTATAACCAACCAAATAGCCAGTGTACTTTTTAAAATCTTATTTGGTCCTCACCTTAGTTCTCTGACAGGTATCATAATAAGATATGCTTGCCTTAAAATTTAGTGGGCCTGACGTTTCGATCCTAGCAGGACCTTTCTCTGCTTTGAGAAAGGTCCTGCTAGGATCGAAACGTCAGGCCCACTAAATTTTAAGATTTGCATTTTGGTAATTTTAGTCAGTAAGCAGTTTGCAACATTTTTGGTTATCACTTTAAGATATGCTTGCAATAGAAATATTCCTAGTTGGCATGTTCGCGCATGTCTCTAGTTGCCCATTCGTCTGTGCTAACCACACAATATGAAATACGGCGAGAAGTCAAGGCAACCTTTTCATTGGCATTTATTGGAGTGAACGCAATAAGATAATGCCGTGCGCTTATTCGCTCTCTACATCTTCGACATAATTATGCAGAACGCTTCCCCAATACGTTACCGGTGCATGGGTCTCTCTCCACGCGATCTGGATATAGTCAATGCCAAAGAGCTGCTCAGAATACAATTATTTGCTCCAGATAAACAGCTATATGAACTTATTGAATATTACATTAATCATAAATAATCAGCCATATAATCAGCCATACTTATTTCAAAAAGTAATATACGAAAATAATGCAAACTGCTTATCGAGAACAATGACCAAAATGCCAATCTCATTAAAATCTCATAACGAAAAAGGTCTTCCTAGGATCGAAACGTCAGGCCCTCTATGTTACAAATTTAGTTGGTAATCGGTTTCTTACTACGCGTTTAGGCCTAAAGGCGCACTAATGAATAGGTGTGCTCCGGTAATGGCTTCTCCAGGATACCACTCGACCGTCAACCATTTTGAAACAGCGCACAAGCTTTCGCAGCAGCAACTACAAAGAAGAGATTAAAATGAAATAGTAGTAGAGGCAACTACATGTATGGGGCATATTCAAAAGACTGGGTCAGTATAGAAATGCCCTTTACCAAACAATAAGACAAAACCAACCAACAAACAAGACAAAATCATCGAACAGTAGCAACAAACAAATAGTCAAACACAAAACATCTATTGGGATGAAAAGAGGGTATGTGTGGAAAACCAGGATTATTTAAAGGCTGAAGGGAGAAAAAATGTAACACGGCTACGTTTCCACATCTTAGGTATGCTTGGGATAATTGTTATTTTATTGAAACTAAAAAAAAATTTTTTTTAGCAAAAGTTAAACATATTTTGAGTAATTATTTATACCGTACTGCTGATGCGGAGGCTAGCAAGTCAAAGGTCACCCATGCATGTCATGTGATGATAGGGAACGCGCGAACAAGTAATGTTGGCACGTGGCCAAGTGGTCTCCCGATCGGAGATGAGACTCACGTGGACGTGGGCAGCTTGCATTGGCACGCCGCTCATTCCATTTTCATAGCCACACCTCCAACAACCAGCTTGTTGATGATAAATCATCGCTCATGAGTAATGTAATCGTTGGTCGATACCTCGACGTGCCTACTGGGCAGGAGTCCATTTGATTGTGGTCGCCCGGAGCGTAGGCAGGGAGTGACTTGCCTCCAAGCCGTCTAGTATGCCTCGGTAAGATCATCGTTTTCGCCAGGATGGCTCTGTCTCTCTCCCGAGGGTGCGCGTCTGACCAAAAGGCGGCCATCTTGTCGGTATTCTGGCTGGTAATTATCGCCGGCCAATGCGGGATCGCCCTGTCTGCAGACCTATCGAGTAAGTCACCGGTTTCTCCGTTTATCATTTACTTCTTGAAACAAACAAAAAGGATGCTATTGCGTATTGACTAAAATAACCAAAATGTAAGCCTATTATATTTCCATGGTCCAACGTTTCCCCCATGAAACACAAATACCAAATTTATAGGAGAATGATATTGTGATAGCCAGATATACTCGCACATGATATTGTGTGCTTACATGTTTGTGTTGTGTAAAACCATACTGTGTTATTACTAAGCTGCGTCTTGTTGCCTAATGTAACTCCGGTCATGTACGCGCCTTCAACGACGAGTGCGCGCAGTTACGTCACCAAATTTTACGTCACGGATTTTTTTCTGTCTGTAGGCCAATACCAAACCACCACGACTACCGTTTGTACGTTTTGTTCGAGACTATAGAATTGTTGACAGCTTGCATGAAACATTGATCTAAATCCAGTCCATATGATATTGATCACCACAAACTAATGGTTTGGATCTTTTTGCAAACTGCAGTATGTGAAGCTTGGTCTTAAAGTACGGTAGAAGACTGCAGCCCAATGCAACCACATTGCAAACAATGTTCCATTAAAACGTGTTTGTGCTCTTTCTTTTTTCTGCTTTTTTTTATAGATCTGTCTCTTCTGGGGAAACGGGCGAACCAGTCATCTACAAAATATAACGGGCATCCAGAATTAACCATTGACGGAAATCTTGATTCCATCTATCCCCACGGCTCATGTTCGCACACAAGTAAGTAGTAGTTACAGTAAGCCCCCAAGAATTAAACTATGGAGAGATTCAATCAACACACAAAATGAAAATTAGCAGCGAAGTTGAGAATAACAGACAGAAATAGAACATCGAGTGCAATGGCATTACTGCGGCATTCAATGCCCGATGTATAACAAAATTAATGGTTAATCATCATGGAATATGAGTATACCAAGACAGCAATGTAAGAAGGTTTACACCCAACTCGCTCTGGTTTCCATTAACGTTTCAATTAACTGCACGCATAGATCCAGTAGGGCGGTAGGATCGCTTTGAGTGGATTCAATTTCATGAGATATAGACAGACTTAATGACGTTCAATAAAGATGTGACATAAACCATGGGAGAACATCAGTGTGTATCCGACCACATGACCTCAGCGGAAATTTCATTGCAATACCAATGAACAAATAAATGCATCAAATATACTAACTTTTCTTTTTAAGGCCTGCCTTTGTTGCAAAAGTGGGCTTCTGATTGACATATCTATGGTCTGAAAAACATTTTTCTCATTCGTTTAAAACAATTTATTCTTTTATATTTCATTGTCAGACATCGAGGAGCATCCTTGGTGGAAGGTAGACATTGAGACCACCCACTGTGTCGGAAAAGTCACCCTTGTTAACCGGGTAGACTGTTGCTGTAAGATTACGTTCTTTCGTCAAATTTTGGTAAATTAATCTATTATATAATGAATTGAGACAAAATTTGTTTTCCGGTAGGCCTATGCACTTAATTGGTTTTTAAAATGAAGCTAGCGATGTTCTTAAATTTTACTTTTGGTAATGCGAACAAATGTTTCAGCTACTTACACGGATTATCAGATACTGTATCAATTTAAACAAATCAATTAAACTACAAGTTGATAAAATGTTGTTTCAATCACAGCAACATCTCAAAATAATATAGAATGGAAACTATAATTTTTTTAGGTATATCCTGTTAGGACTGAACTGTTAAGCCCTCTAACGTCAATGTGAATGTATTTCTTGACTGTAGTTCTTAGAATAGCACGTTCTCTTTTGGCCCCCCAAAACTACATGATGAATTTCGAATTAATTCTCAAAATGTGATCACTCTTCATGTATAACAGACTCCCGACTGACTGCAGCCGTCGTGCGTGCAGGCTTGAATGCCGACTTTTCTCAAAATGCAATCTGCGGCTCACCGGTCACGTCTGCCCAAGCGTCGATCCCTGGGGCGCACCTGAACTTCATCTGCGACCCACCGAGGCCTGCCCGTTACGTCAGTGTCGACGCTGTCAGAAACCCTCCAACAGGAACGGATGGAGATATCCTCACCCTCTGCGAAGTGATGGTAGAGGAGTACCCGATGACGCAATGCCCACCAGCTGTTTTGCCTACTAGTAAGTTGCGTGTTGGTCCCTTCTGCCGTTCCTCTAGATGAATCACCGTAACTGTTAACGTATTAGGACTCAGTACTTTGACCTTTAACTTCAGATTGACGGATTCTCTATAAGGCAATAGCCAAACGAACTCACAGGCACAAGGCCAAATATTAATTGACACATTTGCTAGTTCAGTTGAATTTTGTATTTACGTCAAATTCCAACAGAGAGGAGTACTCGCGCATCCTGTGGCTTCAAGATAATTCACGAGGGACCTTGCGCCAAGACCCCACGCCCTCTAGCGACCAGTCTGACCGCGTCTCTCATGCCCTGCACATTTCAGTGCAAGCGTAATGACGAGTGTTGGTTCTTTGACTACGCCCCGACCACTGGTCGTTGCAGGCTGTATGCCGACAGGGTCGTAGACTCGGAACCAGACCAAGATCTCGTCTGCGTGGAGTACGCGGTCGTTGGCTGTGACTGAGGCAAACACGACCACCCTTGCCACTAGCACATGTACTACTAAAACATTTTTGGGTACACTTTGAAAAGCCCCGAAATCATTCTTGTTTAATTTGTTTTTAAAAAAAGTGCCGACTTGACGGCTATTTTAGTTATTTTACAAATGTACACTCGTACGTTTTCTCACTTCTTAATCTATTTGGCCTAAATGAGAGTTTCTTAATCTATTTGGCTTAAATGAGAGTTTCTTAATCTATTTGGCTTAAATGAGAGTTGTGGTAACTAAAATGATGCAATAGTGATATTTCTAGTTGGCTTATTCGTGCATGTCCCGGACGAAAATTTGCATTAGTCTTTAGATCCTTGCAAATTTTCCAGTATTTTTGGCAGAGTTATTTCCTCATCGCCCCCGTCATTTTATCTTTTATAATGAATTATTATTCTTCTCTTTGATTTATTTTAATCCCCGATCCTCTTCTCTACTCCCTATCTTCTACTTTAATCCCATCCTAGTCTTACCTTTGCCATCCGTATATTGTAATGAAATATTATCCCCTTTCCTATCTAATTTTATTATCCTGCCTTATACGAAAACCCCTGTAGTTATCATAAAGTTAGGTCCTGTACATTTTCGAGAATTGTCAAAATTGATGAAAAACTGACTGGGAACTATTAAACAAATTGCAAAAGAAATTGAGATTTGAGAAAAAATTTGAATTTAAATCTGAAAGTAATTTAAAAAAAATATTTCGGAAATGTGTAATCTTTTTAGTTCCATTTTATCGAAGCCTATTATTACGTCTATCAGGATTATTCAGTATATTAATAACATTTTGTTTTCATATTTCGTAGATTGTTTATCATATTTTCATTTGTGTATTAATTATAATTAATGTATTTTTAGACGGCAGCCGCCATGGATTTTTCAACGTCATTGTATATGTCTGTAACAATAAAGATTTATATCTATACTGAATTAATTACTTTACACATACATGTTAAAAAAAATGCATCGAATAATTAAGTTACACTTTTTTTAAATAATACTATTACCTAACATTTGCCTAATATTTTTGAAATCTCTTCTTTATAATTGTTAACCACATTACTTAGTCATGTTATTACGAAACCATTGGTTCAATAAAACAAAAAACTCATGAATTTTCCTTTAGTATTCAGTGTATTGTTTGAACCATGCACAGTGCAATATCATAAAAAATAGTCCAAATTATACATTAATTTGATGGAAGAACACAGGGAGTTCCAATGCCTCCGGATGTTCAACCTGGCTCACTGACTTGGCGTGTTAGCACTCTACCACCTGACTGAGCTATCAAACCGTTGGTTGGTGACCTACCCAATAGACAATTGTCTTTGCTGGGTGGGGGCGCCTGACAGAAGTATTTCCCGTCGTTCTACTTCGCGGGATTGTGTAAGCTTTTGTGGCTTTTTAAGACTAGGTCCTCTATATGCAGAAACGAGTCAATTACCTTCCACCTTGACTCTCTTTAGAGGGGGGGGGGAGGTTGGCAGGCGGCGAGGAAAGGAACTGGCCACCCTACCTCACCATGCCGTGGCCCTGTGGCCTTGTTAATAAGGCCAATCCCTTACGCTATAATGATCGTTTAGGATACCCTTCACTTGTAATTGCTACTGCTCGCTGCGTGGCCTGTTTCAAATTGATATTCGCCAAGGCGGCACGCCGGAGACGTTCCTGTGCATTTACCTCGAGAAAAAAAACACCAACAAATCATTACGGGAGCTAGTTGGCCTCGGTGCGGGAGTTTATACTGGCGACCCTGAGCAGATAATTGCCCGCTCCTCCCTGCTAACTACACAATCGGAAATACGGGGAGAAGTCAAGGCAACCTTTTCATTGGCTTTTATTGGAGTGAACCCGATTAGATAATGCCGTGCGCTTTTTCTCTCTCTCTACATCTTCGACATAATTATGCAGAACGTTCCCCAATACGCTACCGGTGCATGGGTCTCTCTCCACGCGATCTGGATATAGATCAAATTTCATAGAACCAAATTTCATAGGCAATTCGCTATTAAATGATAATGTAATAGTCAAATATTTATACTCGCAGTTGAGTACAGACATATCGTTTTTCTCTGCTGTGTTGACATTTCTGTGTTGTTAAACAAGTTACTTGGCTGCGTCTTGTTGCCCAATGCAACTCCGGTCCTGTACGCGCCTTCAACGACGAGCGCGAGCACTACTTACGTCACGAAATGGAACAATGCGCCCATTGTAATGCAACGCGCGTCCGCACTCAAGTCTCTTGAACTGGAGACCTCTGGTTTTGGCACGCTGTATAAGGGCTGAGTATCTCAGATGGTAAGAGTGCTGGTGCGCAAAACCCGTGCAGTCAAATTTTCCTTTGTCTTTTTCCCCCCAAAACTCCAAATTGATTTAGTTCTGAAATCATTGATTGCGGCCTCAGACCACCAAGAGGGGAAGCCTTCGCCATCGTCCATGCAACAAAAATACCCCGTCCATTATGAAAGATGACGAGCATGCATGCATGACGTAGGAAGACTCGTATTCATTCACCGGATAAAATACTGTGGCAGGTTGTCATGGTTTCAGGCTATTTTTTGCAATTCATCGACGCATAAATATTGTTCACGCCTAGTCGAAAGCTGGTTCAAAAAGCAGTTGCATGAATTAAAACGTGGTCAATACTTGTAGGGCTTGGGACAAACAGAAAGGTTTTACTGATGAGGTGAATAATTAATTAGTTATTTAGTCTGAATTTATATATTTAGTAACATCTTTAAGTAAGTTTCAAATATTTTCTTGCTTCTCAAACACGTTTCACGTTACAATGCAAACATGCACTGAATTCACCACATTCTTCATAGTCCAATACATATCAATTAACAGGCTGAATGTTTGTGGTCAAAATGTAATAAACAAAACAATCCGAAATATAGGCCTTTTTAAAACTTTAAACAAAAAAGGTTGAAAAACTCCACTACCGATGGGGGTTTAATTTTAACATTTTGGGCCCTTAATTTTTTTTCTAAATTACCAACGTTGCCTGGATGAATGGCCCACTCAAAGAAGTGTGCGGTGAAACCCTCCGAGTTGCTATACTATAGACCCTTCTTACTGACGTCACGTTGCTACTAGAAACAGCGAGATCCGCCATCTTGGAGTACACACATAGGCCTATGTTATGCTTAAAGGCGGGCCACACTATTTTCGAAGGTCAAAAAATTGCTTCCGTAATTTGTCAAATTCAACGTATACGTAGAATCACCTCCAAACGTTTCTGATCAATCCGTCTGCCATATCATGAAAAAAACCTTGAAAACAAAATTAAATGGTAACCTTTTCAGACGTATAGAGGGCGGTATTTCTGATAGGAACTTTTTTGTTTCAACAATCGCTCCACGGAGGGATCGTTGGATTTTCAACAAATTTTCTCGAAGGTGGCAGAAAAAGGAATAACTCAATTTGGAATGTCCGGAAATAGGGCACTTTGCAAATGATTTACCCTCCCATTAAACACAAGATCGTCAGTTCTTGCAACCAAAGAGGGAGCCAGTAGGTCAAGGTAACATCATCTAACGAGCACTCCCCTCTCCTTGCTTATACGTACTTACACAAACCTAAATAAATTCACCCTAAAACGTTCCAAACAAAAAATTCCTCAAGGCAGATTTCTGTTATGTTATTTGTTCTGGGGTAAATGGTATTTTTTTTTCAGAGGACAGTGCATTGCAGATAACGCGATCGTTAAACAGCAACCCACATGTCAGATGGATATGAAATGCATAATGGTATTTCATAACTGTTTTTTTTTTTAAGGGGAATTACGTACAAGGTCACGCTGCAGATTCTGTGTGGCGGTCATTTCGCCTGAGCTATTATACCAGATTTTATATTTATAGCATGGGTATCGCCGTTACGTATGGTATATACTCAGTCTAGCCTATTTTGTGTTCGCACACGGAGCCAACAAGAGAATCCCTGTCTGTATACCAAACCACCATGACTACCTTTTGTACATTTGGTTCGTGACTAGCCTCTTACAGCTTGCATGGAACAAAGATCTAATCAGTAAGTTCTGCATTCCGCACATCTCTACCTAGTCCATATTATGATTTGATGACCAAAAACTTGGTTTGGATCTTTTTTTCAAACTGCAGAGTGTGAACATTGATGGAAGACGGTAACCCAATGCCACCATATTGCAAAGAATGTTACAATGGACTTCTTTGTAGTCGTTTCAGATCTGTCTCTTCTGGGGAAAAGGGCGAACCAGTCATCAATGATACCTAATGGCTCTCCAGAAAAAGCCATTGACGGGAATCGTAATTCCAACTATTTGGGCCACAGCTCATGTACGCACACGAGTAAGTAGTAATCAAAGCAAGTCACTCCTGTATTAACGCTGTGATAAACTAACAAGAATACGACAATCTTAAAAATTAGTGGGCCTGACGTTTCGATCCTAGCAGGACCTTTCTCAAGGGTCCTGCTAGGATCGAAACGTCAGGCCCACTAAATTTTAAGATTTGCATTTTGGTAAATTTAGTCAGTAAGCAGTTTGCAACATTTTTGTGTATCACTTTAAGAATACGACGATCGAGAGATTCAATCAACATACAAATTGGAAATTAGCAGCGAAGTTGAGAAGAACAGACAGAAATGGAAAATCGAGTGCAATCGCATTACTGCGGCATTCAATACCTGATCGATTACAAATTGTAAATTAGCATGGGGTATGAGGATACCAAGACAGCAATTTTAGAAGGTTTACATCCAACTCGCTCTGGTTCCCAACGCTGGTCATACATCTAACGTACGCATAGATCCAGTTGGGTGGTAGGATCGCTTTGAATTGCTTAAATTTCATGAGATATACAGACTCAATGACGTTCAATGAAGATGTGACATGAACCATGGGAGAATATCAGTGTGTATTAGAACACATGACCTCAGCGAAAATGTCATTGCAATACCAATGAACAGGTGAATGCATCAAATATATTAATCCTTTATCAAATATATATTAGATAATGTACTTGATTTTTGATTGCTTCGTGGCTTTTGCGATTAAATTTAAGCCCGGCCTTTTGGGGGGAAATGATGGGCTTTTAATTGACAAATTAATATATGCTCTGAATATTTTGTTCGTTTATTCGTTAAAAAACCAAAATTCTTTAATTTTTCATTGTAAGTCGGCGAGGAGCATCCTTGGTGGATGGTAGACATTGAGACCACCCACTGCGTTGGAAAAGTCACCATTGTTAACCGCGGAGACTGTTGCCGTAAGATTACTTTCTTTCTTCAAAAAATTGTCAATTAATCCGTTCATCTCTTTTACAATGAATGTAGACAAATCGTGTGTTTCCTATTTTCAACAACGTATACCTATATCACTTAATTGGTTTGAACAAACAGCCTACAATGTTCTTGAATTTTACTTTTATTACCCGGTAATGCGAACAAATTAATGCTCAGCTACTAACACGAATTATCAGAGATAATAATTTATACCAAGCAATGAAACTATACATTTCTAAAAAAAGTCTGCTGTTTCAATAAAAAATCTGCCCAAATATAGAATTAAAATTCATGTTTTTTTTTTAGGAAGGTCATATTAGGACTGAACTGTTAAGCCCTCTAATTTAACTTCAATTGGAATTTGTTTTAAACTATATTTCTCAGAATGGTACGTTTCCTTATTTGCCCATCAAAATTCAAAACGCCATCTAGGTGATTTAGCGTGCAAGATTTTCAAATTTCAAAATTGTATCTCTCTTCATCTATAACAGCCTTCCGACTGACTGCAGCCGTCGTGCGCGCAGGCTTAAATGCCAGCTTTTCCCAGAATGCAATCTGCGGCTCTCCGGTCACGTCTGCTCATGCGTCGGTCCCTGGGGCGCACCTGAACTTCATCTGCGACCCACCGAGGCCTGCCCGTTACGTCAGTGTCGACATTGCAGTGAATAAAGTCCTCACCCTCTGCGAAGTAATGGTAGAGGAGTACCCGATGACGCAATGCCCACCAGCTGTTTGGCCTACTGGTAAGTTGCGTACCAGTCCTTACTGGCATTTCTCTTTAGATAAACCACCGTACCTGTTAACATTTACTCAGTGTTATATGCTTATACGCAAATGCTCAAACAAATTCCCTGGCATAATGCCAAATATCAAACTGCCACATTTGCTATTTCAGTTGAATTTTGTATTGACACAAAATTTCAACAGAGAGGACCATTTGCACGTTCTGTGGCTTCAAGATAATTCACGAGGGACCTTGCGCCAAGACGCCACGCCCTCTAGCGACCTGTCTGATTTTTGTTATGCTCAACTATTTGAAGCGATTGATTTGTTCTGGGGTAAATGGTATTTTTTTTCTTCAGAGGACAATGCCTTGCAGATAACGCGATCGTTAAACGGCAACCCACATGTCAGATGGATATGAAATGCATAATGGTATTTCATAACTGGTGCCTTTGATGGAAATTACGTACAAGGTCACGCTGCAGATTCTGTGTGGCGGTCATCTCGCCTGAGGGCGCTATTATAACAGATTTTATATTTATAGCATGAATGCAAAAACTAATGGATTTTTTTCAAACTGCAGAGTGTGAACATTGATGGAAGACGGTAACCAAATGCCATCATATTGAACAGAATGTTACAATGGACTTCTTTGTGGTCGTTTCAGATCTGTCTCTTCTGGGGAAATGGGCGAACCAGTCATCAACGATACCTAATGGCCATCCAGAAAATGCCATTGACGGGAATCGTAAATCCAACTATTTGCAAGGCTCATGTACGCACACAAGTAAGTAGTAATTACAGCAAGTCACTCCCGCATTAACGCTGTGATAAACCAACAAGAAAACGACTATCGAGAGATTCAATCAACGCACAGAATGGAAACTAGCAGCGAAGTTGAGAGTAAGAAACATAAATGGAAAAACGGGTGTAATCGCATTACTGAAGCGTTCAATGCAAGTTTGAAAACAAACTGTGAATTATAGCATGGAATATGAGGATACGTAGACAGTAATTTTAGAATTGTTGACACCAACTCGCTCTGGTTTCAATTAACGCTGGTCATACATCTACCGCACGCATACATCCAGTTGGGTGGTAGGATCACTTTGATTGAGTGGCTTAAATTTCATGAGATATAGACAGACTCAATGACGTTCAATGAAGATGTGACATAAACCATGGGAGAACATCAGTGTGTATCAGACCACGTGACCTTAGCGGAAATGTAATTGCAATACCAATGAACAGGTGAATGCATCAAATATATTAATCCTTTATCAAATATATATTAGATAATGTACTAATGATTTTTGATTGCTTCGTGGCTTTTGTGAGTTAATTTTTCCTTTTAAGACTGGCCTTTTGGGGGGAAATGATGGGCTTTTAATTTTATTTTAACAAATTATTCTATGCTCTGAATATTTTGTTCGTTTCAATTCGTTAAAATAACAACAAGTCTTTCATTTTTCATTGTAAGGTGGCGGGGAGCATCCTTGGTGGATGGTAGACATTGAGACCACCCACTGTGTCGGAAAAGTCACCATTGTTAACCGCGGAGACTGTTGCCGTAAGATTACTTTCTTTCATCAAAAAACTGATCTATTTATCTCTTTTACAATGAATCTAGACAAATTGTGTGTTTCCTTTTTTCAACAACGTATACCTATATCACTTAATTGGTTTGAAAAAACAGCTTACTATGTTCTTGAATTTTACTTTAATTAATGCAAACAAATTAATGCTCAGCTACTAACACGAATTATCAGACATAATATACCAAGCAATGAAACTATATATTTCTAAAATAGTCTGTAGTTTCAATCAAAGATCTGCCCAAATATACAATTAAAAATCATGGTCTTTTTTAGGAAGGTCATATTAGGACTAAACTGTTAAGCCCTCTAACTTAACGTCAATTGGACATTTTTTTTAAAATTCAAAACGCCATCCAGGTAATTTAGCTTGCAAGATTGTCTAATTTCAAAATTGTATCTCTCTTCATCTATAACAGCCTTCCGACTGACTGCAGCCGTCGTGCGCGCAGGCTTGAATGCCAACTTTTCCCAGAATGCAATCTGCGACTCTCCGGTCACGTCTGCCCAAGCGTTGATCCCTGGGGCGCACCTGAACTTCATCTGCGACCCACCGAGGCCTGCCCGTTACGTCAGTGTCGACATTGCAGTAGATATAGTCCTCACCCTCTGCGAAGTGATGGCGGAGGAGTACCCGATGACGCAATGCCTACCAGCTGTTTCGCCTAACAGTAAGTTACATACCGGTCCCGACTGCCGTTTCTCTTTATGACCTTTGAAACTAAAGAGGAATGCAACCCAAGAAATAAAGTTAGCTTAATTATCTGATTAGGTGTTAAAAACAACCTACAATTACCTATGAGACACTCACGTGAAAAAACCCCGAAGATTTCGATGGAAGATCGATACGTATACGCCAAATATCCAAGGACTAATTAAAGGTTTGATAATTTGTATTCAGCAGTAGTCAATGTCAAAAGGCTTTTCAGCTTATTCCAGGTAACGATGTGCTCCGGATATATAAGACGCTATAAATGTCCGTGAATTTACTGAATATGGTTACGTGTACAGTATGTAAAATACTTCAAAGCGGGGAAAGAAAAAAAAAACACACAAAAACAATTCACAGGTGTTCAAGTTTCGTGTAAGCAGCTATTATACAGTACACATGTATTTTAAAGAGTATTACATGTATATAAAAACGACGCTGATTACAGACTAAAGTGTCCTAAATGTAAATATAATCCATTCAAATCTCATGAAGAGAAAGACCATGCTAGGATCGAAACATGAGGAGGCCTTTAAAATGTTTGAGATTACATTATAGGTCATAACTGATTGCTTACCGTGCGTCAATACGCGCACTAATGGTTGGTGTGCTCCGGTAATGGCTCGAACCTATAATCATGTCCAAGCTATGCAGAGTAAAATGAGTTGCAAACTATCTTTTGCCAAGAGTTCCATTTTTATGATTATTTTTAGAAAATTCATTTGAATTTTATTTTTAAGACTTCGATCTATAATTTAAGTAATTTCAATGTGATTTTATCACAAAAAGTATTATAAAAACAAAAATCTGTGTGCAAAACTTAGGTCAAGCTTCATATTCCTACTGTCCCGCGTGTACTGCAGAAATGCATGTTTAGACGCAAGTGTTGTGTTAAGGTGAATCAACTGTGGGTCAAAAGGTTACTCATCATTTTTGTTGGTTACAGTTTTGACGCAATTGGATTGCGTAAGAATTTTGACCTCATTGTTGGATTAGGATTTACTCAATCCTAGAGCACAGTTTGATACAAACCCTATCGGGTAACGACCGTGTTTCCTTTTATCACCATAAAGAGTAAGATTTTACTCAGCATGCATTGGGTGTTTTGGTGTCTAGGGACACTGCCAGCCACACTTCATTTGATGATTGCTGCCATCAATTTGTATTCCAGTAAAGGGTTACTAGATGAAATTCAAATGGAACTTGCAACCTGATTTTTATATTAATTTTTTTCCTTGCGCTTCAGCAAATTCTGGTGCTTAAGCAGATGTATGAACTGCTTAAGCACCCCAAGTTGCTTAGGCCTAAGCATTAAAGGCCGTGTCCAATAAAATAAGGTTGCCGGCCAAAGTTCCACTTGTTTTCTAAGCCAAACATCGAAAAATTATTTGAAATACAAGTTGAAAGTTGCACGAATGAAATGCGGGTCCCTATTGCTAACTCGTCATAATCGACGAAGAATTCCCATGCATACATAGCAGCATTTCTCACTGATAAGCGGCTATAATAAAGGCCATTGGCAGTAATCTTGCACCTCTCGATTTTTGATAATTCGTCAGTGCTGTCTCTCGGGGGCAAACTGGCGAACCAGTCGACCACAATGTTCAACGCGTCCGCTAGCCGGGCCATCGATGGCAACGCGTCACCCTTTTGGGAAAGCCAATCGTGTACGCAAACAGGTAAGCGTGTCTGCTATCATCTTCAAGGGAGGGTACATCATTTGCAAAATGCCCTATATCCGGACATTCCTAATTTTAAAAATTCCTTCCTCATCAGGAAACGAGTACATGTATAGGTATCAGACGTTCTGAGAACTGTTTTGTAGCGCACGGAAAGCTACTGATTAAAAAAAAAAGGTGAACCCCTGCGTTACACAGTACATCGGGGGAAAATGATGACTATGATACTGCAAGCTTTACGTTTAACGGTTATGGAAACTATAACCTAATCTAACGCCGTTTAAGGTATACGAGAAAAGAGAGTTACATGCAGTTCCGTCATGCAAACCTGCCACCACCACCGGGGACTCCTACGTCACCACTTCGGTTTTTTTTCCAAGCAGTAAATTTGGTGACGCAATGAACAGACGTTTACTTGCCTGCGTTAAGACAGCCAGGTCACCTCACCGAGGCATGTCCTGGCAGAGAGATCAATGGAATCTGGTAGGAAAAGTCAAGCACTAAGCAATGAATAGGAAGGACTATACTAAGTCACCATATTATATTGGGTATATACTTAATGTTTGTAGAGTCCCAAGCATGATCGAATCTCAAAAAGGTTTTAACCATTATCGAACAAAACGACATAATGTTTTTAAGAGGCTTTAACTCATTGGCGGTGAAAAGGATAATAACCCGTTTTTGAAAGAAAAAAGGTTCTAGGTTCGAATCCACTTTGAAAATTGTTTCAATACTTGATATAATGATATTGTATCATTGCCATAATAATTATTTTAAAGGCAGCCACAGGCTACATACAAAAGATTGTGACAATTTTATTGTGTGTACATTTGGTGGGGCAATGTGTTTCACATAGAATATACAGTACGTAAATCCAACGAGAAATATTTCGGTATAATAGGGCTGGGAAAACGAAGCGGGTACCCGAAACTCGCCCGAGGTGAACGGGTACCCGCTCTATTATATCGGACGTCGTTTCTAATGCAACAAAACAATTTTTGTACTAAGTCAAATATTGGGGATGCATTTGTTTAGCTTTCCCTTCCGTTGAACCTGTACACTCCGGCCTGTAGTGGGTGATTGTGTTTGCTGTGTGGATTTGTAGCATAAATTCCACTGGACCGGGACTTGAACCCGTCTGCGCTATCCAGCTCTAAGATCGTAGATTAACTGTTTTGCATCTACACAAATCACACCAACCCTGCTTTCGTGCAACCAATTGTTGTAAACCTGGCTACAACAGCTCAGGAATCACACAAAGCGGATGCAGCATTTCAATTGAAGCTAACGGATCGGAACCTTTCGAAAAATGGTTCCTTTATTCGCAGAAATGATTTGAACACAGTTACTATTAAAATACTGACGAAGTCGTCATGTCGATGTTTGGCGAGTAAAGTTGACTCATGTTTTTGACCTCTGCTCCTCTACGTAGAGCTCTCTAAGGATCCGTGGTGGATGGTAGACCTCGCAGTCACTACCTGTCTGGGGAAGATCGTACTCGTGAATCGAGGAGACTGTTGCAGTAAGGGTGTTTCGCTCTTCACATTTTCATTTACCACGCCTCGCTAAGCTTCACCTCACTTTGCCTCCGACATTGTCCCGTATAGCCTGGCCATATCTCGCCCATGCCTCACCTCACCCATGTCACAATGCCCCGTATTGACTTACCTCATCGCCTCACATTGAATTGCCTCCCCTCACCTCACACAATTCGACTCCCTCAATTTCCCGCCTCTCCTCACCTTGCCTCATTGTGTTTCTCCTCATCTCACCGCTTCTCGCCTTACGTACTTATCTGATCTTACCGCAATTTGCCTTTTCTCGATTCGCCTCACATCACCTTGTCTTGCCTCACCTCGCCTTACCTCACCTCAACTTGCATTATCTCGCCCAGCCTCAACGTGCCTCATCATCTCACCTCGACTTGTCTCATCCAACCTTACCTCACCTCACCTCACCTCGCCTCACTTCACCTCGCCTTGCCCCCCCCCCTTCATTTTGCCTCACCTCACACTGGTTCAGTGCATTTGAACCAAACCTCATGTTCTGCTATCAATTACTGAGAAGTCTAAGCCAACAGAAAACAAACATTCAAAGCATCTTGTTCAAATTATCTATTCACAGGCGAGGCAGCCAAAACTATACGCGACAAATATTTATTGGAACTTTTCTTTTCATTCAAAGTTATAACGCTAGACCACGTCTGGACGGGAGCAGTCGTCCGTGCAGGTTTAAACGCCACTCCACGTCTTCCCAAAAGCACTTCATTTGGTCTTGAACTAAAAAGACAATATTTTGTTTCAATCACAGCAATACCTTCCCCAAATACCAAATGAAAAATGCTGCTCTTTGAGAAAGGTCCTGTTAGGATTAATGCCAGCTTGGATGGTAAGAGCACTGTTACGCCAAACCGGAGGTCTCAGGTTAAACAAAAACCTGTCTATTTTCCGATTTAATTTCTTTCTATTAGAATTTGTTTTTGACTGTAATTTTTAGTATAATCCATTTCCTGTTTTGCTTACTACAGATGTCAACCGTTAGCCAAGTGATTTAGCGTGCATGACTTTCTAATCTTTAAGTTCGGTTAAATTTACTTATCGTTAATTTTGTCACTTTTCGTCTATAACAGACTCCCGACTGACTTCAGCCGTCGTGCGCGCAGGCTTGAATGCCAACTTTTCCCAGAATGCAATCTGCGGCTCTCCGGTCACGTCTGCCCAAGCGTCGATCCCTGGGGCGCACCTGAACTTCACCTGTGACCCACCGAGGCCTGCCCGTTACGTCAGTGTGCACTCGAATGGACTGTCGGCTGTCCTAACACTTTGCGAAGTGTTCGTGTACGAACATACCAACAGTAAGTCACGCTAGACAAACGGAAAAAACACTGCTTATTAGATGAAGGACCAAATATATGCGAATTCCCTCTCATTTCGTTACCTTTCACTTCCCTCATGCCATCTTCCCGGCGGGTGGATGACTTTCGATAAGACTTGAAGGTTTGCATGTTGGAAAGACTTATAGTGGAAGGTTTGCGGTGACACCATGTATCTCTTCTCTTTCAAGAAGTGCGGCTCTGAAAAGAGCCGGTAAATCCAGAGTTACCGGCTCTTTTCAGAGCCACACTTCTAGAAAGAGAAGAGATACATGGATGACTTTCATCGTAGCATTTATACACCGTTTGATTCAAGTGATTATTGGCAACGCGTCCCTTTTCTCCCCAGATGGGCATCTCTCTGGGGAGTTCCATTTGATCCGCGAGGGAGGCTGCGCCGAGATGGCGCACACCCTTGCCACCGTTCTGGCCAAGTCCATTCTGCGGTGCACCGCTCGCTGCCAGCGCAACGTGGAATGTCAGTACGTGGACTACGCCCCGGCTACCGGTCGCTGTCGCCTGTACGCCCAGAGGGCCGTAGCCTGGGGTCCGGACGCAGGGCCACTGTGTCAGGAGTATGCTGTCGCTGGTCGCGTCGCGGCGGCAGACAGCCCTTGCGACAATCCGATGTAAAAAATTAGCACATAATTATCATACTCACAAAAGCTGTCTTGGTAATTTGAAATCATTGCTGTGAAATTTGTGTTGTAAATAATGTACCGATTTAACGGTTACTTGAGTTATTTTACATGTGTACTTTCATGAGTTTTCTCTTTTAATCTATTTCGTTTAAATAAGAGTTGTGCTGACTAAAATGCAATTGCATAATATTAGGAAGGTCTGCCTTTGAGAAAGGTCCTGTATTTCGTGTAAATAAGAGTTGTGTGTAGAATGTGCGGCTTGAGCACCCTGTTGGATGGAGCTGCGTATTATAAGATGTAATCAGTATTCGTCGTTTGATTATTACCGGTATATATGGAAGAGGTAACAATGCTGTTATTTACGCTGATTAAAATGTAGGGAAGGCCCGGTAGTATAGTCAAAAGTTGGTTCATATCATGACAGGCAAGTGACACAATTTTCCAGAATATCGATAGCAACATGTAGGGCTGTTGTAAAGTGTAATAAGAGAGTGTGGGTGTGATGCTTTGTTACAGGGGTTTTATTTATTTATTCGTATATACTTGATAAAATGATGTGCTACAGCCAACTAAATAGCCAGTGTACTTTTATTTTGATCTTATTTGGTTCTCACCTTAGTGCTTTGACAGGTATCATAATAAGATATGCTCGCAATAGTGATATTTGTAGTTGGCATATTCGTGCATGTCCCGGACGAAAATTTGCATTAGTCTTTAAATCCTTGCAAGTTTTCCAGTTTTTTTTTTCAAAGTTATTTCCTCATCGCCTCTGTTATTTCATCTTTTATAATGAATTATCATTCTTCTCTTTTTTAAAATTAATTTTAATCCCCGATCCTCTTCTCTATCCCCTATCTTCTCCTTTAATCCCATCCTAGTCTTACCTTTGCTATCCGTATATTGTAATGAAATATTATCCCCTTTCCTATCTAATTTTATTATCCTGCCTTATACGAAAACCCCTGTAGTTATCATAAAGTTAGGTCCAGTACATTTTCGAGAATTGTCAAAATTGATGAAAACTGACTGGGAACTACTGAACAAATTGCAAAAGAAATTGAGAATTGATAACAAATTTGAATTTAAATTTAAAAGCAATTAAAATAATATTTCGGAAATGTGAAATATTTCCAGTTCCATTGTTCATGTTATCGAAGCCTATTATCACGTCTATCAGGAATATTCAGTATATTAATAACATTTTGTTTTCATATTTCGTACTTTATTTATCATACTTTCATTTGTGTATTAATTATAATCACTGTGTCTTAATGTATTTTTCGACGGCAGCCGCCATGGATTCTACAACGTAATTACATATGTCTGTAACAATAAAGATTTACATCTATACTGAATTAATTACTTTACACATATATGTTAAAAAAAATTGCATCAAAAAACTAAGTTACAATATTCTTTTTTAATTATTTCCTAACATTTGCCTAATATTTTTGACATCTCTTCTTTATAATTTTTAACCACATTAACTAGTCATGTTATTACGAAAGCAAAGGTTCAATAAAACAAAAAACCCATGATTTTTCCTTTAGTATTCAGTGTACTGTTTGAACCATGCACAGCGCAATATCATCAAAAATAGTCCAAATTATACATTAATTGATGGAAGAACACAGGGAGTTCCAATGCCTCTGGATGTTCAACCTGGCTCACTGATTTGGTGTGTTAGTACTCTACCACCTGACTGAGCTATCAAACCCTTGGTTGGTGACCTACCCAATAGACAATTGTCTTTGCTGGGGTGGGGGCGCCAGACAGAAGCAGTTCTCCACCATCCATTCTATTTCTCGGGGTTGCATCCGTTTGTGTGATATACAAGGCATATACTACGAGGCCCCCATTAGCCTGTCTCGTATTCTGGTCACGGTTTAGGAGGAGGGAGATGCTGGAGGGGGAGGTGGGGATAGACCCAGGGTTGGCCCAATATATGTCCCCTTATACAATGTACAAATTACATACAATGTAAGGACTAAAATTTAGTGGGCCTGACGTTTCGATCCTAGCAGGACCTTTCTCAAAGGCAGAGTGACAAGGACAAAACAGATACATGTACACGAAGGCAGGGGGGGAGAGTGAATAGGACACGGATGAGAAACAGAGGACAAAGAGTGAAGCTGGTAGGGAGAGATCAAAGGGAAGGGCAAGGGGTAGGGTAGGGATTAGTGAGAGGAGGGGGAAAGATCAAAGAGAAGGGCAAGGAGTGGGGTAGGGATTAGTGACAATAGGGGGAAAAGATCAAAGAGAGAAGTGTGAAAGACTGAACACAAAAGAAGGATTATCAGAAAGCTGCATGGTGTTAGTCATTACCCTCCTGGATGTTGAGACCATGTGGTTGAATAGTCCGAAGACGCTTCATCCACATTTTCTCACGGCTAAGACGGACAGCATTACTACGGTGACCAATGTAAGGACTGTTAGAATCTGTATGCACATTAATGGCACATTAATGGCACTTTGAGATGGAATCATTTCTAAGGCTCAGTCCCCTCGACATCAATGAGGTACGTACGACTTATAAGTCGTACTTACGACTCGGGTATGATATTATTCCGTGTGTACGCGATTCAACTAGTACGTACGACTTGAACGTTGTACAGTACGACATACACTGTACATCTGATACGTACGGGGCACATCTCGTATGTGCCGCTGATAAATCATATCCAGTACGGACGAGTTATACGTCGTATTATACATAAGATTTCTGTCGAAAGTATGACATATATGACGTACGTACGAGATATAAGTCGTACGAACAAGTTAAATTGCGAAAACTCTGAATATTATCCAGACGTCGAAGTCGTACGTACGAGTTAGGTCAGAGAGGGACACATTTCGCAATGTTCCTAAAACAAGATTGCATTAATTAGCTTCTCCCTATCTAGATTTTGGACGCTCCTGTTAGGCCGTATCAGCAGTAAGCCAAGCAAGAACACATCCAAGTAATATTTAGGAAAGTCTATATCTTATTGATGTATAGGCAAATACGAGTCAAAATGCGTCACCTTGCAGCGAATATGTACCTGGCTCTCTTTAGAGCTGGGGAAGGTTGAATGGCGGCGAGGAAAGTAATTGAGCTGGCCACTCGACCTAATCATGCCGCGGCCTTGTCAATAATTGCCCGCTCGTCCGGAGTCACTACACAATGGGAAATACGGGGAGAAGTCAAGGTAACCTCCTCGTGGCTTTACTGGCGTGAATACGATTAAATAGTGCCATGTGATTTTTATATTTCTACATCGTGGACATATTTTTATGACAATGCAAAACAGCCGCTCAGATTCAGAATACATGTCCATGCTTCGAATAAGCCGCTGTAAATGTATATTCCTTTTCTGAATATTGTTAGATGTATAAATGTATTTCAAAGCCAAATAAAACAAATAAAAAAACGACTAAACAATTATTATCACTAATAATTATTGTCAACCATATTTATTTCAAAGCATAATACATGCATACGAAAATGTTGCACACTTCTTACTGGCTACAATCACCAAAATTCATTCATTTAGTTTTTCATATTTTTCCCCCCATAATATCACAATACACATAATTTCGATTTTCTGTTTAAAAACAACATGGGGTATGCTGTGAAGGCACCCAGGAAGAAGCAGAGCTTATGAGTGTGGGCCCTTGTACAAATATTGGATTACTTATAGGCTACATATCAGGACACTCGAACACGATAAATTACTAAACACGAAACAAACACAGAACTAAAACAAAGACAAGACATGTACTCTATGTAGCTATAATTTACAAAAGTCGAAAGATAAGTTAAGCATCTTCACAGGTGAAAGGTCCTGTTAATTATCGTAAATAGTGAGTAAGGCTCTCTTGAGATTCCCTTTGAAGATTGACAAGTTTACATATGATTTTTAATTTCTCAGACAACGAGTGTTACAAGGAAGGACCTTAATTCACATCTTGGAGTTGTTTGGCTTAAGATGTGCGAATTGAAGGGAGACGGACATGTGGGGCTTGTCGATTGTTGTAAGTATGGAAACCAAGTGAAAATCAAAATGAATTCGAATTCGAATCTCATAAAAAAGATTTTGCTATTTTTTAGTTCATAATAAATTTCTTCCTATGCGTCCATACGCGCACTGCTGGATGAGTGTGCTCCGGTAATGGCGACTCCCGGAGACCAGTCGACCGTTAACCATGCATTTGGAAAGAGCTCTCGTAGCTCTCGTAGTACCAACTACTTCATGAGATGTTGCACTGTGCATCCGGTGAAGTAGCTGTTGCTGCTAAAGCTCATGCACTCTGTCCAACTGGTTATTCTTAGAGTGCTATCCCTAAATTGTTAGTATCCATCAGTTAGACTAACACGGCTATCTTTACACATCTTAGGTATATGCTTGGTCTGTCAGTTTACCTAGGGTTAATTGTAATTATTGTTATTTTTTTAATCGGAACTCAAACACACCTTCGTCTATCGTATGAGGACAAATTAAGCAAAGAGTTATATTATTTTGTATGATAATTTATACTGTATTGCTGAAGCGAAGGCTAGCATTAGGCAAGTCAAAGGTCACCCGTGCAAGTCGTGTGGTGATATGGGAGCGCGCGAGCATGTAATGTTGGCACGAGGCCAAGTGGTTTCCCGATCGGAGATGAGACTCACGTGGACGTGGGCAGCTTGCATTGGCACGCCGCTCATTTCATTTTCATAGCCACACCTCCAACAACCAGCTTGTTGATGATAAATAATCGCTCATGAGTAATGCAATCGTTGGTCGATACCTTGACGTGCCTACTGGGCAGGAGTCCATTTAATTGTGGTCGCCCGGAGCGTAGGCAGGGAGTGACTTGCCTCCAAGCCGTCTAGTGTGCCTCGGTAAGATCATCGTTTTCGCCAGGATGGCTCTGTCTCTCTTCCGAGGGTTTGCGTCAGACCAAAAGGCGGCCATCTTGTCGGTATTCTGGCTGGTAATTATCGTCGGCCTATGCGGGATCGCCCTGTCTGCCGAGTTATCATGTAAGTTATCTCCAAAAAATTCATAAATTTAGACCGACGTTTCCACACTACAACACAAATACCAAATTTCATAGGGAATTCGATGTAGTAATAGCCAGATATACTCGCAATTGAGTACAGACATACCGTTTTTCTCTGTAGTATTTACATGTCTGTGTTGTTTAACAAGTTACTTGGCTGCGTCTTGTTGTCCAATGCAACTCCGGTCCTGTACGCGGCTTCAACGACGAGCGCGCGTACTTGAGTCATGAAATGGAACAATGCGCCCATTGTAATGAAACGCGCGCACGCACTGATCAAGTCTTTTGAATTGAAGACCTATCTAAGGGCTGAATAGCTGAGATGGTAAGAGCACTGGTATGCCAAAGACTAGTTGACTATTTGGGAAGGCCACCATCTAAGGGCTGGATAGCTCAGATGGTAAGAGCGCTGGTGTGCCAAAGACTAGTTGACTATTTGGGAAGGCCACCATCTAAGGGCTGGAGAGCTCAGATGGTAAGAGCGCTGGTGTGCCAAAGACTAGTTGACTATTAGGGAAGGCCGCCATCTAAGAGCTGGAGAGCTCAGATGGCAAGAGCGCTGATGTGCCAAAGACTAGTTGACTATAAGGGAAGGCCGCCATCTAAGTGCTGGATAGCTCAGAGGGTAAGAGTGCTGGTGTGCCAAAGACTAGTTGACTATTAGGGAAGGCCACCATAGGGCTGGATAGCTCAGATGGTAAGAGTGCTGGTACGCAAAACCGGAGGTCTCGGGTTGAAGTTCCGGCGCATTCAAAGTTTCCCTTTTTTCAAATATTTCCAATGTCCAAATCATTGATTGCCACCTCAGACCATCAAGAGGGGAAGCTTTACTTTAGTGAATGCAGTTGAAATAATCGTGAATACTGGTTCAAAAAGCATTTGCATGATTTGAAACTTGGACAATAAATGCGATGTTTGCATTATAGAGCATTGTTTTCTGGGTAAAAATAATTCATAGATAACATGATGTTTGCGTCGAGGTGAATGTAATTCACTCAATGTTTTAAATCATTTTTCTTGGTATTTCTTCATAATTGATGAGTTATGTTATGTAGATGTCATTAATATGGGTTATATTGGTAAGATGAAATCAATGACCATTCCAGACGTTGGAGAAATAGTAATTTACCAATTTGACATTAATAGATTAAACAATAGGCAGCAGATGTATGGACCTGGTTGTCCTCTCATGACGTCACGACGTACCGGTAGCCTATTATGGTGAAGTCTGCAACCCAATGCCACCATATTGCAAAGAATGTTACAATGGACTTGTTTGTGCACGTTTCAGATCTGCCTCTTCTGGGGAAACGGGTAACCCAGTCATCAACGGTCGATAACGGGCATCCCGAATTAGCCATTGACGGGAATCTTGATTCCACCTATCTCCACGGTTCATGTACGCACACAGGTGAGAATAGTAACTATAGGCCTAGTTACCCGTGCATTAACGCTGTGATTAACACACAGAAATACGACTGTTTAGAGATTCAATCGGCACACATATAGGAAATTAGCAGCGAAGTTGAAAATAACAGACAAAAACTAATGCTAAAACGAGTGCAATTGCAACAATGCAGCATTCAATGCCAATCGATAACAGAAACCTAACTTAGTATGAAATATGACGATACCAAGACAGAAATATAAGAAGGTGTGCACCTATTAAGCTTTGGTTTCCAACGCTGGTACACCATACGCATATATCAAATTGGATGGGAGGTGGGCGTAAATGTCCTTGCAATACCGATGAACAAAAAAATGCATCAAATATTCTTCGAATTTATAACTGCCTCGTGCCTTTTGTGAGCAAATATTTCCTCTTAAGCAGGCCCTTTTTGGAAAGGTGGGCTTTTATTTGACAAATCTGTGCTCTGAAGCAAACTCTTAAGAATAAGTCTTTGCTATTTCATTGTAAGGCTACGAGAGGCATACTTGGTGGATGGTAGACATTGAGACCACCCACTCTGTCGGAAAAGTCACCCTTGTTAACCGCGGAGATTGTTGCTGTAAGTTTACTTTCTCTTTTCAAAATAGCCCTACGCACTGAAGTTTAAAAAAACAAAAATAGCTAATGATGTTCTTGAATTTTACTTTTTGCAATACGAAGAAATGTTTAGGTACAAATACGAATTATCAGAAATAAAGCAGTAATTAATAAAACTACAAAGATAATCTTTCATTTCAATCACAGACCTTCCCCAAATACAGAATGAAAAATGTTGGTTTTTGAGAAAGGTACTGTTAGGATTAATGTCAATTTCTTTCTCTTAGAATCTGTTTTAGAATTGTACGTTTCCCTTTTTCCATCAAAGCTGCCAAACGCTGTCAGGTGATTTAGCGTGCATGATTTTCTAATTGTTAAGATCGCTTTATTTTACAATTTCTTAATTGTATCTCTCTTCATCTATAACAGCCTTCCGACTGACTGCAGCCGTCGTGCGCGCAGGCTTGAATGCCGACTTTTCCCAGAATGCAATCTGCGGCTCTCCGGTCACGTCTGCCCAAGCGTCGATCCCTGGGGCGCACCTGAACTTCACCTGCGACCCACCGAGGCCTGCCCGTTACGTCAGTGTCGACGCTGTCACAAACCAGCGTGTTACGGGTGATGACGTCATCAGCCTCTGCGAAGTGATGGTTTTGGCTACTAGTAAGTTGCGTACCAGTCCTTACTGGCATATATCTTCAGAAAAACCACCGTACCTGTTAACATTTACTCAGTGTTATAGCCTATGCTTCATGATCAAACAAATGCTCAAATTCACAGGCACAATGCCAAATATCAAACTTACACATTTGCGATTTCAATTGAATTTTGTATTTACGTCAAATTCCAACAGAGAGGAGTACTCGCGCATCCTGTGGCTTCAAGATAATTCACGAGGGACCTTGCGCCAAGACCCCACGCCCTCTAGCGACCAGTCTGACCGCGTCTCTCATGCCCTGCACATTTCAGTGCAAGCGTAATGACGAGTGTCGGTTCTTTGACTACGCCCCGAGCACTGGTCGTTGCAGGCTGTATGCCGACAGGGTCGTAGACTCGGAACCAGACCAAGATCTCTTCTGCGTGGAGTACGCGGTCGTTGGCTGTGACTGAGGCAAACACGACCACCCTTGCCACAACCCCAATGATGTAAACGGTAGGTTTTCAAGCCAGTGTGCAGTATCAAACGCGTCTGCAGCTGCAGCCTACAAGTAAAATATGGCACATATTATACTCACAAAAACTGAATGGGTACACCTCAAAAGTCATTTTAAATCGTTCTTGTGTTTCAAATAATGTTCCAATTTAGCTATTATTTTAGTTGTTTTACACATGTAGGCTCGTGAGTTTTGTCTCTTCTTAATCTATTTCGTATAAATAAGAGTTGTGTGTATAATGTGCGGCTTGAGCATCATGTTGGATGGAGCGGAGCAATATAAGATGTAATCAGTATTCGCTGTTTGATTATTAAATATGCAAGAGGTAACAATGCTGTCATTTACGCTGATTAAAATGTAGGGAAGGTCAGGTAGTATAGTCAGAAGTTCGTTTATATCATGAAAGGCGAGTGACACAATTTGCCAGAATATCGATAGCAACATGTAGGGCTGTTGTAAAGTGTAATAAGAGAGTGTGAGTTTGATGCTTTGTTACAGGGGTTTTATTTATTTATTCGTATATACTTGATAAAATGATGTGCTACAGCCAACTAAATAGTCAGTGTACTTTTATTTTGATCTTATTTGGTTCTCACCTTAGTGCTCTGACAGGTATCATAATAAGATATGCTCGCAATAGTGATATTTCTAGTTGGCATATTCGTGCATGTCTCGTAAGAAAATTTGCATTAGTCTTTAAATCCTTGCAAGTTTTCCAGTATTTTTTTCAAAGTTATTTCCTCACCGCCTCTGTCATTTCATCTTTTATAATGAATTATCATTTTTCTCTTTCATTAATTTTAATCCCCGATCCTCTTCTCTACTCCCTATCTTCTCCTTTAATCCCATCCCAGTCTTACCTTTGCCATCCGTATATTGTAATGAAATATTATCCCCTTTCCTATCTAATGTTATTTTCCTGCCATATACGAAAACCCCTGTAGTTATCATACAGTTAGGTCCTGTACATTTTCGAAAATTGTCAAAATTGATGAAAACTGACTGGGAACTACTGAACAAATTGCAAAAGAAATTGAAACTTGATAACAAATTTGAATTTAAATATAAAAGCAATTAAACAAATATTTCGAAAATGTGTAATATTTTTAGTTCCATTGTTCATGTTATCGAAGCCTATTATTAAGTCTATCAGTATTATTCAGTATATTGATAACATTTTGTTTTCATATTTCGTAGTTTTTTTATCATACTTTCATTTGTGTATTAATTAAAATCACTGTGTCTTAATGTATTTTTAGACGGAAGCCGCAATGGATTCTACAACATCATTGTATATGTCTGTAACAATAAAGATTTATATCTATACCGAATTAATTACTTTACACATACATGTTAGAAAAATTGCATCCAAAAATTAAGTTACAATATTTTTTTAATTATTGCCTAAAATTGACATCTCTTCTTTATCTTTGTTAACCACATTACGTAGTCATGTTATTACGAATCCAAAGGTTCAATAAAAAAAAATTCATGAATTTTCCTTTAGTATTCAGTGCATTGTTTGAACCATGCACAGCGCAATATCATCAAAAATAGTCAAAATTATACATTAATTGATGGAAGAACACAGACAGTTCTAGTGCCTCAGGATGTTCAACCTGGCTCACTGATTTGGCGTGTTAGCACTCTGCCACCTGACTGAGCTATCAAACCCTTGGTTGGTGACCTACCCAATAGACAATTGTCTTTGCTGGGGTGGGGGCGTCAGACTTACTTTTGTGACTTACAAGAGGCATAATACTACGAAGCTCCCATTCACCTGTCACGTATTCTAATCACGTTTGAGGAGGAGGAGGATGCTGGAGGCAGGGGTGGGGATAGACCCAGGTAGGATTGGCCCAAATTATGTCCCGTTAAACAATGTACACATTACATACAATGGATTATTAGAATCCAGTGATATATGCACATGAATGGCACTTAACGATGGAATCCTCTCGACTGAATAATAATTATATGTGCATACGCGATTTAACTCATACGTACGACTTGAACGTCGTATGTTACATACACCGAAATATAACATACGTACGGGTCACACCTCGTATGTACGACTGATGAATCGTATCCCGTACGAACAAGTAATAAGTCGTACGCCAATCGCGTACACACGGAATAAGTTTTATCCAGAAATCGCACGTACGAGTCGCACGTACGATATAGATGTCGTACGTGCGAGTGAGGTCAGAGAGGGAGGTTCTTTTCGCCATGTCCCTAATACAAGTTCGTATTAATCAGCCTCTCCCTAGGGAGATTGTGGACGTGTATGTAAGTCAGTAAGCTGTAAACTCATCAAGATGCGCACATACAAGTCATTTTGTTTACGAAAGACTAGGTCCTATAATTTATAGGTAAATACGAGTCAAAATGCGTCAACTTGCAGCAAATGGGTACATGAGTCTCTTTAGAGCTGGGGAAGGTTGGCAGGCGGCGAGGAAAGGACTTGGTCAGTGGCCACCCTACCTCACCATGCCGTGGCCTTGAGGCCTTGTAAATAAAGCACATCCCCTACGCTATAATGATCGTTTAGAACACCCTGTAATAGAAATCCTATTGCTCGCTGCCCTGTTTTAATTGGACATTTGCCAAGGCGGCACGCCGGAGACGTTCATGTGCATTTCCCTAGAGAGAAAAAAAATCAAATCATTTCGGGAGCTAGTTGGCCTCGGTGCGGGAGTTTATACTGGCGACCCTGAGCAGATAATTGCCCGCTCCTCCCTGCTAAATACACAATCGGAAATACGGCGAGAAGTCAAGGCAACCCTTTTAATTGGCTTTCATTGGCGTTAATGCGATTAAATGCCGTGCGCTTTTTTCATCTCCACATCTTCGATATTATTTATGCAGAATGCTTCCCCAATGCGCTACGTTTGGCTCGTTTTCCTTGTAGTCAATGCCAAAGAGCTGCTAAAAATACAACCATATGCCCAAGATACGCAGCTTTGAATGTTCAGGAGTTTACTGAATATGGTTACATGTATAAAAAGTACTTCAAACCGGGAAAAAAAATATGCGGGAAAAAACCCCTGATCAAATCGCAATAGACTATAATAATCAACCATTCGTGATTATAATAAATCATAGGGCCCAAAGAGTAATATACGAACACGTTGAAACTGCCTACTGGCTACAATGACCAAAATACAAATCTGATCCATTGAAATCACATGAAGAGAAAGACCCTGCTAGGATCGAAACGTCAGAAAGAGCGCACAAGCTTTGGTAGCAGCCACTACTTCATGAGATGCAATGTCTCACTGTGCATCCGGTGAAGTAGCTGTTGCTGCTAAAGCTCATGCACTTTGTCCAACTGGTTATTCTTAGAGTGCTATCCCTAAATAGTTAGTATCCATCAGTTAGAATACCACGGCTATCTTTACACATCTTAGATATGCTCGGCTAATCTTTATTTCATTGAAACTGACAGACGCCTTCGTATCTTGTATAATGACAAATTAAGCAAAGGTTTGAATTAGTATGTATAATTATCTATAATGTATTGTGGAAGCGGAGGCTAGCATTATAGGCAAGTCAAAGATCACCCATGCATGTCGTGTGGTGATAGGGAAGCGCGCGAACATGTAATGTTGGCACGAGGCCAAGTGGTCTCCCGATCGGAGATGAGACTCACGTGGACGTGGGCAGCTTGCATTGGCACGCCGCTCATTTCATTTTCATAACCACACCTCCAACAACCAGCTTGTTGATGATAAATAATCGCTCATGAATAATCTAATTGTTGGTTGATACCTCGACGTGCCTACTGGGCAGGAGTCCATTTAATTGTGGTCGCCCGGAGCGTAGGCAGGGAGTGACTTGCCTCCAAGCCGTCTAGTGTGCCTCGGTAAGATCATCGTTTTCGCCAGGATGGCTCTGTCTCTCTCCCGAGTGTTTGCGTCAGACCAAAAGGCGGTCATCTTGTCGGTATTCTGGCTGGTAATTATCGCCGGCCTATACGGAATCGCCCTGTCTGCAGACCTATCGAGTAAGTCACCGGTTTATCCGTTTATTTTTACTTCCTGAAACAAAAAATCATAAATTTAGACCTACAGGGCCCGACGTTTCCACACTACAACACAAATACCAAGTTCCATAGTGAAATGATGTTGTAATAGCCAGATATACTCGCAGTTGAGCATAGAAATGTCGTTTCTCTCTGCTGTGTTTACATGTCGGTATTGTTTAGCATGTTACTGCAGAGGTATGGACATGGTTGTCCTCTCATGACGTCACGACGTACTGGTAGCCTATTATGGTGAAGTCTGCAACCCAATGCCACCATATTGCAAAGAATGTTACAATGGACTTGTTTGTGCACGTTTCAGATCTGTCTCTTCTGGGGAAACGGGCAACCCAGTCATCTACGGTCAATAACAGGCATCCTGAATTAGCCATTGACGGGAATCGTAATTCCAACTATTTTCAAGGCTCATGTGCGCACACAAGTAAGTAGTAATTAGATATACAGCAAGTTACTCTTGCATTAACGCAGTAATTAACATACATAAATACGACTGTCTAGAGATTCAATCGACACACGTATAGGAACACACAGAACCTAATGGAAAAAAGAGTGCTATTGCATCACTGCAGCATTCAATGCACGATCGATAACAAAACCTTACTTAGTACGGGGTATGAAATATGTCGATACCAAGACAGAAATATAAGAAGGTGTGCACCTAACAAGCTCTGGTTTCCAGCGCTGGTCATACATCTACTGTACGCATAGATCTAATTGGATGGGAGGTGGGCGTAAATGTCGCTGCAATACCAATGAACAAATAAACACAACAAATAATTATACTTCGAATTTATAGTTGCTTGGCGCCCTTTGTGAGCAAATCTTTCCTCTTAAGCATGCCCTTGTCGGAAAGGTGGGCTTTGATTTGACAAATCTGTGCTCTGAAGCAAACATTTTTCCCAATTGTTAAAAATAAGTCTTTTCTATTTCATTGTCAGACATCGAGGAGCATCCTTGGTGGAAGGTAGACATTGAGACCACCCACTGTGTCGGAAAAGTCACCCTTGTTAACCGCGGAGATTGTTGCTGTAAGATTACTTTCTCTTTTCAAAATAGGCCTATGCACTTCAGTTTTTACCAAAAATAATAGCCAATGATGTTCTTGAATTTTACTTTTTGCAATACAAAGAAATGTTTAGGTATAAACACGATTTATCTGGGATAAAGCAGTAATTAATAAATTAATAATTAACTACAAAGATAATCTTTGACTTAATCTTTTTCTTTGATTCTGTATAATGTTGTTAAGTGCCTTAAGCGTCTTTGCAGACGGATTCTGGCGCTCTAGAAATGTCCGTTATTATTATTATTATTATTATTACTTCAATCACAGACCATCACCAAATACAGAATGAAAAATGTTGCTTTTTAAGAAAGGTTAGGATTATTGTCAATTTCTTTCTCTTAGAATCTGTTTTAGAATTGTACGTTTCCTTTTTTCCATCAAAGCTGCCAAACGCTATCCAGGTGATTTAGCGTGCATGATTTTCTAATTTTAAAGATCGCTTTATTTTACAATTTCTTAATTTTATCTCTCTTCATCTATAACAGCCTTCCGACTGACCTCAGCCGTCGTGCGCGCAGGCTTGAATGCCGACTTTTCCCAGAATGCAATCTGCGGCTCTCCGGTCACGTCTGCCCAAGCGTCGATCCCTGGGGCGCACCTGAACTTCATCTGCGACCCACCGAGGCATGCCCGTTACGTCAGTGTTGACGCTGTCACAAACCAGCGCGTTACGGGTGATGACGTCCTCACCCTCTGCGAAGTAATGGTAGAGGAGTACCCGATGACGCAATGCCTACCAGCTGTTTTGGCTACTAGTAAGTTGAGTACCAGTCCTTACTGGCATTTCTCTTCAGAAAAACCACCGTACCTGTTAACATTTACTCAGTGTTATAGCCTATGCTTCAAACAAATGCTCAAATTCCCTGGCACAATGCCAAATATCAAACTTACACATTTGCTATTTCAGTTGAATTTTGTATTTACACCAAATTCCAACAGGGAGGAGTACTCGCGCATCCTGTGGCTTCAAGATAATTCACGAGGGACCTTGCGCGAAGACCCCACGCCCTCTAGCGACCAGTCTGACCGCGTCTCTCATGCCCTGTACATTTCAGGGCAAGCGTAATGACGAGTGTTGGTTCTTTGACTACGCCCCGACCACTGGTCGTTGCAGGCTGTATGCCGACAGGGTCGTAGACTCGGAACCAGACCAAGATCTCTTCTGCGTGGAGTATGCGGTCGTTGGCTGTGACTGAGGCAAACACGACCACCCTTGCCACAAGCCGACTGCAGGTTTTCAAGCCAGTGCGTATAGCTGAAACGTTGCTTAGTACATGTAATAGGAGCACATTTACTCAGAAAATCTGTTTGGGTACACTTTATAGGTAATTGGAAATCACTCTTGTTTAATTTGTGATTTAAATAATGTACCTTTTAAGTGGTTATTTTAGTTATTTTACGCATTTAAGCTCGTGAGTTTTCAGTGATACGCAAAAATGCAACTGGCCAAAATGCAAATATCAAAAAATATGAGGGTCTGCCTTTAAGAATGGTCCTCTAGATCTATTTCGTAGAATGAGAGTTGTGTGTGTAGAATGTGCTGCTTGAGCACCCTGTTGGATGGAGCGGCGTATTATAAGATGTAATCAGTATTCGTCGTTTGATTATTACCGGTATATATGGAAGATGTAACAATGCTGTCATTTACGCTGATTAAAATGTAGGGAAGGCCCGGTAGTATAGTCAGAAGTTGGTTTATATCATGAAAGGCGAGTGACACATTTTGACAGAATATCGAGAGCAACATGTAGGGCTGTTGTAACGTGTAATAAGAGAGTGTGACTGTGGTGCTTTGTTACAGGGGTTATATTTTATTTATTCGTGTATACTTGATAAATTGATGTGCAACAGGCAACTAAATAGTCAGTGTACTTTTATTTTGATCTATTTGATTCTCACCTTAGTGCTCTGACAGGTATCATGATAAGATATGCTCGCAATAGTGATATTTCTAGTTGGGATATTCGTGCATGTCTCGGAAGAAAATTTGCATTAGTCTTTAAATCCTTGCAAGTTTTCAAGTATTATTTCCAGTGTTATTTCTTCATCGCCCCGTCATTTCATCTCTTACAATGAATTACTATTCTTCTCTTTGATTTCTGTTAATTCCCCGTATCCTTGTTATCTCTTCTCAACTCTATCTTCCCTTCAATCTCATCCTATAACCAAGCATCTCTGCCATCCGTATATTGCACTTTCATTTCCATTTCCTGTTTGCTTTAGTCATCCTGTCTTATACGGAAACCCATGTAGCTATCGTAACGTCGTAACGTCCTAACGTTTTAAAGAATTGTCAAACAAATCGATTAAAAAAACGGCTGGGAACAATTTGAAAGCAATTAGAAATATTTTGGAAATGTCTTATATTTATGTCCTAGTACGCCTACATGTAATTTAGTTCCTATTTTCAGGTTATCGAATCCTATATTCACGCCTACAGGATTATTCAGTATCTAAATGACTAATTAAACAAAGTCGGACTCGAGTAAGTTGAAACGAACGAGCCAACAAAAAGATAGTCTTCAAAAAGATTTAATTACAATATTTTACAACATTATTGACTAACCATATATGTTTTCTCTATTGTCTATCATTTTTCACCTCATTATGTAGTCATGCTGTAACGGGCACAATAAAACAAAAGAACTACTGAATTTTGATTTACGTTCATTTTTTTTTTAGCCATGCATGCACAGCCCAATATAATCTGAAAAAAGGTAAAAATTATACATTGAATGATGGATGTATTATTGCGAATCAATATGTCTCAATGGACGACGTACATGTAATTGTATATGTCTGTAACAATAAATATTTTTTAAATTTTACACATACATGTTAAAAAGACAGAAACATTTTTAATAGTTATTTCAATAATTCGTTTTGAATAATATTATCGCCTAAAATTTGGCTAATTTTTTGATCTCATTTCTTTATTATTTCACTTCTTTATAATAACTTCATTATGCCATTTTATCTCTAAAGATAAAATAATTTATACTCGGCACGGGGAAGTTGGTTAAACCCCCTATAGGTGTATTATCCAAGCGAGATGGGCAACCTGAAACTTGTGGTATGCACCACCCAAGGTCCGTGTATATAAAGGCTGGCGCCAGCTGGACACGGCCAGTCAGTTGCAGTCTTCAGCAGCATACAGACCAGACAGTTGTAATTTTGTTTAAACGAAAAAACGAAATAATTTACCGTTAATATTCATTGATTTTTTTTAATTATGCACAGCGCAATATCATAAAAGATAGTCCAAATTATACATTAATTTGACGGAAGAACACAGACAGTTCTAATGCATCAGGATGTTCAACCTGGCTCACTGACTTGGCGTGTTAGCACTCTACCACCTGACTGAGCTATCAAACCCTTGGTTGGTGACCTACCCAATCGACAATTGTCTTTGCTGGGGTGGGGGCGTCAGACAGAAGCAGTTCTCCACCATCAATTCTATTGCATCCACTTTTGTGACTAACAAGGCATAATTATACTACGAAGCTCCCATTCGCCTGTCACGTATTCTGATCACGTTGGAGGAGGGAGATGCTGGAGACCGGGGTGGGGATAGACCCAGGGTTGCTCCGAGCATTCATGCATGACGCAGGGAGACTCGAGTTTATTGACCGGATGAAATACAGTGGCAGGTTGCCATGGTTTCGGGTTATATTTTGCGATTCATCGATGAAAGAAATATGAGATATACGGCAAGAAGTCGATGCAACCTTCGTGAATGGCACTTAAAACAATACCCTGTGCTTATTTTTGTTTACATCGACATCTACATATTTAAAGCTGCTAGCTTCCCCAATGCGCTACATACATCAAATGGGTCCTTTTCACGTGATCTCCGTATAGTCAATGCCACAGACACTCCCCTCACACTGCTCAGAATGTAACTATAGGATTGTGCTAAGGAAAAACCACTATAAATGACCACGAGTTTACTGAATATGGATACATGTATATAAAGTAGTTAAAAGTGGAAGAAACTCTAAGGGAAAACAACTAAAATCCATGAATAATCAGCCATATAATCAACCATAAGTATTTCAAAGAGTACGGTAATGAACGTGTTTTTTCCCAGACTGACTGATCACATCTATGCAAACAACCTGTATGATGATCTGCAGTCAACCTACCGTGTTAATTATAGTATGGAAACCCTGTTAATCAATCAATCTGATCATATTATGTCACAAATGGATGTCGGTAGACTCACTGCTGTAGTTCGTTTAGATTTGTCCGCAGCATCTGACACTGTCAATCATAATATATTACTCATGAATAATGTAATTGTTGGTTGATACCTCGACGAGCCTAGTACTGGGCAGGAGTCCATTTAATTTTGGTCGCCCGGAGCTTGGCAGGGAGTGACTTGCCTCCAAGCCGTCTAGTGTGCCTCGGTAAGATCATCGTTTTCGCCAGGATGGCTCTGTCTCTCTCCAGAGGGTTCGCGTCTGACCAAAAGGCGGCCATCTTGTTGGTATTCTGGCTGGTAATTATCGTCCGCCTATGCGGATTCGTCCTGTCTGCAGACCTATCGAGTAAGTCACCGGTTTCTCATTTTCTTTTATTTCTTGAAACAAAAACTCGTACATTTCCAGGGCCTGACTTGTCGACCTTACAACACAAAATAATAGGAAAATGATGATGTGGGAAAATGATGTGTGGGGATTGTGTTTTTTAAAATTTGTTTACAAAAGTTCTGTTAGAATAATCGGCACTTTGATTGGCAGAACGTTCGTTCAATAGGACCTCAAGACTTAAATTCATCGAGTCACCTAAGCAAGAAAACCTGCTTAGCATGAAAATTCGTCTTTTTTTTCAATGCGAGAATGCCAGCCACACTTCACTCGATGCTTGCTGCCATCGATTTGTATTCCAGTAACGGGTTCCGAGCGTAAACCAGATTATAATTATTGAGCAAGGCTTTCCTGGCATGAGCAAATTTGAGTACTTCAGCAGTTCTATGATATTGGGCCCATGGGCCAATTTCATAGAGCTCTTAACGCCCAAAAATTTACGCTTAGGACTAAGCATTTATTTTCATGCCAGCCGTTCCACTTATCCTATATATATCCTATATTAGAATACAAGTTGAACGTTGTAAGCACCAAATGAAATACAAGTATAGCTATCTTGTTGTAATCGAGGTAGAATTCTCCTACTTAGCAGATTTATCACAAGCGGCTCTATTAGATTGGGACAAGACAATTGGCAGTGATCTTGTACCTCTCGATTTTTGATAATTCGTCAGAGCTGTCTCTCAGGGGTAAACTGGCGAACCAGTCGACCACATGGGACTTATACAATGCGTCCGCTAGCAGGGCCATCGATGGCAACGCGTCACCCATATGGGAAAGCCAATCGTGTACACATACAGGTAAGCATGCTTGTATGTTATGTATGTATGTTACCCTAAAGGAAAGGTACACCATTTGCAAAATGCGAAGTCAAACTTTGGGGATTCATTGTTTTTTACTTTCCCGCCCTTAAACCTGTACACTCGTCCGGCCTGTAGTGGGTGATTTTGTTTGTTGTGCGGTTCTTGTAGTATAAATTCCACACTTCCGGTTTACGACTTTCACTGGACCGGGACTTGAATTTGACCACTGAATTTTGCGTACCGGCGTTCATACCGTCCGAGCTATCCAGCCCTGAGATATTAGATTAACTGTTATGTATCTCAGGGGATCACACCCCTTGCTTTCATTCAGATGCAAACAACCAATTGTTGTAAACCTGGCTGCAACAGCTCAGGAATCACACAAAGTGGATGCAGTATTTTCAATTTAAGCTAAAGGAACAATTTGAAAAATGGTTCCTTTATTCGCAGAAATGGTTTGAGCATGGTAACATCAAAATGCCGACGAAGTCGTCATGTCAATGTTTGACGAGTAAAGTTGACTCAGGTTTTTGACCTATGTTTCTCTATGTAGAAGTCTCTGACGATTCGTGGTGGATGGTAGACCTTTACGTTTCTGCCTGTCTGGGGAAGATTGTACTCGTGAATCGAGGAGACTGTTGCAGTAAGGGTGAATCGCTCTCCACATTTTTCATTCAACACGCACCGCCAGGGTCCACCTCACTTTGCCTTTCACATTGCCCCGTAGCCTGGCCTCACCTCACCCATGCCTCACCTCGCCCATGCCACCCTGTCCCGTATTGCCTCACCTCACCTCACTTTGCCTCCCATATTGCCCCTAGCCAGGCCTCACCTCGCCCATGCAACCCTGTCCCGTATTGCCTCACTTCACCTCACTTTGCCTCCGAAATTGCCCCCTAGCCAGGCCTCACCTCGCCCTTGCCTCCCTGTCCCGTATTGCCTCACCTCATCTCACTTTGCCTCCGAAATTGCCCCCTAGCCTGGCCTCACCTGACCCATACCTTACCTCGCCCATGCCACCCTGTCCCGTATTGCCTCACCTCACGGTGGCTCCCGTCCCCCAACTAGCCTTCCCTGGTCCCACCTTAACTCACCTCTACCATCAACAAGTCTCTTCTCTTAATTCACCGCCTCTCACTCCACCTTGCCTCATCCCACCTCGCCTCAATATACCTTGACTCACCTCACATCGCATTATCTCCCATTACCTTGCATCGCCTCAATTTGAAATGCCTCCCCTCACCTCAAACGACTTGACTCCCCTCAACTTGCCGCCGTTCCTCACCTCGTCTCATTGTGCTTCACCTCATCTCACCGGTTCTCGCCTCACCTTACCTCATCTCACCTCACTTTGCCTTTCCTCAGCTCAACTTGCTTTATCTCGCCTAGCCTCGACTTGCCTCACCTCACCTCACCTCGCTTCGACTTGCTTGACCTCACCTCACCTCACTTTGACTTACCTCAACTCATCTCACCTCGCCTCGCCTTGACCTCCTCTGTTTTGTCTCACCTCGCACCGGCTCAGTGCATTTGTTCAGTGCACTAAACCTCATGAAATGCCTTTTTTTCAAATTGTCCACCCATTGGCAGCCAAATCTATATGCAACACAGAAAATGTATTGGGACTTTTCTTTTCATTCAATGTTATAACGCTAGACAACGAATTGGCGGGAGCGGTCGTCTGTGCAGGTTTAAACGCCAGCTTTTCCCAGAATGCAATCTGCGGCTTTTCTGATCTAGTATAATCCATTTCCTGTTTTGCTTACTAAAGATGTTAACCGTTAGCCAAGTGATTTAGCGTGCATGATATTCTGATTTTTAAGTTCGGTTAAATTTACTAATCGTTAATTTTGTCACTTTTCGTCTATAACAGACTCCCGACTGACTGCAGCCGTCGTGCGCGCAGGCTTGAATGCCGACTTTTCCCAGAATGAAATCTGCGGCTCTCCGGTCACGTCTGCCCAAGCGTCGATCCCTGGGGCGTACCTGAACTTCATCTGCGACCCACCGAGGCCTGCCCGTTACGTCAGTGTGCATTTGTATGAACCGTCGACTTACCTAACACTTTGCGAAGTGTTCGTGCACAGACATACCAACAGTAAGTCACGCTAGACAAGCGAAAGAAACCACACTGGTTAATAGATAAAATAACCAAATGATAAGCGAACGCCTTCTCATTGATTTCCATCGGAAAGAGACGCTACCTTTCACATCGCTGAAGCCATCTTCCCTGCGGGTGGATGACTTTCATTGTAGCATTTATACACCGTTTGATTCAAGTGATTATTGGCAACGCGTCCCTTTTCTCCCCAGATGGGCATCTCTCTGGGGAGTTCCATTTGATCCGCGAGGGAGGCTGCGCCGAGATGGCGCACACCCTTGCCACCGTTCTGGCCAAGTCCCTTCTGCGGTGCACCGCTCGCTGCCAGCGCAACGTGGAATGTCGGTACGTGGACTACGCCCCGGCTACCGGTCGCTGTCGCCTGTACGCCCACAGGGCCGTAGCCTGGGGTCCGGACGCAGGGCCACTGTGTCAGGAGTATGCTGTCGCTGGTCGCGTCGCGGCGACAGACAGCCCTTGCAACAATCCGATGTAAACCGCATGCTCGGACATTTATTTATTTATTTATTTATTTATTTCATTTTTCGGGATACATGTACAGCATTCACATCACAGCACACAAGTAAAAAAATAAAAAGAGTTGAAAATAGAAATAAAACAAAGAAACAAATAAACAGACAAACAACAACAGCAACAATAACAGAAACAACCAATTAACTCCCGAAGGATTGCCCAAAAGAAACTAGTTTCTGTCGGGGGGCTCTCCAAACTAATTGGATGACAGAAAACAAAAAATATAAATTATATAGGCCTACATGTATATGGAAAAAGAACTAACTAAATTACAAATATGCCAAATATACAAATTACCGAAATAAATAATAAATCTTTAAAAAGATAGAGATTTCATTATAATAAAGACTATTAAATATATTTGAAATATATATATATAAAAAGGAAAAGAAAGAAAAGAAAGAAGAAAGAAGAGAAAGAAAGAGAAGTAAGGAAAAAGGAAAGGTAAAATAATAATATAAATAGAAATAAATAGATAAAAATACATATATAACAATAATAAAAAATATGTATATATAACATCAATTGCAAAAGGGGCCTATGTGTCTTCTAAAAGGATTTTGAGATGGGGTCTTGGAAGAAAAGGTGATCACGTAGGGCATTGAGGAAAAATTGAGGAGAAGGTTCAAGACAAAGATCACGAATATCACTTGAAAGAGAGTTAAAAAATCTGGGGAAAAAGTTAAACAATGAGAATTTTTCACAGTTAGTTCGGTTGTATAGATGTTTGAAGAGTAAGACGTCCGTTTTCCTGTTGTTTGGCTGAGGGAGAAAAGAAGAAGGGATGATGTTGCTCTTATAGAGACATTTAACCACAAAAGAAACACTCAAATAAATCAGTCTATTGTAGAGAGGAGGTAAATTAAGTTTTTGCAGGCGTTCTTCATAAGAGATTGAAGTAGCAACATTATATGGAAGGCATGCTTTTGTAAAGCGACGTTGAATGGTTTCAAGACACTGGATGTTTTTTTTCTTGGTGAGGTAGCCATACTGGTGATGCAGGTCTGCAGAGGGAGGAAAATAATTTTAGAAGAACTCTAGCATTTCTGGATTTAACTGTTCTGCGAATGAAACCAGCTAGTTTGGAGCATTTGGCACGGATCATATTTATATGGTTATTCCAGGTAAGGTCATTGGAAATGATAACACCAAGGTATTTGTAGGAAGTTACAACCTTTAGGGGGACAGAGTCAGAAAGAAAGTATGGAGTTGAGTTTTGTTTCCTTGAGCGGGTTATGTACATAGCTTTACATTTACCTGAATTTAAATGCATATGGTTCTCTGCACACCACTCCTTTATCGAGTTGAGATCATACTGTAAAACAACACTATCATCGGGACAATTAATTATTTTGTACAAAACAGTATCATCTGCGTATTGCGGCAGAGGCGACTTAACACGGTTTGGCAGGTCGGCTGTAAAGAGATTGAAGAGTATAGGGCCGAGAACAGAGCCTTGAGGTACACCTGAAGTCACCGGTACCCAGTCAGAATTAGTCCCTAAAAAAAAGAACACGTTGATGTCTGCTGTAAAGGAAATTGCTGATCCAGGAGAGTAGATTTCCGCAGATGCCGTATCTGTGTAGTTTGGTTAGAAGTATTGAATGGTGATGACATGAAGATGAATTTCATGGAGATGAATTTCCTTGAATTGAATTGAAATTGTAGATCAATATGCAAAAATTTTGCGAATTGCTTACTGACTGAAATGAAGGCGATCCAAATGAAAACATCGCAAATCAGGAAGGCCTGGCGTTTCTCAAAGGCAGAAATCTGTCTTTGATAAAGTGCCTCATAGGATCCAAACATCAGATCCTCCTATGTTTTTGTCTTTTAATTGAATTGAATTACCGACTTCGAAGCCGGTGTAATACCGGGAAAACGCCAGCACGACCATTTCGCTGCATAAACAGATCAAGTTAAGTTGGAAGTTAAGTTTTTGTACACGGACACAATACAGATGAGCTATGAATCTCTTAGATGGATTTGCATTTCAAGCTTGATTTATTTGCATTTTAAGCTTGATTTATTTGCATTTTATTTATTTGCATTTTAAGCTTGATTTATTTGCATTTTAAGCTTGATTTATTTGCATTTTAAGCTTGATTCATTTGCATTTTAAGCTTAATTATTTGCATTTTATGCTTGATTTATTTGCATTTATATGCTTGATTTATTTGCATTTTAAGCTTGATTTATTTGCATTTTAAGCTTGATTTATTTGCACTTTAAGCTTGATTTATTTGCATTTCAAGCTTGATTTATTTGCTTTTTAAGGTTGATTCATGTGCATTTTAAGGTTGAATTATTTGCATTTCAAGCTTGATTTATTTGCATTTTAAGCTTGATTTATTTGCATTTGATGCTTGAATTATTTGCATTTCAAGCTTGATTTATTTGCATATTAAGTTTGATTTATTTGCATTTTAAGATTGATTTATTTGCATTTTAAGCTTGATTTATTTGCATTTTAAGATTGATTTATTTGCATTTTAAGCTTGATTATTTGCAATTTAAGCTTGATTTATTTGCATTTTATATGCTTGATTCATTTGCATTTCAAGCTTGATTTATTTGCATTTTAAGCTTGAATTATTTGCATTTTAAGCTTGATATATTTGCATTTTATGCTTGATTTATTTGCATTTTAAGATTGATTTATTTGCATTTTAAGATTGATTTATTTGCATTTCAAGCTTTGAATTATTTGTATTTTACACTCATTAAAGAAGACGTAAATGAAATGCGTCCATCTCGGACAAAATTCACCCAATTTGTTTTTTCGTTTTAATTGAAAATTCAAAAATTAGGAGGGCCTGTCGTTCCGATCCTAACAGGACCTTTCTCAAAGGCAGAATGCAGAAACACTTTCTGCTTTTGAGAAAGGTCCAGCTAGGATCGAAGCGTCAGACCCTCATACATTTTAAAAATTGTTAGCAGTTTTGCGTATTATTTAATTTAAAAAAATATATTTTAACACATTTGTTTTCATTAATTCAGTTTCAATTTCATTCTCTTTTATGCAAACCTTCGTATAGAGTTATCACTCAGGTTCTTTTCAGAACCACACCTCTTCTTAAGAGACTTTATACATGGTGTCACCGCAAACCCTCCTATAGAGTTATCACTCAGGTTCTTCTCAGAACCACACCTCTTCTTTAAGAGACCTTATACATGGTGTCACCGCAAACCCTCCTATAGAGTTATCATTCAGGTTCTTTTTCAGAACCACACCTCTTCTTTAAGAGACCTTATACATGGTGTCACTGCAAACCCTCATATAGAGTTATCACTCAGGTTCTTTTCAGCACCACACCTCTTCTTTAAGAGACTTTATACATGGTGTCACCGCAAACCCTCCTATAGAGTTATCATTCAGGTTCTTTTCAGAACCACACCTCTTCTTTAAGAGACCTTATACATGGTGTCACCACAAACCCTCCTATAGAGTTATCACTCAGGTTCTTTTCAGAACTACACCTCTTCTTTAAGAGACCTTATACATGGTGTCACCGCAAACTCTCCTATAGAGTTATCACTCAGATTCTTTTCAGAACCACACCTCTTCTATAAGAGACCTTATACATGGTGTCACCGCAAACCCTCCTATAGAGTTATCACTCAGGTTCTTTTCAGAACCACACCTCTTCTTTAAGAGACCTTATACATGGTGTCACCACAAACCCTCCTATAGAGTTATCACTCAGGTTCTTTTCAGAACTACACCTCTTCTTTAAGAGACCTTATACATGGTGTCACCGCAAACCCTCCTATAGAGTTATCACTAAGATTCTTTTCAGAACCACACCTCTTCTACAAGAGACCTTATACATGGTGTCACCGCAAACCTTCCTATATTTCTTGAATTAAAGAAACAAAAAATTACAACTCTGAAATTAAATTACAATGATACAAATGAAACATGATCTCATCCTTACCATATGAAGAGTGCATTAATGTTAACAAGTAATTCATTATCCATACCACCAACCACCACCCAACTTAATTTTTTTCATCAATAATCAATAATTACGATGAAATCAACAATACCCTTTTAGCTCAACGTAAGCTAAAGTTAAGAGATTAAATTATTTACATTTCAGTGCCAGATTTGAAATATATTCCTTTTCAGCGCCCGAAACAGGAACAACGTGAAAATGCCAGTGTTTTGTTTTTTCTTAATCTTGTACTACCTCAAAACCAATTAATTTTTTACGGCTTCTTGTCTCGAACGTAAGTGGCGGTCCTGACGCCTGTACTTGTCAAGGAAGGTCTCCGATAGGGCCTTCATACTTGTGCCACACTTGGCCGCCTGTTGGGGAGGGGGAGGATTGGGCAGGAGGCAAACAAATTCAACAAGCCACTCTCTGATTCCGCTTCCCCGGTGATGGGTTTGGTCGATTTTCCGATGGTGTATACTTTGGCTTAGCTAATGGGCCTAATGGGGAGTTCAGCTGCCTGATGCATCAGGGTACTTGTCTGTTACGGGTTCTCCTTGTAATGTCGTTTTGTTTGTGGATTTGAGTGCGTACTAGATTATTTTGGTTGCGGGCGGCGTAAGTGAAGTTGACTTGATTGATTGCACTGGTACTGCACCGAGACAGGAGATTGGAAGATCATGCATGTTCAAGCTAAGAGTGTAGACTCTTAAGTGCAGGGGCCATTTACATAGAGCCGCTTCAACGATAGCAATTAGCAATTACTGCGGCATGAAAGACACTTGCTCAAGGACGTTGTCAGGTTTGCCAACCCACGGTTCCACCTGTTTCATGCTAAGCAATTGATGTCCGACTCAAGATAGGCAGGTAGGATACTCAGTCGGTATATCTAGTACAAACTCTGCAGGCACGGGAGGCCACTACAGTCTGGAACCTATGCGGGACTCGTTAATCAACTGCAGATGTATCGCCTTGGATGACAAGAAACATTTGGGAGACAGAGGATTGCAGTACAGTATAGATAGCCCGGAGGCAATTGACCCTCTCCATCCATTCCACTGACAATCTTCAAACACAACACTGTTCCTCGGGATATCAGTGTCCAAGTCAGCGACATGTGACGACCACTCCTGACTAATGGGTCATCTATACCCAAGGACAACTTCCCTTTCATCCATCACCTAGTCTGCCTCCTGGGTCTCCAATACCCTTGGCATCCACTCACACACTGACACACTCCAGTGAACTTCCATCTCTTCCCTGCCCCAGCAGTCACGCAGAGCGGGAGAGATGCTTCAGCCTCCAGCGCTCTCCACATCACATATAAGCACCGATGGCAGTTTCCTGACGACGGGCAGAGTACACACTGCCCCAAAACGTTGAGTGACCGGCACTCTTCAGCGCCACACTACGTCTCAAAAGAGATGTATTACATGCATCAATTCTATGGACATTAAGCTGGTCCCAAAGTGCATCTAGAAATGGCCAATTCATCCACGGATACCTTCTCTGGCACCGGTTTGTCGCCTCCAGTCATTGCGCTGCGGACTTGTTGCATCGCCGTCATAGGGCTGCTGATTGTCACCGGCAACATCCTCTCCATTACTGTGACGCGGAGTCTACCCAGCCTGGCCGATAGCACCAAGGTTCTCATGACCACACTGGCCGTCTATGACCTCTTTGTAGGCTTTAAAGCGTTGCTGACCATAATTCCTTCAGCCTTGGACAGGTGGCCATTCGGTGACCTCGGATGCCAGCTCATATCAATTTGGGCATCCACATGTGGGATGATGTCAATAACTTCAATCATCTTTCTGAACATTGAGCGGTACATTGCTATAACTCGGCCGTACCAGTTCACAATCTGGTGCACCAAACGCAGAGTGGTTGGACTTGTGGTAGCCATGTCACTTACACTCGCTGTGTCTTCAATACTCATGGCTTTCACGGTGCCTTTGCATTTCCAACCTGCAGCAGCAATATGTTTTTACAGCAATGAAAATATCATTTTCAATATCCTAGCGCTGCTCTTTTTTGACCTATGTCCTACAATTGCAATGACCTTCATCTATTATCGTCTGATCAAAATCAGTCGTCAGCATGAACTCCGTAACCAACGTAACAGGGACAATGCAGCAAACCGTGTACAAGACAACAAGGCTCTTAGGTCATTTCTTGTAGTGACCTTGACGTATGCAACTTGCTACACACCAATTATGGTGACCATTAACGTAACAGGCTTCTCAGGTACCGAACCCCCTGGCTGGATGGAAGTTGTGTTTAATTGGCTGTACATCTTAAACAGTGGGGCTAATGTCTTCATCTACTGCCTCTTCAACAGAGCCTACCGTCAGAGGGCCAAGACAATTCTGGCCAAGAGATTTACCTGCCTCCACAATTCCGTTGGATCCCTGGGCAACTCTAGTGAAGCAGACCGTTCGCAAGCCGTCTCTGAACAGCACGTACACACGGTAGCAGAGACGCTCCCATCTGTATGCGACGCCTGAATATACTACATGCAGTACGCGTCGAAACCAAGATCATGCAGATACACCAAACATGAACTGTACGTTCCGTAATCATTATTGCTTTAAGGCGGGAACGGAAGGGATACCATCGTAGATTTTTTTTCTTCCATAAATGCCGCCATTTTCTTTGGTGATGATGGGAATGAGAGTAGTCTACTGATTAATTATTTTCAAGATCCACTGAGGAATACTTTCCAGCTCGGCTGAAAACAAGAGATTCACAAACTTGTTAGCATGGATACAAGCCTGACCTCAGGGACCAGTCCAAGTCATCTTAATTAATATCAAACCTTGACAGCGGATAGAAATATGATAGACAGCGGAGGCAAAGAGTGGAATATTATCCAAACGCAAGCTAACCTAGAGTGAGTGGTGAAGATCCAGTTCTGTCGATCATGAACATGACTTAATTAAAATCATCAACTCATCGTTATAATTTATAGTAAAATATAAGAGCACATATCATACTCACAGAAGCTGTCTAGATACACTCTTCAAATAATTTAAAAGCATTTTATTAACTTTGTGTTGTAAATAATCTGCCGATTTAGCGGTTATTTAGTACCGGTAGTTATTTTACACATGTAGGATCGTGAGTTTTCTCTTTTCTTAATCTATTTCGTATAAGTAAGAGTTGTACTAACTCAAATTACTCAAATGCAAATATCAAAAATTAGGAGGGCCTGCCTTTCAGAAAGGTCCTCTAATTTGTAAAAATAAGAGTTGTGCGTAGAATGTGCTGCTTGAGCACCCTGTTGGATGGAGCGGCGTATTATAAGATGTAATCAGTATTCGTCGTTTGATTATTACCGGTATATATGGAAGAGGTAACAATGCTGTTATTTACGCTGATTAAAATGTAGGGAAGGCCCGGTAGTATAGTCAGAAGTTCGTTTATATCATGAAAGGCGAGTGACACAATTTGCCAGAATATCGATAGCAACATGTAGGGTTGTTGTAAAGTGTAATAAGAGAGTGTGACTGTGATGCTTCGTCTTAGAGAAAATATTTATTCATTCGTATAATTATACTTGGCAAATTGATGTGCTACAGCAAACCAAATAGCCAGTGTACTTCTATTTCATCGCAGAGATTGCCAACGTTTGTTTGACTAAAATATACAGACGGAACTCTCCCGAGGACGGCCAGAGCATGCCGGCCGAAACGTCGAGTTGCCGCTTCTTTTGATAAACCCACAGGTCTCATGATACTTACAAGTTAGTCCGAGTAACTTGGACCCTCAATCGCCTTTTTTTTTTATTTGAGGGAGTCGGGCGATAGTGGGGTTCAAGGAACCCTGCTGGGAAACCCGGTGTTCGACTCCATGACTACCCCCCAGATTTTACCCCGAAAACACCCGTGAAACCGTCCGACGCACCCATCTTTGGATTAAGTGAGAATTACCGATTTCAATACTGTTCATTTGTTTTACTGACACGTTTGGGGAAAAAGGAGAAATTTCCCCACAGGTGATCGAAAAGATTCTCTCCCGTCCAACGAGCCAAAATGCGGCGGCCATCTTTGATTTCAAACCGAAACGGTAACTTTTTACACGTAAACCGATGACGTTTGACAGGTCCGTGTGCGCAGTGGGTCTGTGTGAGTGTTTGCGCGCGCAAGCAGGCGTTGACTACAATGGTCGCGTAAAATGTCATCGATTTGCGTGTATACCGGTTTTCCCAGCAGGATTCCTTGGACGACCCCACTATCGCCCGACTCCCTCAAAATAATAAAGGACGATTGTAAGGGTTTAAGTTACTCGGACTACATACATGTAGTCCATGGTAGACCCGGAAACCTTGGGGCCTGCCTACATTCTATGTAACTTCTACCATGCAAAGCTTCGAATCTCACTCATATACAAAAACAAAATCCCACACCAAAACAAAACAAACCCCGCAATTTGCAAACTGCTCACTGATTTGAATGACCAAATTGTAAATCTCATAATTTAGACGGCCTAACTTTTTCGATCCTAGCAGGACATATCTCGCTGGCGAAATCTCCCCTTTCGAATCATCATTGAATCTCTCCTGCCCGCCAGTGCAGGTCTCTTCATATGGAGAGGCCAGTCTTCCCCGTAGTTATGGATTGTCGGATTAAGCGCTTTATCCAAGCCGGATTAAGAGCGTGGAGGGGGCGAGAGAAAGAGAGTGCGCTGTTGCCTATCGACCCGTGTGCACCCCCGAGGGTTACAGCGGTCGGACCAAAGGGCGCCCCGTGGGTATAGAGAGTGGCCCGTGCTATCCCGAATTATTTATACAACCACGGGTGCCAACATCTACTTCTACCTTACTGCGGGCCGCGCTCTCTCGCCGATATATAATTCATGTTGGGAGGCGAGTGCGATATTCAGATTGTTCGGGGATACACAAAAAGGAAAAGATAAATCTCATCGCAGCTGGGCGAGTCATCCCGTGCCGCTGATCGAGCAGCGTCATTCTTTTTGAGGGTGGTCTTCGGGCGAGAGTGCCGCTCAGCTAGCTGTTCACCGTCAACGTTGGATGAGATGCGTCTGCCGTGAGAGGATTGTCTTGTCCGGAACTGCATGAAGCCCAAGGTAAAAGACCCAGGCGGTTCACGAAATGAAGGCTTAGGCTCAGGCTTTGGCTTCGGTCACATTTCTCTTGAACGTCATAATGTCGCAGGCATCTAGAAACAAGCGTTTGCCCCCCACCAGTTCTTGGTGAATATTCTGTACCTATCAAGCCGACAAACCTTCAAATTCGGCGACAATCCACAACCTGCATTTGGAAGTTTTGTCAGACGGAGACGAAGCCTGAGCCCGAGCCTAAGCCTTCGTTTCGTAAAACGGCCATAGTAATGACAAAATCAAGAAGGATTCGATGCTGAACGAGCTGACTGAAGCGAGGATGAATTATCCACTCCTCAAGGGCAGCGAGGCGAGTTGGGAACTTTCATTCTTTGGAAAAGTTTGTTTGTTTTTTTCCTTCTTGGCGGAGACCAAAAAATACCCATCACGATCGATACAAATCGATCCTCTTCCTGAGGTGTATAGAATCCTTACAACCATCTGATATCTGGTCTAAGAATGTTGCCAATAAAGCGAGCGAAGGTCATCCAATATTTTGCGGTTGAGATTCCTCCTGGTCTTTGGTGAAATCTTTCACACGGTACATACGTGGGGTTTTTGGTCTGGTATTCTCGGCCCTACAGATTCCCCGGACTACCGCGGGTCATCGGCCGCGGATGGGGCGAGCTGACGGGAGGCTGACAGATGAAGAAAGACGTCACCAAGATCCGTGTACCGGTACCTTTTTTCTTACGGACCACGGAACCGGCCCAAACGGCTCACTGATGGTCTGCCGCTGCGTCACTCAATCGTCAACGGAAGCCGATAAAAAAAGAAAATCGATGGGTCATTAATCCATACGCATTGCATGACTTGATATATTCACCTGCCGACGGTGGAATGTTGTTGTTGTGTTTTTGTTTTCATTCGGAGGGCCGTGACGCTTGCGGAAAGTAGGACGAAGGAGCTGAGAGGAGCAGAGGCTAAATTAGCGGCCGGGAAGTAATCAAATCCAATTAAGATCCTTCCGCAGTCCGACCACGAAAGTGCCGTGCTTATAGGGACTGCGAGGTTGACGGCATTTGCCGAGGGGAGGAATGAGCCAAGCCAGTGGGTTTACTCGTCAAGGTGCACACGCCGGTGAGGTCTTAATTGGGCGACGTGACGTGCGTGACGATGCCCGCTGGACGGCCCTGCAAGAGCTGTTGATAACGTGCCAGCCTGACTGGGCGCTCACGAACGGACAGCACGACCTCATCATTTGGAAGCGAAGTGGAAGCGAGGATCGTTCCTCTTTCATTTCGACCGCAGGGGAGCATCTGTTTGGGAGCGGTGATACGGTACTGACGCTCTTTTGCCGGGTGGGAGTCGAGCTGTGATTCACGCGCAAATCCACGCGAATCCCGAGCAGATTCCAATCGGCACTGTACCTCATTTCATCGGAGGTACGTACACAGAGACTGTTTACACCGTCGACAAGCGCGTTTTTGAGACATTCGCCGTACCTAAAAAAGCATGGAAAACGCCATCGTGTAGTGTGTGGACTCGCGTTGGTGTGGGATTATCCGTGGAGTTCGGTAGCAGGCTGCCATGAGCGTTCAGCCGCCTACTGCCAAGCCGAACGAGCGGCGGCAGAGCGTGCACGTGGCCATGGCCGTGGTCCACAAGACCAACAAGTCCGAGGACAAGAAGCTGGAGCGGCGGGTGGCGCACCTCCGGCAGAGAGAGGAGCAGGACAAGGCCCGGCACCGCACCGACGTTCGACGCCTGGAGGAGGAGCTGGAGAGCATGCAGCTCGGGGCCGAGTCGGCCGGCCGGACCTTCAGCCGGCGGGAGACGGAGGAGCGCGAGGCCCGCTTCCTGTTCGGCGGCCGGCGGCGGCCCGAGCCGGCCCGGCGGAAGCGTTGCCGGGGCGACTCGGCCGCGGCCGCCCTGGACCGGGTAGCCCGCAACGTCCAGCTGACGGGGAAGAACCGCTTCCGCTCGGCGGTGATGGCGGTGTGCGTGGCGAACGGGCTCAACGGCGGGGCGGGAGGCGAGAGCGACGCCCGGAAGGCGGAGGAAGGGGACGGCGGACCCGCCGCGGATGACGGCGTCTCGGACAACGCCTCCAAGAAGAGCGGCGGCTCGCCACCAGCTCCACGACGGGTCTCGGCGCAGCAAGCGCGTCCCGTCGGCCGGCCCAGGCCCAGGACCAGTCCCGCTGGACCGATCCCGCGACGCCGCTCGACGGGCGTGCGTCCGGCCTCCACGGCTGACGGCCGCTCCGGCTTCCCGGCTCTGGCCGGAGGCGGCGGCGGTGGCGGCTCGGCGTCGAGGCGCCGCGAGTCCGCCGGGGCCGGGGCTGGGTCGCCGACGACGACTCCGCGGACCGCCGACTCGCCCTGTCCCTCGGCCCCGGGCGGCATCAGCCAGCTGCCGGGGCTGGCCGTGGCGGCGCGGGCCTCCCTCGCCCACGCCGCCGAGTCGGCCAAGGCCGCGGCCATCATCAGGCGGCGCCGCAGCGGGGGCGGGAGCAGCGGCGGGTCGGGCCAGGGCGCGGTGACCACGGCCGCCGAGCGGGACCTGGAGAAGCGGCGGTCCAGCGCCGCCCTCCGACTGCAGGAGATCAAGAGGGACCTGGGCAGGAGAGACGAGGAGCTGCAGGACCGGATCAGGCTCTTCGTACGGACGAGCCTACCGGGGGAACTGGCCACCCATCCGCACTTCGACGACTAGTGGCAAAGCTAACTGGATGGCAAAGCTAACTGGACTGCAAAGCTAACTGGATGGCAAAGCTAACTGGATGGCATAGCTAACTGGATGGCAAAGCTAACTGGATAGCAACGCTAACTGGATGGCATAGCTAACTGGATGGCAAAGTTAACTGGATGGCAAAGCTAACTGGATGGCAAAGCTAACTGGATGGCAAAGCTAACTGGATGGCAAAGCTAACTGGATGGCAAAGCTAACTGGATGGCAAGCTAACTGGATGGCAAAGCTAACTGGATGGCAAAGCTAACTGGATGGCAAAGTTAACTGGATGGCAAAGCTAACTGGATGACAAAGCTAACTGGATGGCAAAGCTAACTGGATAGCGAAGCTATTGGATGGCAAAGCTATTGGATGCACAACGTGCCCCTAAATGTATCAATGCAAGTGAGTAGGGCCAGCCTTCTCACTGATTGACCACTCCTTGATGACATCAGAACAAACGAGCAAAATGCTTTTAAGGAATTTGCCATTGACGAACGAAAGAGAAGCCCACGGAAAGTTTAACAATGTGGGTCTTGCACGTTTGATTAAACATTTCACTTAATTCGGTCTCTAAGATGCTATTATGTTGACGTAATGTGCGTGGGTCATATTGGAGGACGCTGATACATTAGTCATCGCTCACAAATTCTGAGAAGAGAAGTTTCTTTCAAAATAAGAACGGGCATTTGTCTGCCGCCACCAAGAGTCAGACAGATGCCAGGCTATTCGACCCAAGGATTATGATAGAGGATTGGTTTCCTGGTAATCATTTCTTAATCTCAAACTTAAATCAAATTAGAATTAAATTTGGCGACAGAAAGAGTGCTTTCACATCAAGTCATTTAACCTTCTGCTTCCATTATATTATAGGCAGGACCTTTCTCAAAAGCAGAATGTCTTTGAGAAAGTTCCTGCTAGGATCGAAACGTCAAACCCTCCTATTTTTTGTAATTTTGCATTTTTGGGCATTTTAGTAAGTAAGCCGTTTGCAACATAGTTATGTGCAACAATGTGATTTATTATATTGTGTTGTACTGGTAATGACAATAGTGCAGTTTGCAAACGTCATCCGTTTCATAGATTGATGTAAACAAATATATATATATTCTCCTATTAAATTCATTGTGGTTGATCTGGGTCTTAAGATATCGGATGTTTAATGTTTCTATAGCGGTTTTCTATCCTTGAGGAGCCAATCCTACACCCAAGAGTATCCTTCTGGTTTCAATCCCCCTCTTCCTCACGATGTAACATCAGCGCCCGTACAAAGACATCACAGAACCCCGATACCTGAACTCATCTCAAACTATATCACCAAAGCATCACCGCCATCTTGAACATTTTCACCGCCAGTACAACAACCACTACGGTACCACCCCGCTCAAAACCCCCAAAAGAAACAGAACCATTGACACCCTTACAGTCCTCCCCGCCTTACCGCAATCCTCTATCACAAGTGACCTATTGATTCATCTATGCAGTGTACGTATGGGCGCGAGGGCCACAGGCTTAGGACTGGAAATGGGCAATGCGACGTAAAATACCACAGTCTATTTTGGTCCAAACTTTGCCAATCTGCAATAGTAGACATACAAACCCAAACAATTCTCACCCACTGACACCCCAGGATCATTAGCCCCTACCAACAGGATTAGTGGACCCCCCCCCCTCTCAACCTTCCTCCCTAATCCATCCCGCTATGGCTAGTCCAGTCTGTACCGCCTTCTTAATCGGCTTATCGCCTCGCCAAGACGTCTGTTGTTATTTACAATCGCCAATCCATAACGTTGGGCAGTGGGCACAACATCGGATTATGGCCGTTGTTTGCGCTGTGGTAATACAGCTATTTACTTTATCCAATGATCTGTTGGAGAGGTGTCCACGTTTTCTAACTGTTAACTGCTAACTCTCAGAATGACTGGGTCTAACCCCAGCTTTTCCATGGATATAGCATGATGTTTCGCGTCGAGGAGAATCTAAATCAAGGAGGGTTTAGCCCTCCCCGACGTAATAAGCACTGGGTGCTCAGTGCTTTGCCCGGCGCCTGATGAAAACATTTCGTAGATCTATGAGGATCTATTTATGATGATCAGTCTATCTACGATGATCTATCTACGATGATCTATCTACGATGATCTATCTACGATGATATATCTACGATGATCTATCTACGATGATCTATCTACGACGATCTATCTACGACGATCTATCTACGATGATCTATCTATGATGATCTATCTACGACGATCTGTCTACGATGATCTATCTACGATGATCTATCTATATGATGATCTATCTACGATGATCTATCTACGATGATCTATCTACGATGATCTATCTACGATGATCTATCTACGATGATCTATCTACGATGATCTATCTACGATGATCTATCTACGATGATCTATCTACGATGATCTATCTACGATGATCTATCTACGATGATCTATCTAAGATGATCTATCTAAGATGATGATCTATCTACGATGATCTATCTGCGATGATCTATCTGCGATGATCTATCTAAGATGATCTATCTAAGATGATCTATCTACGATGATCTATCTACGATGATCTATCTTAGATGATCTATCTGCGATGATCTATCTAAGATGATCTATCTCAGATGATCTATCTTAGATGATGATCTATCTAAGATGATCTATCTGCGATGATCTGTCTAAGATGATCTATCTAAGATGATCTATCTAAGATGATGATCTATCTGCGATGATCTATCTAAGATGATCTGTCTAAGATGATCTATCTACGATGATCTGTCTAAGATGATCTATCTACGATGATCTATCTACGATGATCTATCTACGATGATCTATCTGCGATGATCTATCTGCGATGATCTATCTAAGATGATCTATCTAAGATGATCTATCTAAGATGATCTATCTAAGATGATCTATCTAAGATGATGATCTATCTACGATGATCTATCTACGATGATCTATCTAAGATGATCTATCTAAGATGATCTATCTAAGATGATCTATCTGCGATGATCTATCTATGATGATCTATCTAAGATGATCTATCTAAGATGATCTATCTAAGATGATCTATCTACGATGATCTGTCTAAGATGATCTATCTAAGATGATGATCTATCTACGATGATCTATCTAAGATGATCTATCTAAGATGATCTATCTAAGATGATCTATCTACGATGATCTATCTAAGATGATGATCTATCTAAGATGATCTATCTAAGATGATCTATCTAAGATGATGATCTATCTACGATGATCTGTCTAAGATGATCTATCTAAGATGATGATCTGTCTACGATGATCTATCTACGATGATCTATCTACGATGATCTGTCTACGATGATCTATCTGCGATGATCTATCTAAGATGATCTATCTAAGATGATCTATCTGCGATGATCTATCTATGATGATCTATCTGCGATGATCTATCTGCGATGATCTATCTGCGATGATCTATCTGCGATGATCTATCTACGATGATCTATCTAAGATGATGATCTGTCTACGATGATCTATCTACGATGATCTATCTACGATGATCTATCTACGACGATCTGTCTACGATGATCTATCTACGATGATCTATCTATATGATGATCTATCTACGATGATCTATCTATGATAATCTATCTGCGATGATCTATCTGCGATGATCTATCTGCGATGATCTATCTACGATGATCTATCTACGATGATCTATCTATCTATGATGATCTATCTCAGGCACACAGTCGCACCAAGTTTGGGTTAGCCCAAACCTAAGTGATTGATCTTTGCCTAAGTTTTTCTCTCCCATCCCACACAAACGCCCGTTTTACAACGATGATTTCAGTCACACACAAACTCAAATTCAAGAATGATATCGTGTTCGTGAAGAAAATATCATTTGTACGTGTGTTTGTTAATGAGACGAAGCCTGGCACATAGCATCAGGTGTACCTTGACGTCTGACTAGTCGCACAATGTACAGGCTTTGCACGTGTTCTATACTATGTTTACACCAAGAGCTCTGCCTCGATCGTCTGCAATGTTTATTTACAGCGTTCTGCGTATACTAGCTGTAAAGGTTCAATCAATACCATGAACGAGGTCGGAGGGTATTATGAGGTCCAACTATTGCCAACGTCTCAAGCGATCACCAAGGGCATGCCAATATATACAATGCACAACGTAGACAACACGAAGGCGTACCATTGATGGAGCGAAACTTTAGTCAATTGATCGGGCTCATCACACAAAAGTCTGACACTCGCTTCTCAAAATGCATGTGGGCCTTCAGAGCTAAGCGACACGTACGTTCAGCATTGCAGCATCACTTCCTTTTTGACTCATTCATACTCGGCGCCCTTGATCGTAATATAAAGGTTACAGCACGAATGATGGGCTGCGCTCATTCAGGCGGTAGAGTTAACTTTTCCCTTTTGGAGCCTGGATTTGAAATGTCTTCAGCGCGTGTATCTTTGACTTTTAGTGGGTGTTCATATTGGATTGACGTTTGTCTTTCGCGCTTTCGTCGTACAAATACAAAACTGCAGTTATGTTGCTGACTCCTTCTGATGAACGCACTGCCCGTGGTGTGACGCCAGACCTTCAAACTGTAGTACTGGGTACGATCGAGATGGTGTGGTCTATATACGCCCCGCCCCACAACACCTTGGGATTAACTTTCACCACGACATCAGTCTGAGCATGGAGGTCTTAGTGTGACATTCGAGGCGATGTCAGCAAACAGTATCGGGCCACGTTGCGACCCGCTTCGAGGCCGGCGCTAGACCCCCTTAGCTTGGTGATGCACAACACACCAACACGGCATCAATAGACCGACCTATACCAAGCTGTATACCTTCTGGGTCCTAGCTACCAAGGCAAGTGTCTCATGTACACCGTCACCATCCAAGAAATTTACAAGAAACAAACGAGGAGTAAGCGGGGACCGGAGTCTTGTGTCTTTGTGCGGTTGAGGTTGAGGAATGAAGCCGGACTTTATTTGGGGTATAGGGGTTGAGGGGGGTACATGTAGACCCTGTATGTTTGTACAAGGAGTCGCCACTCAACTACTGTTTGCTTAGCAGATGTAAACATTCCATTGGCTTAGTCGTAGTATATTTACCCCAGAAAATGTCTCTACAAACTCTTGTCTTAAAACTCTACATTTTTATCTGCATTTAAATTATCTTAAGCCTGGAAGTAGAAACTAAAGCGAAAATCAGGCAAAATGCTAATTAATTTGGGTTGGTTTTAACTTAACTATATTCTTATGGCGAAACTATCCATTAGGCCAAGGCAATTAATATGCCCTCGCGAAGGCATTTTTGAAAAAAAACAATCACTCAAACGAAATCAATCATTAATATCCAAGGCATATGCATGGCTACATTAATTGATTCGTAAGAAGAAAAGCCCAGGGAATGTTTGCTTTACTTCTGGAATGAAACGGGAGCTCCAATCCTTTATCGCCCCGAACATTTCGTACATGTTGGTCCTCTGTACACGAATCGGCACTTGCCGGCACCTGCCTGCACTTGAGATTTCCCGGGTACCTATGAAAAGACACTCCAATCGCGAAATCACCCGCAGAGTTCAGGACATTGGCTATCAGTCATCTGGACTATAGCCTGGACTTGGAGGGTGCGTCCTATTAAAGGTATAATTATCGTTGGAGATGTTTCAGCGCGGAGGCCCCTTGGTGGGATTTCGCAGCGCCTAGGCTAAAGGCCGCCGCACACGAGAGCTATCTACTGAGCCAAAATTCTCTCGAGGTCGTTAGCTCAGCACGTAGCTCACCGTGTGCGCTGAACTTTTAGTGAGATTTCTGCCTCGAGAAGCCGTGAGACAAAGTTTCCTGTCTGATTTTGGCAACCACGTGAACAGGGCGTGCGCTTTCACTGGCCAGATGCTATGTTTTTTTGGCTAAGCACGTCGTAGCTCAAGTCGCCGCACACGATGAGCTTTCATCCATGAGAGGCGAAAAAAATCAAACAGGAAAGATATTGGTTTCACGGCCTCTAGAGGCAGAAAACTCACAAAAAAGTTCAGCGCACACGGTGAGCTACGTGCTGAGCTAACGACCTCTAGAGAATGTTTTGCTCAGCAGATAGCTCTCATGTGCGGCGGCCTTTACGATGCATCATTACTCAACTTACGATGGATAACCCATTGTAAGTTTTCATATGTCGTATGGTTTCTCTGCATCTCCCATCACCGTGCGATTGATCACGAGTTACAATGAGTTTCATGACCCGGTCAAGCCGAGCTAAGGAGGAAAACACATGCCAAAGTGCTAGATTTAGGTACTCAGTTAACAATGAACCTCAGATCTACATTGCGTAGCAGAAAGCTCAAGGAATATCCCTGTAATTAGGCCAATGGTTTAAGTAACAGTTCGGTTACCCACTTTAATCCACTTGTGAATTCATGTAGGCCAGCCCTACCATTGATTGCAATGTGATTTTGTTCCCAATTCTTGTTGGGGATATTAATTCGTAAGCTTGTAATTTTTTGGTAAATTTCATGGCTCAATTCTAAATTGATAGTGTAAATTTCCAATAGTAGGGCCTAATGTTTAAATATTGTAATTTTTGTAAATTTTAATGTTATCTTGTTAGATTTTCTTTCTCCAGTCAGTCTCTAGACTGCTATAAACATTCAAATAAGCAATAAGAATGATGATAATTATGCTTTAGGGAGTTACAACGTTGAGTTTTGCAATTTCTTAAAATTGATCTTCAAAACTGACTTTTATGTGAAACCTTTCTAATGTAGAAGCTCAATTTGCTGAATAATTTTTGTACTTTGTAAATGTACAACTTGTATAATCATTGTGTTACGTGATGGTTTTTTGTCATTGTGTATGGAATAGAAAGTAATAAATGGAGCCTTGCAGTTCCCAAGTGAATTTAAAAAAAATGCTGATAATTATGCTTTATGTAGGGAACTAATTTTTTTTATCAAAGACTTGGGGCCACTCGGGTATTTCCCTTAGCATTCCCAGTCAGTGTACCATTAAACCGTCCGATATATGAATAACCTGCCAGGTACTCAGGACTTATCGCAGGGCAATCTGCCGACCCTCACCGTCAAGTGTTTGCGATTGGTTCAGTCATTGCTATCTCGAGAACTCCCCCTTACAGACGTGTTGGTCCTCCTATTTCACCCGGACATTACAGCACATGAGCACATGGTCTCCACTCTCGCATTCAGTCCGATATTCAATTCAAACTGGTAACACCGCAATCACTAAGTGAAATCATTCTACAGGCTGTGTTTTTGCTTCATGTGACTCAACTCCTCACAGGAAATAATTACCTGAAGTCCTGATAAAGGACTTCAAGACTTGAAGTACTGATAAAGGACTTTGAGAAAGGTCCTGCTAGGATCGAATCGTCAGGCCCACTAAATTTTAGGAAATAATTACACTTTGAAATTGATTCCGGCTCGATCCATCTATAATCATACTGAGTCAGAAGAAAGCAATCAAGGAAAAAACCTGGCTATTTCACAGTGTCTCTGATCACCCTTGTTGGCGATTCTGTTACCGTTCTCGATTCGGACGATGTCCGAAGCCACATTGTCGGCGAATTGATATTCTCGCCACGGTTATATTTACAGAACCTAATAGCCGTCTGATAAAAACCTAGATGCTCTTTTCTTATTGCTATATATACCGGGTGCAGTATCTAGTTAAGTATCAAAAATTGAACTTTTTGTCAGGACTTCAAGTGAATATGAATCACATGATAATGTAAAAGGGTATGACAACATAGAGGTATTTTAGATGATTGGGGTACAAACATTGAGGTTTAAACACTTTTTAATCTACTGTAAAAACAAAATGTTGGTGGATACGAAACACTAGAGCGTTGGTTCGAATACTGGTATACAATACAGAAAATAAAGCATATCAAAAGAATAAAGATTCGTTTAAAATCTACCGGTCATGTTTTCCAGAACTCACACCCGTCTCTCCAGACAGACGTCATTCACGTTCGGAAGTAAACACATACTGGAGAAATGTTGTCTTCTCACGATTTGGTATAACAAAATGGTTGTTTGAGATTGGGAGTTTTTCGCAGCTAGGAGAACTTGAAGGGTCTTTAAAAAAAACCGTGAGGGGTATCCAAGTAACGTACAACCAGCGTTGAAATACTGAAGGCCTACCGACTGCATATACTACCTTTGTAAGTAAACAACAGCAGTGTACATCAGCCCTGGACATGACATTTAATTTTGGTGTTGTATAGATGTTTAAAGTCCTGAAAGAGTAAGGTACATTACCGGTAATCTATTTGTACTGCGCCAACCATCTGGATTTCAGGCATTGAATGGGCTGCCACTGCTTTGCACTCTGTACACATTTCAGCGCCCACTGGACAATGCACTCTGGCCCAAGAAGGCTAAGCCACGATATGGGACACGCACCACACCCAAAAAGTCTACCCTAGGCAGCACGCACGCGCACCTCAGGAGAAATCGAACCAATTGAAATGGGTTGCCACATAACAACGTATGACGTAGGTAATCATTTTAACCGTGACAATTACAGTTTGTAGTCGGCTATAGTCTAGTCATGATTTCTACAGGCAAAAATAAAAAAAAAAACCGATTAAATAGGGTTATTGCAACTAACTAAAATGTAGTTTGAAGAGAAAGATGGACTGGGAGCCCTTACTACAAACTTCACCGCTCCAACAAAACCAATATTTCGTAATTTTAATCTCTGCCTTATGACCGGCGAGAAGTCAGTGTGTCTCGCCCCAAAAAAGAACCCATTAACCAAAGTTCCCTGTCATGGTTTTGTTCCCTTCAGTAAGTAGGCCTAACACGGTAAATTATCAAACAGGACTCTTTATTTACTCAGGGAACAATGGAACAAGCCTGGTATCCGGGTTAGTTACGCGCGTCGAGTCCTACAATGTGCCACGCATATAGCGGTGCAGTACAGCAGAGAGCACACTGTCCGCGCAGTCACTGGGCTCGAACAGAAAGCTCGGCTTCGAGAATGTGGAAAATAAAAATGCGGCAATCCTGTATCTTCGATAGAGTTCTCTTTTTTCTGCTTGTAACTTGACCGTGGACACATAGGCACATCACTCCCATCGCTATGCACTTATAGGGACAAGGAATTGGAGAGCTACCATCGATTCAAGCTACGCCTACCAGAGCGAATCAAGCAAGACCCCCAAGACATTGCCCGCGGACGAGTCTTCGGGGAAGTTTTGTGCTGAGGTAATTATAGGTCTATCGGTTCTTCGAAGACTAATTTACTGTTGCAAGTTTAAAAACAAAATACAGATCACCGGACTCAATCTGTGCCAGTATACAGCAAAACTACAGTCTCCTGACGACGGGCAGAGTACACACTAACCGAAAAGTTGAGTTACCGGCTCTTTTCAGAGCCACACTCCTTCTCGAAAGTTAAGTGCTGCATGGTGTCACCGCAAACCTTCCACTTAGAGAAACCAGCGATAAGTGTAGATTGATGCAAGGTACAGACTTTGATAAAATGATCGTGATGAACAGCACTTGCAAGAGGAGGGGAGCGACGGCGATCCTCACTGGTTGACACTGTCTCTTGAGACGAAAAGACCGACAGAAAAACGGGTTCTCAGGCGACGGACTCGAGAGTGCAATGGAGGAGCCACTGCTCCGGTTCAGCACGGCCGAGGCACGGCCCAGGGCCAGGGACGGGGCGGCGGGCGGCGCCGGCGGCGGCGAGGAGGACTGCTCGCACGGCCCGCACGCCCCCGAGGAGCCCGGAGCGCACCACGGCCCGGCCTTCTACGACGACAGCCAGGCCAAGCTGGCCAACCAGCGGGAGGAAAGGCAGCTGGTGCAGGCCATCCACGGCCTCCACCTGGCCCGCTGCCGCACGGTGGCCGAGGTGGAAAGCGGTAGGAAGACGGTAAGCACGCAGCGAACATAACCATTGGTCCCCTACCCTCCACTATCATCGAAATCGACCAAAAAATAGGGCAATATTAACCAGAATATTGATGCAACTATGGTACCATTATTGGTCAAAAATAGGCCCTACCAACCTTTTTTTTTTGGGCGGGCAAAAATCAACGACAAACTTTCCAGATTTCTTCCAACACGTAACTTATGATCAATAGCAAGACGACGATCTGGTACATTACACGACGGGTTATCAATCGTAAGTTGGGTTACGAGGCATGGTAACTAAAGGCTTTTGGAAATTCACCCCATTGTGCGGTGACACTACATGTTCATAATCTGTAGTCAGATGGAATGTGGCTCTGAAAAGCAACTCAGACCCACGCTTACAGCCACCATGCAAACCTTCAAATCCTATCTCAGACCAGATCGTGTTGGGTAATTAATTGTGCAATTAATTAATATTAATTATATTAACAATTAATTAATATTAATTGTATTAACAATCAATTAATATGTGCAATCATCTATCAATAAAAGACAGTTAGGGGATTTTCTTAATGACGCACGTTATCCTCAATGTTGGTGTTCATTTTCATTTGTTTTCTTGCCCAGGTAAAGCGCGGATTCCAGAAGATCGTATCGCAGCAGCGGCTGCTGGACGTGGCCCGGGCAGAGAACGCCGTGGCGCCCCGCCACCGGTCGACGGGTGACGCGCTCCCGTCTTGCCGTTCGTGGAGTCCGCACCAGCGACACGGAACTCGAACGGCCTCGCATCAGGTTGGCGTGATATCTCTCCAGGTGGAGATAATTATTACTATTCATGGTTTAAATAACACTCAGCTGAAATTCACCTCGGCTGGTCTAGCTTAACACACCTCGGATTCACGTTCACTTAGCTAGTGCCTACCCCTATGCTTCATGCGGTCTGTACTTGGCCCACACTTTGTGCACGCACCCATCCATCAAATAGTTCCGTACACCACAACTTTGGGTAATGTGTACGTGTAGGCCTATAGGCCTCGTTACTGTACTGCACATACACGCATCTACTTTACATGTACATGTACATGTACATGTACATGTACAGTACATTGTACAGTACATTATGCGTACATAATGGTATACCGTACTGTATGGAATACACTGTCCATGCACAGTACTGTACATGTACATACACATCGTGTACAACGTAGACCTGTAGTACATGTACATGTATGTTGTACATGTACATTGTACAGTACACGTACTGTACGTGTACTGTACATGTTCATTATTTTACCTGTACACGAACATGTACATGTAATAATGTACATGTACATTAGGTCTACATGTACATGTATGTGCATGTAGACCTACACATGCACGTGCAAATCTACCGGTACATGTTCACGCTCATGTGCATGCAATGGTTTGGCACACACATAGACCACGCTTACCACCGGTATCTCTCTTGAGGAATAATCACCAGCAAATTGAATAAAACAAAGAGTAAACTCACCCGGATACTACTAGTGCTAGTCAGTAGTTGTTCAGTCCATGTGTACATAGGCCTGGGTGACACAAGCTTCTGCATGTCGTTCCTGTGCCCTCCAGAATACAGTCCTTAGCAAACGTAGGCTCTGCCTATAAATGTGTCATGGAAAGGGACAATATTTTTTATTTTAACCATCCACAAACTGAAGCACACGTACACGTACAATGTACATGTGTACATTACATGTATAAAAATGTACCCTGTACACATCGATACAGCATGCATACAGTACATGTACATAACGTACATGTACATGTACATGTACCTGTACATGTACAAATACAGTACATGTACAATGTACGTCCATGTACAATAAGTCATGTACTGTTCATGCAATGCCCATGCGAATTGCACATGTCGGCTCTTAGGGAAATAAGTAACGTCAAAATGGTGAACCAAACGACGGTATAGTCTTGCAAATACTGGAGATCTTGAACAGTAAACTTGCCCAAATACTGCTCGTCGTTAAATCAATGCGTAGAGGGACTCATTTTAGAGGAATCTACCCCCAGTTTCATTCCAGTATAGGCCTGCAGACGAGGATTAGTGTTCACAGGCAGCACACATCGGGGGCTGGGAATATACACATGCACGTGTGGAACGGGAAGAGAGAGTTCGACACCTGATCACATATCTTGAACCATTACGCCGCCATTTTAATAAAACAACTACATCCACATACCATGACCAATGGCTGGTCTAAACGATGGCATTATTGTAGCAATCATCCATTAAATATGGAATCATAGACTGAAATTGTTAGGGCCGAATGGGCGTCCACATTACGTCTTGTTGGTACTACCTCACGACGCGTAGTCACACTAAATCAGCGTCAGTAACGGTGCTAAGGCGAGATTAAAGGCGACGTTGTATACAGTATAACATTAAAGGGGTTTGGGACATTCTTTTTGAGTGAGTTTTGACATTTGAAACGGTATCAAGTCCCCGCTGCAAGGAGGAAAAGGTGAACGTAGGCCTATCGTTTACAAAATTGAATGCAACTTTGTCAAATGCTGGGACGATATCTTTCAATAAAATAAAATGTATCATAACTTCCGATTTTGTTTTAGGAAATAAGAATATCTACGAAATTTAGGGTGGTAATCGTATAGCGGGCCTTGCTATGGTAATCTCTGTTCCAGGAATTCTCACTAGGAACAAAAACATTGTAAGACGGCAGATTCTCTGAGATTTAAGCAGAATTATGCTGATCTGGAAAAGAATGACAATTATTTGGCATTCCAGATTGAGAGACTTGGATTAACTGAGGCATAACCAATCAGAACCTGGACGATCTTGCTAAGATAGGAACATATGAAGCCTTCAAAATTTTCTAGATTTCTATTTGGATAATTTTCTTAAAATTTAGTTGACTTGACGTTTGAGAAAGCCTTTGAGAAAGGTCCTCCTAGGATCGAAACGTTAGGCCCACTAAATTTTAAGATTTGCATTTTGGGAATTTTAGTCAGTATAAGCAGTTTGCAACATTTTTGTATATCACCTGGATAATTTTAGTAGTAAGCAGGTTACAACATTTGTATATTGACAAGTCTTTGACAACTTTCTATCATTTTCCCCATCTGTTTTTCTATTCAAATGACAAAATTTCAGCATCGTCCCCCGTCAACGAGACAGGGGTTGCGTCACGGTTCGTCCTCGCCGGCGATCGCAGCGACGGTGAGCGGGAGCAGGAGGCGGGCTCGGCCTGCCCCCAGCAGCGGGGGGAAACGGGAGCCCGACGGCTCGCACCTCATCGTGATCAGCCCCCGGCCGCCCTCCTCGGCTGCGGCCGGGCAGAGAGTCACGGCGGCAACACCCGTGCCCGGAGGAAGTTCGCTTGGACCCGGCGGTGGCGGTGGAAGTGGCGGTGGCGGTGCCAGTGGTTCTGCTGGTGGCGGTGACGGTGGCGGTGGAGTTGCCGGTGGCTTTGCTGGTGGCAGTGGCGGTGGCGGTGGCGGTGGCGTTGCCGGTGGCGTTGCCGGTGGAGATGCCGGTGCCCGTGGCGGTGCTGGTGGCGGTGAAGTTGTCGATGGAGTTGGCGGTGCCGGTAGCGGTGCCTGTGGCGGTGCCGGTGGCGGTGCCTGTGGCGGTACCGTTGGCGGTGCCGGTGGCCGTGCCGGTGGTACTGTCGGTACGAGCCCCATGCCACCGCCTCACTTCAGCGAGGACGGCGCGATGGGTAAGGCCAGGGCCGGGACGTCCAACCAGGCGGGCCGACGGAGAAGCTACAGCCACTCGGCGCTCGCACCCTCCCCGCGGGGCCACGCCGGGCCGGTTCAAACCGGCAAGCGCGGTCAGGTCGCCGACACTGCGGAGCGTGCCGACGGAGCGGCCGGGCGGTGGCAGCAGGGCGAGACTCCGGGTCCGACGGCGCCGAGGCGAAGGGCCAACAGCGCCCTCGGACTGCCGAGGGACCGCAGCCATCAGCCCCAGTCGCCCCGCAGCTGCGGCCCGGACGCCGACGCCGGCCGACGGCACGGCCGGCCCCACACGGCCGGCACCGGCACCGGCACCGGCGCCGGCGCCGGCCGGTCGCGCCGGGAGCTGAGCCGGCTGACGCACATCGACGCCGTCACGGCCGCCGAGATGGCGCTCAGGCGCCGGCTCTGGCTGGCCCGGCAGGAGTCCCTCGGCCAGTTGGGCCGGGACGCCCTCCAGCACCGGGTGCAGGAGTTCCTGGCCAAACTGGACCGCGCCAAGAGGGACGGCCAGCTCCGGCAGACGGTGCCGACGGCGGTCCGGAGCGGCCAGGCGGCAGATGACGTCGTTCTACCAGCCGTGCAGCGATCATAAATCGCCAATACCCAAACATTTTCCAAAATGCTAAAAAAAAAATGAAAACTGCTTACTGACTTAAATTACCAAAATGCAAATCTCATAAAATTAGGAGGGCCTGACGTTTAGAACGTCGCAAGACCTTTCTCAAAGAAAGGTCCTGCTAGGATCGAAACGCCAGGCACTCACAATTGGATATGTGTACTTTATTTTAGGGCTATTATTGACAGCATTGGCTGCCATGGTAATCAGCAGAATTCTGCCTTTGGGAAAGTACTTCTAGGATTGACACGTCGGGCCCCTTCAAAAAGTTTCTGCAGGACATTAGCTAGATTCACGAGAAAATATGTGCCTACGAAAGGTATTTTTTATTGTCAAGGCCTCGGAATTGAGACTGATAATTTTGGATATCCGAGTCAGTAGATTGCAACTCAAAATATTTGTACAAATTCCCACAGTTGCAAAGGTGTATCGTACGCGGATTCTCAAGGTTAATTTTGTAGCCCTACCGGTATTGGATTTAGACTTTTGAAAGTGTATTGACTATTGTATAGGGCCAAAGGCATTATTGTGCATGGACTCTGATCTGTAGTCGTATATGCACAATAGTCCCTACACTGTAATAACGGTGCTCACATCATGCACATGGATGAAGTATGTTGAGGCACATGGTGCACGATACATGCGCACGAGGTGATGCTCACTTTCACTCCATGTGCTTAATGAGGTACAGTAAATAGGGAGATGTTCTTGTACATGAAGCACTTCATGGACCTCATCTGACTTTTTCCCAAGTGATTACAATGCCACATTTGCTTGAGCTACAGTATTTCATGTGCATAAAGTACAGTAGGTGCCTCAAGTGTTCATGATTCTGGGATAAAATATGTGCCATTGCAGAAGTGCATGAGGTGCAGTTCGGTTTTACAGTGTAGTGGTAAGTCTACAAACTAAAACAGACATTGATCTTGTTTGGTTACCAATGTTACATCTAGAGAGAAATACAGCCAGGCTGCTCCCAATCATGGTGATATGTAAAGCTTGACGCATACAATACACAAGACGACAAAGTACATGTAATAAATTGCCAAAATGCAGAGAGTAACTGAATGAAGTCAATTTATTTTTAACAGAACTTATATCACACGTCAATCTTTCATGTTTATTGTATAAATACGTCCACGTACTACGTCAGGTAAGTAACCAATATTGCAAGCATTAATGGCAATGTGAGCTAAACCAAATCGCAGTGTATTATTTTTCTTTCTCTTGAAAAGGAAGGGCGCCCTCAATGGTGAGGCCCAGGCATGGTGTCCCCCTTTGTACATACGAGTAATGTAAATACAGAATGCCTTAATCAATATGCCGCTTGTAACTCAAATTCCTTGTACGGTAATAGAGAATGAGAAATACTTGAGTCCCCGGGTCTTTTGATTTCACTCCACCCCAAAAACTGATTAGACAACTACATGCTCGTTTGTCTCACTGTCAATGTGATTATTGCTGTTTTATTGGTCAAGGATTACTAATACATGTATAACATAATAATTATAAGTAGAAAGGGTGATCAAAGTCAAGCGATGTGGATCTCGGTCCCTGGTTCCCTGTCCCTGGTTCCCTGCCCCTGGTTCCCTGCCCCTGGTTCCCTGTCCCTGGTTCCCTGCCCCTGGTTCCCTGCCCCTGGTTCCCTGCCCCTGGTTCCCTGCTCCTGGTTCCCTGTCCCTGGTTCCCTGTCCCTGGTTCCCTGTCCCTGGTTCCCTGTCCCTGGTTCCCTGTCCCTGGTTCCCTGCCCCTGGTTCCCTGCCCCTGGTTCCCTGCCCATGGTTCCCTGCTCCTGGTTCCCTGTCCCTGGTTCCCTGTCCCTGGTTCTCTGTCCCTAGTTCTCTGTCCCTGGTTCCCTGTCCCTGGTTCCCTGTCCCTGGTCCCCTGCTACCTATAGTTGTACTCAAACAGGCCAGGGATCCTCAGGCAGATTGCTTGGTAGGCGTGACAGAGCCGGTCAAACTCCTCCATGGTTAAGGTCATGGGTCGCCTGGTCGGGTCAATCTCAGTCCGAGCAAAGACTTCGTCCGTCAGGTCGGGCCTTTCCAAGGGGAAGAGGCTCCTAAGAGAGCAAAGGAACAGGCAACAATAGCCATTTATATTGTGCACCTATAACTTGAATATCCTCATTCATATTGTGCACCTATTACTTGAATATCCTCATTCATATTGTGCACCTATTACTTGAATATCCTCATTCATATTGTGCACCTATTATTTGAATATCCTCATTCATATCATGCCACTATTATTTGAATATCCTCATTCATATCATGCAACTATTATTTGAATATCCTCATACACATTGTGCAGCTATCATATGAATATCCTCATTCATATCATGCAGCTATTACATGAATATCCTCATTCATATCATGCAGCTATTACATGAATATCCTCATTCATATTGTGGAGCTATTTCATGAATATCCTCATTCATATCATGCAGCTATTATATGAATATCCTCATTCATATCATGCAGCTATTACATGAATATCCTCATTCATATTTTGGAGCTATTACATGAATATCCTCATTCATATCATGCAGCTATTATATGAATATCCTCATTCATATCATTCAGCTATTACATGAATATACTCTTTGAATTTCACTAAGCCAGCAGACATCAGCGAATCAAACTCACAAAGCCATCTCTACCCTCCCTGACTGGGTTCCCTTCCAGGGATGGAGAAGACCCGGTAACTCATTGTTTCGGGCAGTGTGTACTCTGCCCGTCCTCAGGAGGCTGATTGCGCTAAGCACTCGCAGCGCATCCTGACGGACAGAGAAAAAAAAGCAAGGAAATAAACCCAATTGAAAAAAGGGGGAGAATAATGAGTCTGGAAGGAGGGTACTCACTCGATGCCGCGTCGGCAGTACTTCCGCCGAAAGTGGAAGACGGACCGCACAAGCTTCTCCACCAGCTGAAAGGGCAGCTGGATCCGCGGCTCCCTCAGCGGAGTGAAGTGCACCACGCCGACGTCCACCTGGGGGTGGGGGAGGAGGGAAGAGAGCGAAGGAAGGCTGGATGGTGGATATCAAGGCGGGGGAAAAGGCTGGGATCGGAGGCATTCTGAGACCCACTCAAGTTCCGGACAATTCATGACCTACTCTGCAAAAAAGATACTTCAGTCGCAATTTCTAAAAATGTTGCTTTGCACATGGGTGGAACGGCCATTTAATAAGCTTCAATTTGATGTATGGTTGAGACCTGCAGCATATTGCATTTTCAAGTTATCGGAAAATATGTACATTCATTCTCAGTTTTTGTTGGAAATGACTTAAGGAGAAACAAGCCATTTAAAAACAGAAAACAAGAATAAAACCACTTTGCATCCTTGATCCTTGAGCTGCTGTAGCCAGGTTTACAACAATCGGTTGTTTGCATCTGAATGAAAGATGGGGTGTGATCCCTGGAGATTTACGGCAGTTAATGGTTGAATTGCTTCCAACTGGCGCCCCCACCCTGGCAAAGACTAGTTGACTATTAGGGAAGGCCACCATCTAAGGGCTGGATAGCTCAGATGGTAAGAGCGCTGGTGTGCCAAAGACTAGTTGACTATTTGGAAAGGCCACCATCTAAGGGCTGGATAGCTCAGATGGTAAGAGCGATGGTGTGCCAAAGACTAGTTGACTATTTGGGAAGGCCACCATCTAAGGGCTGGGTAGCTCAGATGGTAAGAGCACTGGTGTGCCAAAGACTAGTTGACTATTTGGGAAGGCCCCCATCTAAGGGCTGGATAGCTCAGATGGTAAGAGCACTGGTACTCAAAACCAGTGGTCCAGTCAAAGCTTTCATTGCCATTTTTTCAATTGTTAAGAGTGCACTTTTCTGTCAGACATTATTCCAGCAGTCAAGCTATAGTGGGTCTCAATCAAAACCTGACAGTCGTGTCGGGGCTCTTCATTTCCTTACTACTCACGTCAGGCTTGGGCACGAATGCCGAGCCCGGTATGTTGAAGCAGTGCTTGACGTCGCACAGATGTTGGGCCATGATGGACAGCCGGCTTCGCTGCGTGTCACGGACCGGAGCCACCAGCCTCTGTATTGGAGGAAAATAGTAGAGTGTGAATCTCTGGTAGGGATTTGCTAATCCTAATTTTTTGCTTGTCCAAACAATGGAGAAACAAAAAACCTAACTGATAGGCTTGTCAAATCATGTCACACCACAAAGTGACCTCTCTGGATTTTGGATAAAAATTTGTTTCTCTTACCCGTAGAAAACTCTTTTGAGCTCAATATTTAGATGTCCATTGTTAGAGGTCACATACCTCTGTGCCTCTGTTGATATCCAGCCCTGCCTAATAAAAGCATGGCTGCACCACAGATAGGGCAGTTCAAATCAGATGGGGTCTTTTGCTCATGTTCACATGCGCCAAAAAGTCGCAGGGCCAAAAATTATTGTGGTTAGCAATACACCGATCCAGTTGGCCATGCCCCTTGACAAATTGACCAATCACAACGCACGATTTAAGGTTCGACGAATTGCCGTTTCGCAATCCCAGCATATTGGTGGCGCTGTTCGCAATGCCCACACTGTGTGTTCTCTGTCCCTGGTTCTCTGTCCCTGGTTCTCTGCCCCTGGTTCCCTGTCCCTGGACAGGGTCTGTGTATTGTAACATGGGTCGCATACCAGTGCTGTAAACAACCCATTTTTTTGGTGTTACGCTTAAAATTCAGTGACAGAAAGTCTGCCATCCTTGACATGTGATTAGTTGATTGTGTGTCAGATAAGTCTAAAAATTCATTCTCAACGCCATGCACCTCAGCCTTTAAGTGGCTTAAGTAACGGTACGAAGGGGAGGCGGTGACTGAGACAGGGCGCCGGCATGCCTACCTCGGCGACCTCCTTCTGGAAGGTCAGCACCATGCGAGTCCGGCCGTAGGTGAAGGGCCCGCTGTGGCTGGACACCGCGGCCAGCCAGCGAATGATCAGAGGGGTGGCCACGTTGAACGGAAGATTGCCGATGATGTGCAAGTCGGGAGGGTCTGCGATTGCAAAGGTGCAGAGCAGTCAAGAGATGGATCTCATCTACAGATATAGCAGTAAGTGACGTGTGCCGGAAAATGAGTTACTTCTTGCAGTGCCCTTTCCCACGCATAGGGTGACTGAAAAATGTGTGGTGACAAAATCTATCGTATCAATTTTCTTAATTTAGTTGGTATGGCTTCATTAGGCAATAAGTAAATTGCTTCATAAGTATAAAAAAAAAAAGAAAAAAAAAAAAGATGTTCAACATCCTGCCTTTTTGAAAAAAAGGAAGGAGACCCTTTCTAATTTATTTTGTTTAAAATGGCCGACCGACCCATTTATCCATTAAACTTTGTGTATTGTAACGGGTTGCATACCAGTGCTGTAAACGACCCATTATTTTGGTGTTACGCTTACACTTCAGTGACAGAAAGTCTGCCATTCTTGACGTGTGATTAGCCCTGTATGCTCAGTGCTTTGCCCGAATGCCTGCTTGCAAAATAACAAAAACCACTGGAAGCTCTGACAGAATATGATTTTTAAATTCCAGCGAGGTCACAGAATGCCTCCATACAGCTGCTGATATGCAAATGAGGGGGCTGATGAATAAACATGAACCTTCATGCCACGGACGTCTCGACTTCTCTGGGAAAGCTGTCCCCATGTCAAACTTCAGGATGTCGCCTTGGACGACCTCTAACCTTTGATCAGCCGCCTCGGCTAGCATCTGTTGAGGACAACAACAACGTTTCACCCATTGATGGAAATCTGGAAAATAGCTGAGACAATTTGACTTGATTTGGCTGAATCCAGTCAAATTTTTTGGGCTGTCCAAATTTTGGACTGTTACATTAAAGGTGATTTTTTTTCCATTAGGCCAAGTAAAATAAATTATTAGTTTCTCATCCCCGCCCGCATCGTTTCTTGCCGCTGTATCAAATTTTGTAGGTAATAACTTTGTTTAATAAAATAATTACAAAAATGAAATTTTGATTGATTTCGGTGTTTCCTGCCATTGAACCTCGCGCATGCACAGCCTACATATTGTACCGTACTAAAAAATGACTGGAAATTAGACTACCGGTAACAGTCTTTAGGGGAAAAAATTGTTTTGGGAAAAAAAGTGCCCGCATCCTCCTTTTTTCGAAAAGTTAGGATGAAAAACTAATCATTGTTTTTTTTTGCTTCAAGGCATTAAAGCCCCTACACAACATTGGTAAGATCGAAAAACAGAAATGTTCACAGATTTACATTAAACTGATACAGTTTGAAGATGGTTATAGTAGAAACCTCTCACTGAAATATTTCTGCCTAAAATGTATATTTTGGGAGAAATGAGTAAAAGAAATAGTTTACGTCTCACCGAGATCTAAACTACTTTTCGGAACAGTTACGGCGTTGAATGCTGCATTTTCGCGAGACAAATGAAGCGTTTTTTACGATTTTCTCGAGACTCAGTTGGAGGATTGAGCTGAAATGTTCACAGGTGTGCTATTTCATGCATATGTTGGATCAGACAACGTATGGATGCTATTCTTTGACCTCAAACCAATGTTGTGTAGGGGCTTTAAGGATGCTTTTGTTATGCACAATGAGCATTTATTTTGATGGATACAAGCGCAACACTAAATCTGCTTAGATCATTCTTGCGACGGCCAACTCGTCTGTCTACATACAGCACCAGGGCAGGGGGATTCTGCAGAGGACTCACTTGAAGACTCGGCAGAAAGCGGGTGTCCTTCTCCACGACCTTCACCCTGGCCGCACCCTGGTTCAGGATGGACCTGGTCAGGCCGCCCGGTCCCGGACCCACCTCGCACACAAAGGCATCCGACAGCCTGCCCGCCTGCCGGACTATCTTGTCTGTCGGGGAGAAAATAAAACAGCCCAAAGCCTATTAAGTACTATTGTATTATTGTATTAAGATTGCCACATCTTAAAGTAAAATTTTGCGATAACCTTAAACTCGTAACCCTCGTCCTCCCGAGGGTCATTTATGGCATGACAAACAGACAACGGTAAAATGAAATGACGACAAACTTGACGAAGTGACAAACCCACATAGCAGTAAGAAGAATGCATCATCATGAAATGACAATCACACATAACTGTGTAGTTGCAGTAACCGTAAGTTCGTAACCCTATGAGGTTTACGGTTACCTGAGCCGTCTCCGACCCTCGAGAGGATGAGGGTTACGGTTACTTGAGATCTTCGACTCTCAGGAGGATGAGGGCTAAGGTTACCGCAACTAGTACTTGTAGTATTAGTAGTACTAGTACCGTACTAGTACTAGTAGTAGTAGTAGTAGTAGTAGTAAAAAGGAGTAACTGCGAGACAAAATGAATGACAACAAAATGACAAATCCACCAAATTGAACTCTTGTCTTGGTCACCAAATGAAATCATGAGAGACAAAATGAAGAGCGAAGGCATTGATACCTGATGGCTAGCTTCAGTAACTATAGCCCTTTAGTTAAGTAACTCCTTTTTAACATTTTTGGATTTCGATCGTCGTCGCAATAAAACAATGTTTAACTTTACGCAGTAGCTGTTGTTACGGCAGTCGTCCGTGTGGTTCCCTGACTTGATTGTATTTCGTCAGCATTGCAGGCTGGTTGAACTAGTCTATTAGCTGATAGTCTGGTTCCAAGAGCTAAACATCCTGACAAATACTGTGAAGTCAGGGAACCACACGGACCACTGCCGTAACAACAGCCACTGCGTTAACTTTAAAAAGGAGTAAAACTAACCAGGGGTAAAGTTACTGTAGCTACCTGATGGCACTATATAATTAAACATCATCCATTCCATCCATCCATAGACTTCAATTCACGACACATGTCACTACTCACTACCTCACCTGTAAGTTTCAAGTCCAGCAAGAAATTCTGGGCCAGTTGTCGTTCAGCCCTGAGCCCGTACAGACGTATGATCTCACGGATGGTTGGCAGCGGTGGTAAGCGAAGATTCGCCATGACGACTCCGATCCCATCAGCTACCTCCTCCCCCTGCCAAATCAACCCAAATCAAGCCAAATCAAGCTCACGCTCAGCTCAAAGCAATCATGAGTAGGGTTGTGGCATTTATCCGAGAGTCGAAGGCAGTAAATCGAACGCTTTCGGACACCAAATTACAACCGGGGGATTACACTTTACACTTTATAGCCAAAAACACATGGCACTGTTTTCATGACCTTTGAACTCAACCTAGGGCTACCTAACTCACTCAAATTTTGTCACCAAATCCATTGTAGAATATGCATTTATCCCCTGTTATTTCTGAAAAGTGAAATAAACTGCATTGTTCCATATTATTTGTAACTGGAAATATGTTCAAAATATAAGTGACGAACATTTCGCACCAGCTCAGTTATTATCCATTGAAAAAATATTCACTGACTTAAGCGGGCTTTCCTTGGAAGTACCTTGCGAGTAGACTGGCAACATAGTCGACCCCTTTTTCCAAAACCCGGCTTAGGCTTAGGCTCTAGTTTTGTCTCTGGTTCGTTCATCCATTCATGCACAAGGCATGAAATTAATTTTGAGGCCTTTGGCTTCATGTTTTAATGTTACACTGCGTTTTGGCAAAACTCGCCGGTAATCAACGTTTCGGGCAACGTGGCTACTCATCTGCGCAATCATGATTACTACAGTCTCCTGACGCGGACGGCCGGGCAGATAGGCCTACTGTTCCACTGAAACGTTGAGTTCAGTACGCGGTCGGAACTCCATCGTGAAAGAGATGACATAAGGCCTGGTGGGCATGGTACGTGTCGCTGCAATTTTTTTTTTAAAATTCACTTTGGCATCAGTTCATCTGACACGCATCGAACAAACTGAACATGAGCTAGGCCTTTTTTTTATATCTCTGACAGCTCTATTCGCCTGCCCCATCCTTCCACGACGGACGCCCAACGGGCCGGTCCAAGTCCTGTGAATACTGCCAGATGTGAGCTGAGCCAAAAAGCCGGCGATCGCGAAAGAGATGTCCCTACCAAGCTTCAAGTTTCCACTTTCATTTTGCATTCGGTCTTGGTGACACGTACGCACTCTGTATAATGTAGGCTAACCAAACAATCATGAACAAATTTAAACTCGTGTAGGATTTTGTTATCGCTATTAAAGCTTTCTCTCGGCCGCTGCAGCCATCCTTCCGCCGACTGATAAAAGCCCCAATCGTGTGCTTTTTCCCATGCAGATGCTGAGACAAAAGACGACGACTGATCGCGAAAGAAACTCTCCACTTTATAATTTTTTTGCATTTCTGGTAACACGCATTCTGAACCTGACCAAACAATCATGAGCAAACTCGTGCGATTGTTATCGCTGCATGAGAGCTATCTCTCGGCCAGGCCGCCGACGCAACAACTTGAAAGCCGGGTCCGACTGACGGGACAAAAGCCCCCATCCTTGGGACCCTCACAGATGCCGAGACAAAAGAAGGCGATCTCAGAGCCACGTACTGTGCCCTAAAAGAAAACGTGTCCGTATAGATATTTTATGATCTGTGCAGATGCGGGCCTATAAAAATGAGTGCAGCCATATACAGCAACACTCGGATGAGATTTTGCGTTGACAATCGAGGTAAGGAGTTTGTGAACCGCATCGGAGGACTTTCTGAATCCGTCCATCACTCACCGATTCGCAAGGCTTTTCCGAGTGCCAGAGTCAGACACGGCTTCGAGGGACGTATGTACGGCATTCTTCTGCAGCTATCAGGCAAGAAGGGGGAGGGGGGCATTGGGGACATTTCATACCGAGTCCATCTAGAGTAAAGGCCCTATACTTAGTAATGTTATACACCATTGTGAAGATCGGCAAAAAAAACCTCGATGTCCACAGATTCTATAATTCACACAGTTTGTAGATGGTCATGATGGAATCCTCATGTTGAAATCTATACGGTCTGGGGTGCTGTACTTTTCGAGAAAGACTCGCTTAAACATCGACAAATAGTTCATTACTCGCGAGTGATAAACTACAGAAAGGTGCAAAAACCGTGACGGTTTTTTTTTTACCTTTTTCGTCTTTCTCAGATTACCCTTTGAGCTAAAACCTTCGCCTGCGGATTCCTTTTTGGGAATAATATTTAATGGTTTAACACACAAACTGTGGCAATCGTTTGACCTTTACCAATGTTGTAAAGGGCCTAGGCAACTCGCTGAAGAAGATAGGATACATCATCACCAAATGGCATGATTACAAGCGAGCACGAAAAGGCGAAAAGCTCCACGTTAAACCACGGGACCCACACCCTCACCCCTCGTTCGCTCCGCGAGTCTAGCCACTAATTACTCGTAAATTCCCTCGCCAAAAAGTAACGGGCCCTCTCCCCTTCCTTTCTGGAACTGCTTGACTCCAAGCTGTTTTTTCCCCTTCTATACAGAGACAGAGACGTCATCGATCCAACAAGATGTTCAGCCTTCGCCCCACCACGCTTCTCCTCGCTCTAGCTCTCTGCTTCCAGTTGCCGCTGCCCGGTCGGCCGGAGCTCGCCGCCGAGGCCCCGCGCACTGCCCACCACCCTGCCTCGCCGGAGCACGAACCGAGGGCGGCCGGGCTCGGCGTCGGTGCCAGCCTCCGACAGTCGTCCGCAAATCCCTGCCCCGCGGCGGGCATCATTCCGTCTCTTACTATCTTCGAGAAGGCCGACGGGACGCTGGCCCAGTTGGACGAGGTATGTGTATATAGGCCTCCTACAGTATATACCTGACACCAAACAGGTTTTCCCGTCTTCGCAGTCCCCCCCCCAAAAAAAAAGGTCGGCAAGGAGATAGGCTCAAATCAATGAGTGTTTCCTTCTATTTTGCAGTGGGATTTGTTTTCCCAACCTGTAAATTTTACATTTAAGAGTAGCTTTTCCATGCAGAAAGCTATAGTATAGGCCTATATTAATTTCAAATAACAGTTCGACAACCTTCTCGACAAAACAATTAACGGACTATACGTTCAATTAGCAATAATAATTATATTCGATGCTCACGAAGTCCGAGTCAGTCCCAATCACCATTTAATTCAATTGGTAAGCCTATAATATGTACTGCGGAAACCTGTCGTTTGTATTGTAATTAGTGTCTGCGTTGCAAGGAACAACATCCGCCACTGACATGTAACTTCATCACAAGAGCCAAATAATAATATTAGCAACCATCAATTCATTTCCAAACGAAGAAAGGAACAGGAACTATGACTGGCAAAGTTCCCAACGATTTGTGAAAATTGGAGAGAAATTTTGACTGGACTGGGACTTGAAAGTTCACAGACGTCTGGTTTAGCACAGGTCTCGTGTTCAAGTCCCGGTGGAGTCAAAACAATTATTAATGTCATTATGGGTTCACTTTACTTCTCGGTCTGACGACGGTTTTCAAATGGATGTTTCTCTCTATGCATATAGTATTCATTCCGTCTGTTCTTTTTTACGTTCCTTCTCTTCTCTCCATCCATTCGTCCCCCTCATCCCCTGCCCTGCCCTGCCCTACCCTGCCCTGCCCTGCCCTGCCCTACCCTGCCCTGCCCTACCCTGTACGTCATGTCCTGCCCTGCCCTACCCTACCCTGCCCTGCCCTGCCCTGCCCTGCCCTGCCCTGCCCTGCCCTGCCCTGCCCTGCCCTGCCCTGCCCTGCCCTGCCCTGCCCTGCCCTGCCCTGCCCTGCCCTGCCCTACCCTGCCCTGCCCTGTACGTCCTGTCCTGCCCTGCCCTGCCCTGCCCTGCCCTGCCCTGCCCTGCCCTGCCCTGCCCTGCCCTGCCCTGCCCTCCCCTGCCCTCCTCTCCCCTCCCCTCCCCCACTACCCAAGGTGAGACCGGGCGAGTGGGTCACAGAGGAGATTTGTGGCTATGATAAATCTCCTCTCATCGGTAAGCGTTGTGGTCTGAGAGACGCCTCCGCTCAAGTGAATGTCCTGTTGCAAGGAGATTCCACAGCTCAGACCTACAATCTCAAGATGAAAGTTTGTGCAGCAGAAGTATAGAATAAAAGACCCTGCTCACTTGCACGAATTACTTGTACGGAGTCCATAGCCGGACATTGGAGATTTGGTGTTGCTGTCTTTTTAATTTCGTTTCCTCGAAATAATTCCATTCCTATAGAAATGAAGAAAAACTTAATTATAAATCTTAAGTTGCAATTAGAGCTGCAATACAAAAAAACTGCTTACTGACTAAAATGATCGAAAGATTAGGAGGGTCTGTTGTGCTTCAATCTTAGCGGTTTTTTTTTTGAACTGGCAGAATGAGAGAGGCTTTGAACAAAAAATAATGACTACACCCAATTGATGAAATAATAACGATGATAAAAAGTGTTCCGTTTTATGATTTGCATTTATTACTATTATGATGATGATGATGATTATTATTATTATTATTATTTATTCGCCCAAGGAAAACAAACAAGAAGTACATTCAGGGTGAGACAGGTCATACAGTCTATATCATGGAAATTAAAGATGGGAAATAAATTGATGAATAAATACCAAACAAGGAGAAAATTATGCACATGTATCAGAGATGTGATAGGTCAGGATGAGAAGGGGAAGAGACGGGGCAAGGACTGGGGGTGAGGGGGAAAGATTGGACAGGAGGGTAATAGGGAAGGAGAAAACAGAGTCAGGACAATCCAAGGACAAGCAAAGTAAGGACAATCCTATCTATATGATGGCCAGGAGGAACACTGAAGTGAAAAACACTGTGACTCAAAAGCCTGTTCCTCCAGTCCTAGGTTGGTGAATAAATAGGTAACTATAGTAAACTTAGTAAAAAACAAACAAATACAAGTAAATGGCAATGATTAAGATAAATCGTGAATTAAAAGATGATAAAAATCATGGAAATGCAGGATAAATATGATGTATTGTGTCATTCGCTATTGGCCGATATCATGACCTTTGAACTCAAGTTAAGGCCACCTACATCATCAAAACCTTAATTCTCGGGAAAATTCGCGGGCTGGTTTTGATTATGAAGGGATAAAAAGAATCACGCGTTGCTGAATGTATTACCAACTGAATACCAGCGTTTATTTTTCAATTTTCAGCAAGCGTGATCAAAATAATTTGGGAATGAATTTTCACCGAGTTAGAGGGCCCTAGTCGGGACTCGGGAGTAACAGCAGTGACGTGCAACGCCGTGAGCCCTTTGCTGAATCGCGCGGGCTTACGGCTTACGATTGTACACAGCGCGCCCGTAGCGGCTGCGGCCCCTTCCCATAGTCTCGTGCGTAAATCGAAGCCGTTGCCGGGAATGTGCAGCCGGCTGTGAATATTCCGTTACCAGGAACGCTGGTGGTCGTTTGGATACCAGACGAGATGAAAAAGAGCCAAAGAATTTGGCTATGAAAACATTGGACGTCCTTCGCAATCCTCCGTGAAACATGCCGGATTCTGTCTCATTGGCAACGTGAGTAAAATGGTTCTGACTTTGTGGTCTTGCTCGGCCAGTTTTTAGGCTTTCTTTTCTGGAAGAAACGACCGTAGATACAAGATAGGCGATGATTGTAGAACGATGTGCCTGTGGTGAAGGGTGTTGTTACCAAACCATTCAATCATTCGTTTTGTTTAGATGTTACAACACTAAAAAGTAAAATTATTAGTAATAACTCTAACACTACAGTAACACTGTTCGGGAAAAAACCTTAAGTCTAAACCCAAATTTAACCACCAATTGTAATGAAGACAACATCCATGGTCTGGCACAACCACTTGCCGGAAAAAATGGACTTACAGTTTTCCCAAAAGTCATGATTTTGTGGCGTGTATGTGTGATGATGCGTACAAAAATGTATGCGGGAATACTTCCGAATACTTAGTGCATGTTCTGTACACAGTTCCCTGCTGTCACTGCTGACGTCGACCGGTTGACAAATACGCGTCACAAAATCATGATTTTGGGGAATACTGCAACCGCAAGTCCATTTTTTTTTGGCAAGTGGTTGTGCCAGACAGTGTCTTTTCTCTCAAACTAAAATCTTTCCGAATATTCCCTCCATGCCCCATGTAAAACCCCGCAGCTAGCCGGAGCCACAATTACAAATATCGCCACATTCTAAATTGAGGCCTATGGCTTCACCAATACTACTAAACTAGTACTAGTTACCAGGCCTGCATCTTGTTGACACCAGTACAATTCGTGTTGGTGTGCACGAACCCATTTAAACTCATTCACTTTGAATAGTGTTTTTTTTTTATTCGGAGAAAGTTAAATTGTGGTGGGAGTTTGTGCAGCCTGTGAATGAGGGAAATTAACTGTAAAAATTTGACTGTCAGACATCTGGGAATATGGATAGATTGTACTGACGAGTAGGCCTAGGTGAAATAGGATGCATTTTATTAATTTTTTAAATTTTTCTATTACATAGAATTAGAAATGTAAACGTAGGCCCAACTATCTTTGGCTCGTTTCTTTGACGGTTGAATTCGGTGAAAGTCACGTGTGAAAAGAGCCCAGGGGTTCTGTTGCGGTGGCACGTTTCAGGGCGGGGACGTGTTTCATATCAATCGATTGCTCGGTTTGTTTGTGTCAAATATGATCAGATAAAACCAAAAAATGCCAGACTCTAGATTATACACAAAAGAAAAAATAACAAAAACATGCCGATGTTCTAGCAGTTTGGTGAACCAAATTAAAGGGAGATCTTCGGAGAAGTTAAAACAAAATGTTTCTTGTCCCAGCCCACATCCTTTGGGGACTGCCTGGATCTTTTTTTTTTTTTTTTTAACTGCAGTAATTGAGTAAAAATACACCGAAAAATTCCACTATTTCATTGCTGAAAGCAATTTGACACTAATAATGTTGTAAATATGTTCAGCTCAGTGCATTCACCAAATATTTGGCTGATTAAGTTCAAGAGTCAGAATTGGGATTAACCAGAGTTAACTTTTTTCTTCTCCTCGTTTTTATGCCAAACAGAGAGTTTCACTGAGAAGTTGGTTCGGTCAGGCGACATTCCCTGAGCCAGTTTTTTTGGGAGAGCGTCAGACGGCATCGGTCTGATTCGTCGTTTTGAGGAATACGGCACGCGCTTTGTGTCGGCTGAAGCCCCAGGTTGCGTGCGACTTCTGAGCAAGGTTGTCCGCTGGCCCAGAAGGGAATTACGCCAGTGTCCAGCAGGTAAATCAGCCTCAGAAAAAAAGTTTTTGGGGAGTGGTTCCCGAGAGACAAAGACCGTCGCCTCTCACAAGCCACCTTTTCCCCCTCTTGGGGGACGTTGTCCGAACGAGCAGCGACGACAGCCATCTCAGACTCATCTCTAGGAGCCAGCGACCAGCAGCAGTAGCAGCAGTGTTACAGTAGCAACAACAGCAGCAGCAGCAACAGCAGCAGCAACAACAGCAGCAGTAGCAACAACAGCGGCAGTAACAGCAGTAGCAGTACAGTAGCAACAACAACAGCAGCAGTAGCAACAACAGCAGCAGTAGCAGAAGCAACAACAGCAGCAGTAACAGCTGCAGCAGCAGCAGCAGCAGGGGTAGTCAGCCATGGGGGTGTTTGATTTTTTCAGCAACCTGTTTGGCGGAGGCAGCAGCAAGAAGGCGCAGGTGCTGTGCGTGGGGCTGGACAACAGCGGCAAGAGCACCATCGTCAACGAGCTCAAGCCTAAAGATGTGAGTCAGTGCTCCCGCCTCCCGTCCCGTCGTTCCCCCCTTTCGCTCCCCCTTCTCACGGCAGACGCCAACCCATACATTCACGCTCAGTAAAAACGATTATTAGGGACAGCACGCATACAGACTAACTTGTCGGACAAAGCTTGTAGGCTTTCTTAGCAACATATAGTACATGTATGTAGTACAGTGGAATGTCGCTATAACGAACATCCCTATAAGTATAACGACCATCCCTTAGATGGTGGCCTCCCTAATAGTCAACTAGTCTTTGGCAGGGTAGGGGTGCCCGCCAGAAGCAATTTAACCATTAACTGCTGTTTATCTTAATTTTATTTTATAAATCTGTACAGTGGTGTACAAAAATGTTGCAAACTGCTTACTGACTAAAATTACCAAAATGCAAATCTATACAGTGGGGCAGTTCCCACCACGAAAATAATAGTGATTTGAATTGCGATTCAAATCTGAGACATAGAAACAAGCATGGCACTGCCACTCAGTGTGAGCGGTGCATTGTGGGATTTTTAAAAAATGGTGCGATTCAGTGGAGTGTTCCCACACACACCACACTGCAAATAAATGCGATTGGTTGAACAAATCTCACTCTTAGTGGAGTCCGAATCGCGATTCAAATCCCACTAATAATCGCGTTTATTGTGTCCCCACACGCAAAAAAAGTGGAGTTTGAATCGTGATCCAAAATAATCGCGTTTATCTGGTGTAATGGAAACGGCCCAATTAATTGCTGTATATCTCCAGGGATCCGCTTTCATTCAGATGCAAACAACCAATTGTTGTAAACCTGGCTACGGCAACTCGAGGATCACACAAAGTGGATGCAGCTTTTTTTCAATTGAAGTCCAACAAACCAAGGAAAAACTGACGAGGAACTTTTGAACAAATTTAAAAACAGGGTGTGTACCAGCCAAAAGCATTCAACCATTATAATCTGCTGTTTACACTGTACATATATTTTTTTCCTCCGCAGGTTAAAGCAGAGGATATCGTGCCCACCATTGGTTTCACCGTGGAGACTTTTAAATCAAGATCCGTCAGCTTTACCGTCTTTGACATGTCAGGCCAGGGCAAATACAGGACCCTATGGGAGCACTACTACCGGTACGTACCTCAGCTCTCAAACCCTCTCTAAATCCTCCTCTCCCTTCTCTTTCTCCTCTTCCTCCTCTTCCTCCTCTTCCTCCTCTATCTCCTCTTCCTCCTCTTCCTCCTCTTCTCGTTTTCATCCTCTCTAAATCCTCTTCCTCCTCTTTTTCCTTCCCTCATTAGCTCCTTCCTCCTCTCCCTTCTCGTCTTCCTCCCCTCTCTCTAACTTCTCTCCCTCCTCTTTCTCCCCCTCCTCCTCTTCCCTCACATGTCTTCCTCCCTTTCCCCTTCCCCCTCCACTCTTTCGCCACTTCCTTCCTTGAGTCCCTGTCTCATTTAGACATTTTCTAATAAAAAAAAGTAATAGGTATTTTCAGTTTTATTGCATTGAAATATCTAAAGAAACGAGTCATGTTGGATTCAAACAAGTTGTTTGACCCTCTTCTCTATCTTGACCCATCCTCCAGCGATGCACAGGCCATAATCTTTGTCTTGGACAGCAGTGACAAGCTAAGAATGGTGGTGGCCAAGGAAGAGTTGGACCTGCTTCTTAAGCACAAAGGTAACAAAAAATGGGGGGGGGGATTAAAAAAAAAAAATCTAAATTGTTGTAATGTTTTTTTTTCAAATGTTCCCAGTCAGTTTGTTTTCCTTTGTTTGCTTGAATAGAATTGAAAAAAGCTGCATCCGCTTTGCGTGATCCCCGAGCTGCCGTAGCCAGGTTTACAACAATTTGTTGTTTGCATCTGAATGAAAGTGATGATGTGATCCCTGGAGATATACGGCAGTTAATGGTTGAATTGCTTCTGACTGGTACCCCACCCAAGCAAAGACTAGTTGACTATTTAACTGGATCTAAGAGCCGAATAGCTCAGATGGGAAAAGCGCTGATACGCAAATCCCGGTCCAGTCAAAGTTTTCTTTGCTAATTTGTTTCAATTTGTTCAAAATGCTCCCAGTCAGTTTTTCATGGATTTGTTTGACCCCCCCCCCCAAAAAAAAAAAGAAGAAGAAGAAGAAGAAGAGAGAGACGCATATACAATGGGTAAGCCATTGTAAGTCGAGTTACGTTGTATCGTGAAGCTGGTACATTAAGCCAAAGGTCTCAGGCTTTCTTTCAAATGTTCTTTTCCAATTTTCTTTCAGACGTATCCACAAAGTGCATCCCCATCCTGTTCTTTGCCAACAAGATGGACCTGAGGGATTCCCTGTCCTCTGTCCAGTGCTCCAAGGCCCTGGAGTTGGAGCGTATCAAGGACAAGCCCTGGCATATCTGTGCCACCAATGCCCTGACAGGCGAGGGTCTACATGAGGGTATAGAATGGCTGACAGGTAAAATCACAACCACACAAAGGGAGCTTGCTCTTTGCTCTACCATTTTATCATATGCTATCCTATCCCAATCAATACAATGTGGTCCCACCCTATACCACCAAGTCTCATTCCATCTCATCCCATCCCAACCTATCTCATTCCGCCCAATCCAATCTACCTCCATCCCATTCCATCCCATCCCATCCCATCCAATCTAACTCCATCCCATCCCATTCCAATCTAACTCCATCCCATCGCATTCCAATCTAACTCCATCCCATCCCATTTCATCCAATCTAATCTACCTCCATCCCATCCCATCCAATCTAACTCCATCCCATTCCATCCCATTCCATCCCATCCAATTTACCTCCATCCCATTCCATCCCATCCCATCCCATCCAATCTACCTCCATCCCATTCCATCCCATTCCATCCCATCCCATCCCATCCAATCTAACTCCATCCCACCCCATTCCATCCCATTCCATCCCACCCCATCCCATTGTACCTCCATCCCATCCCATCCCATTCCACCCCGTCCCATCCAGTCTGACTCCATCCCATTCTATCCCATCCCATTCCATTCCACTCCATCCATCCCATCCCTTTCCACCCCGTCCCATCCCATCTAACTCCATCCCATCCCCTCCCATCCCACCTCACCCCACCGCATTTCATTTCATTCCATCCCACCTATCCCATCTGTCACATTCCATCCCATTCCATTCAATCCCATCCTGTCCCATCCAATCTCATCTTATCCAATCTAACCCCATCCCCTCCCACCCCACCCCATCACATCCCATCCTATCCTATGCAATCTAACCCCATCCCATCCTATCCTATGCAATCTAACCCCATCCCATCCTATCTTATGCAATCTAACCCCATCACATCCCATCCTATCCTATGCAATCTAACCCCATCCCATCCCACCCCATCCCATCCTATCTTATCCAATCTAACCCCATCCCATCCTATCCTATGCAATCTAACCCCATCCCATCCTATCCTATGCAATCTAACCCCATCCCATCCTATCTTATGCAATCTAACCCCATCACATCCCATCCTATCCTATGCAATCTAACCTCATCCAATCCTATCCCATCCCCATAGATGGGGGTTAATCACTAGAATGAGGAAGTGAAGAAAACAAGGGAATTGAAAAGTCCCCAACACAATTAGGACAACACCCTCACCCACCATCTCTTCTCCCAAAGTTTTCCTTGTAGTTTTTCTCATTTGTTTGTTCTTGTTTTCCCCCATTCTAGACAAACTCCGGCGATAATGCCTTCAGCGAGAGATTTTAAGAGCATGGGCCCTGGAAGAAAAACAGATTGAAGGGAGAATTCCGAGGACATCAGAAGCGTCACATCTCTTTAAGAAAAAGGTGCAATCAGTTGACCTTAAAAAAATACCAAAACCTGACCAAAAGTCAGGAATTCGCTTTTTTTTCCCTAGGATTGCATTCATTCAGTACAATTCAGTACAATTCTTACTCAAATGTTAGTGAAATTAACTAAGTCATACCGCGATCATCCATGCATCTCCTTTGAGAAAAAGGTAGATGGGCTTTTTTGAAGGGCTTGCTTTATTATTAATTGGTGTGCGGTGACACCATGTTTATCATCTCTTTTGAGACTGAGTGTGGCTCTGAAAAGAGCCGGTGACTCAACGTTTCGAGCAGTGTGTACTCTGCTCGTCGTCAGGAGACTGCTTGATTCCAACTATCATCAGGGGTTTTGTATGGCTTGGAGGAGCGGTGAAGCATGGAGGATCCTTCCCGCCAAAAGTTGGGGGCTTGCTTTGATTCAGATTTTCATTACCTGTCTTTGTAAGACTGCTCAAAAGCGTGCAGTCAGCTTTTCCCTGATCCAATTCAATTTCAGTTGTATTCAGATTCTCAAAGTATGGCGTAGAAATTATCCCCGCCCAACTGGTGGTCAGCTTCATTGGTTCACAGTCCATAAGACACTTGTGCATAATGTACCCCCCTCCATGTTCACAATGTGGTACAATACCAGCGTCATACATATTCCGTGCAACCATCATGTCACAGCCACAGTTAGCGTTGTCCGCAAGTGCACTTTTTTGTAAATTGGTCTATTTTTAATATGTCGTTGCATTCATGTAAGACTGAACAAAGCAGGGTGCAGAATTGTTGCAAACTGCTTGTTGACTGAAAATACCAGAATAAAATTTGGAGGGCCTGGCATTTCTATCCTAGCAGGACCTTTCTCAAAGGTATTCTGCTTGTGGACTGAAAATACCACAATGCAGAGGTCAAAAATGTGAAGGGCCTTGCATTTTGATCCTAGCAGGACCTTTCTCAAAGGCATTCTGCTTGTGGACTGAAAATACCACAATGCAGAGGTCAAAAATGTGAAGGGCCTTGCATTTCCATCCTAGCAGGACCTTTCTCAAAGGCATTCTGCTTGTGGACTGAAAATACCAAAATGCAGAGGTCAAAAATGTGAAGAGCCTGGCATTTCTATCCTAGCAGGACCTTTCTCAAAGGCATTCTGCTTGTGGACTGAAAATACCAAAATGCAGAGGTCAACAATTTGAAGGGCCTGGCATTTCTATCCTAGCAGGACCTTTCTCAAAGGCATTCTGCTTGTGGACTGAAAATACCAGAATAAACAGGTCAAAAATTTGAAGGGCCTGGCATTTCGATCCTAGCAGGACCTTTCTCAAAGGTATTCTGCTTGTGGATTGAAAATACCAGAATAAACAGGTCAAAAATGTAAAGGGCCTGGCATTTCTATCCTAGCAGGACCTTTCTCAAAGGCATTCTGCTTGTGGACTGAAAATACAAGAATGCAGAGGTCAAAAATTTGAAGGGCCTGGCATTTCGATCCTAGCAGGACCTTTCTCAAAGGCATTCTGCTTGTGGATTGAAAATACCACAATGCAGAGGTCAAAAATGTGAAGGGCCTTGCATTTCGATGCTAGCAGGACCTTTCTCAGAAGTATTCTGCCTTTGAGAAAGTTCCTGCTAGGAACGAGATGTCAAGCCCTCCGATTCACTGAACAAAGCCGCTACTTACCGGTATTTGAGTGTAGATGGGATATAAGGGAGTCTGTATACAGGGGTGTCTAGGCATGGCAGTGGACTGGAGTACTGAAGAGTTCCATTCAGACAAGGCGGACAAGATGAGCTTTGACACGCAATCTTTGAGGGCATCGATAGTCTTTTGTTTTTTCTCAATAAGAGTACACATGACACAATAAGACGTCTGTGTGGCTTTTGTCACGCTTCATATATATATATATGTATACATATAAAAAAATCACACTTAAGAATATGAGTTTTAGTTCAAAAGTGAATGTAGTGTAAATGACGAATGTTTTGCAATTTCTTTGAATATATCAGGCCAAGTTGAAATAGCATTTGATTGGTATCAGTTCTTTACTCTAAGTTAGAAAAAGAAAGAAGTGCACGTTGACATCTATTGCGGTATTCTAGGGTCGCCGCAGACATTTCCACGGTCGCATACTGTAGCAGTCACAGAGGTTAGGGTTGCCGCACGAATTTATGGAGACAGAAGACCTGCGGCTGCCGTACGCCCTTTTTGAAGTGATGACGCAGGGTTGGGTGGTGACCCTGCGGCAGCCGTAGGTTTTTGACAAATACCACGGCAGATGCAAGCTGGCCTGCAATTTGACTTGCACGGATAGCGTGCGTCGGGCGTACGGGGCATTGCCCTCCGGGTGCGCAACATACCGTGGAATTATTGCGGCCGCACGGCAAATGCAAGGCCACTGTAGGCTCGACGTACGGCCGCCATATACCGTTCTACGGCATGGCCTCAGCGAGTCTACCTGTAATCGCTACAGGGAACGTAGAAATGAAAAGAGTTAAAACTCCGCCCTATAAATCTACTACCACCCCTACGGCCTGTAAAAACACAGATTTTCTGCGGCCGTCGCACGTATCTCTCGATTTCGGGTACATACGGTCGCAAATGTGACTAATTAGGCATGTCCAGTGCACCGTTCATTCATATCTATGTATTCATGTGTGTATGGTACTCTTGGAACTCTGGAAGACTTAACTGTCTGCCATGTAAATAATGTCTTCTCAAAATCCTTTTTTCAGGCATGCAACTTTTCCGCGGATCCGCGGATTTCTGCGTTTTTTTTTATTCGGCCATATAAAAAAAATAATAATAATAATAATTATAAATCCATCTGGATATTTCCTCTCCCCTAACTATTATTTAAAACACATGCTGAGTTCAGGTTAAAAACTTTGATGTTTACTTTTTACTAAAAAAAAAAAAATTCTGTGTGTATGCCTTGAAAAAGGTTAAAATCTGTCACTCAGCTTAAAGTCATAAGTTGTCACAAACTGCTCAGAATGCACCACAGAGCATCTAGAATCCAAAATGTTCCCGGGCCCTTAAGCGCTCGCAGTTTAATTTGGACATTTTCCTCTTTTTTTTTACAAATCCAGAGTTGCATGCCTGTTTTTTGTTGTTGTTCATTTGACCATCTTTCTCTGTACTGCCTGGCTGGGCTGCCTAGCTATGCCGGAGAGAAGAAGAGCATAGTTTCTACTGATAAAACAACATTCCAATCACACAAATCTGTTGGGGTCTGAATTTGCGATCCTTCCTCTGTCTGCCTTTTTTTTAGAAATGTTATGAATAAAATCAGATAACTTTTTTTTTCTAAACTGGCAAAAGAAAACCTTGACTGCATTGGGACTTGAATCTGAGACCTCTGGATTGCATACCAGTACTCTTACCATCTGAGCTTTCCAGCCCAGATGGTGGCTTCTCCAAAAAGGCAAATAGTCAAGGACTAGTATAGGAAGGCCACCATCTGATGGCTGGATAGCTCAGATGATAAGAATGAAGGTACACAAAGCCAGAGGTCTCAGGTTCAAGTCGCAGTCCAGTCAAAGTTTTCTTTGCCATTTTTTCAATTTTGTTTCAAAGTTTCCTGTCATTTCCCCCCTTTTTTTCATTGACTTAAAATATCTTTTAAGTGTCCTCAGCTTGGAAGAGATTATTAGATTCATTTTTTTTATATTTAAAGGGAACATTTAGAATTCTTGTTATTTTCATGTTGAATTTGCTGCTGCTTTTAATGTCATGATTATGAGACAAATTATATTGCTTTTCAGTTGTACAATTCTATTGAGTGTGTAGTGTACATAGGTTGAATATGCGGGTGGTATTGTCAGTTTTCCGGAGTGCAGTACTTCCTGCTGATATGAACGTGTAAATGGAGTGATTGTAAAGGACAATAAAGGACTGGAAAAGTCTTTAATTTTCACCTTGAAGTGACCCCTCTTAGGCTGTTTTGCTTTGACTTGTTTTAAGGGTGCAGTACACAAATCCCATCCAAGATGGCTTCGCCTAACTGATTATCATAAAGTGTGCACCCACAATTTTTGTTTTTTAATGAGAGGTCCTTGGAGGCTAATAAACTTATATATTGTAGAACAAGTGACGCTTAAGACAACCCGGGTGTTCACTTGTCAATTTCATCTGTAATTTGGACCATATCTGGCTTTAAATGTGGCCCTATTTGGCTTTGGAAGTGGAGGGGTCCATCCCAAAATCCCTCGCAGAATTTTGCCTTGGATGGCTACACATTTTTTTTTTTTAGGGGGGGGTTTCTGAGGTAAATAGCAACAAATTTAATCGGCTAAGAGCACAAAAATAATAATCTGAGAGATGAAGGTCAAAACTACAATTTTCAGTATAGCCACAAGAACTAATAAACTTTTGGATTTGGGATAATTGGCTATCAGGAAAGCGATTTTTTTGTACAGTCTTCAACGGGAGCTCGATTTAGAGTTCATCACCCATAAGATCAGTCTACCGCCCTCTCGAACTCCCCACCGAAAGCTTGGCCGTTTCGGTATTTGGCTGCCTAGCGGCTTTAGTTTACACACGAGTCTAGGGAAGTCGCTGGCTCTGGGGCTTCCGTAGACTCGTGCATAAACCGAAGCCATAGCCGATGACATCAGGCATGGCCCTTCTCATCAAGTACTGTACGAACGGCGATGATGTCAACGACCCTGTCTTGACAGTACCGAATCTACTAAGTATTGTTGTAAACCTTGTAAACAACTCCCGTGATAAACGAAATTCTGCCCTAGCGAAACCTCCAGCGACAACTTCTTTTTGGAGAAAACGAAATCAAACAAATTGACTGGGAACTATTTGAACAAAATAAAAATTGCTAGGCCTATTGTACAGAGTATAGCCAGGGGCTACATGTAGTACTAGAAGTATTTATTGATTATTCATCAAAATGACATTTGACTTGACGTGGGCTTAAGCCAGCAGCCTGCAAACGTCAGTTTTTCTCTTCGTGTTTAAGTCTTTTTTGTGAGTAAATGTAATTTGTTCATCTATTTATTCATTTATTCCATTCTTTCCATTCTTTCTTCACAAAATACACAAAAATAGGTTTTCTTGAACCCCCCCCCCTTTATTTTGTTTTAAAAATTGTATAGGCCTAAACCCTCCTGATACGAAATAAAGTTCCGTTTGTATAAAGTAAATATTTACTTTCAGTGATTTATTTCCTAACTTAAATTTAATTGCGATAGAATTGGACAAAATAATACTAGTGAAGTGTATATACTTTCTCCCTTAATTAAATGAGTTCACTTAAATGACCCAGTGTGACCTGTTAAATACTTCACCGATCAATTCAACTCGATGAATAAAACCTTTCTTTATAATGTAATCCATTCTAAATCTGTCGTTTCCGCGGAAGCTTTGAACAAGGTAGCACTTGTAGAGAGACAAGAGCCAAAAAGCAACGCCGGTCGCGCGAACCGCCTTTATACCGCGACCCACAACAGGTGTATACCACCGCCAGGTATAAAAATCAATCACTTATGCAAATGCACCGGTGCGGAACAGATTAGACCAATCGCGATCGAGCTCTCTAAACGGCCGACCAACCGCAGGGCTTCTCTCATTGTGCCGATTGTGTACATTGACTGCAGTTGGGAACCAAGATGGCGGAGCAGGCTCCCTGACAGAAGACGAGGACATGGAGAGAAGGCACACTTCCTGCGGACAAACGGTGAGTTGGCCATCATTCTCTGCTCGATGGAGGAGTTGATTCGTTTGATGTCTTTTCAGCAGGTGCCCATTGTGAATTTTGTGACGAGATCGCAGGGATAACGATCGCCGCACGAAGGTCTCAAGTCAAGAACTACCGAGTACCGGTTCAAAACAAGCGCTGCAGCATATGTGATTGTCGATAAACAACAGATTAGACAGTCCGTGGGCTCACTACACCGTTCTCAATAGTTGTCCCTGAATGACGTTACTGCATCTTGTAAATCCATTCTCTGTAGAGACTGCCACACTCGAACTGCCTTCTGGTTCTACTTTCACCTGCAACCAAATGCTAACTTACTTAGTCAATCGATTTTCACTTTCGCTCCATGAATTTGAAATGAAAGTCGAAAGATTTTTCGAAAATCGGGTGATACTTATGTCATGATGATATTTTAAGTGATAAGGTCTTCACCAGACAGACATTTTTGGTGAGGTGCAAAACTACAATATCTCTGGGGCTCCTTCCCAGATACTTGCTGTCTTGATTACCTTGGCAACCATTGCTGTCATAGAGTCAATATTAAATTGTTTGGCCAAAATAAAGAAAATATAAAAACCTAGGATTAGGATCAACCAGGAGGTCCTGACGTATTGATCCTAGCAGGACCTGAATCAAACGAAAGAATTAAAACAACTTTTTTGAAATATAGCAAAGAAACTAGCAATTCAACCATTATCTGCCGTATATCTCCAGGGATCACACCCCACTTTCATTCAGATGCAAACAACCAATTGTTGTAAACCTGGCCTACAGCAGCTCGGGGATCACATGAAGTGGATGCATTTTTGTTCTCACTTTGTCAAACAAATGAAGGGAAAAACTGACTGGGTATAATTTTTTTAACAATTTTTGAAAAATAACCCCCCAAAACTGTGAATGAAAATTGAAAAGAAAGTTTTCCACTTCTCTGTGCCCTTTTTTTTTTTCAAAGATTGTTTAAGAAGTTCCCAGTTGTTGTATTGAGGCAGTCAGCTGTGTGGCGGATTTTTCAACGGAAGGGTTTCCCTAACTGTGTTTGTTCTGTAAACACAGACCGGAAAGCCGCCAGCAACATGAATGCACTTCTGAGCCTTGCGACTGCCGTGTTCGGGAGACCTTCCCAAGAGGCCTTGACCCTTGACCTCGTCTGAGGGGAATGTGGAGGAATGTAGTCGACAAACAAACAAGTGGGCCTACTGACACACAGTCTGACACAGTGGTGGAGATTGGATCGTTCACTTGTGCGAGTGATGTGCAAGAGATTCAGAGGACATTGTTAGATCATGGTTAGGCCAAGAAAAACAAAGTATTAGTGTCTCATCCCCGCCCGCATCGTTTGCTGCCGCATCTATTATTATTATTCTATTTTTTTTGTAAACTGATAAAGTGATAACAAGACGAAAATTAATGTTAAACCTGCCTTGCACATGCACAGCCTACATATTGTCCCGTACTTAAAAACGACTGGAAATTAGACTACACGTCTTTAGCGGAAAAAACAACAACCTTGTTTTGGAAAAGGCAAATGACAGAATGACCACACCCACTGCCCAATGACCATGTCCACCGCCGAATGACCACACCCGCCATCCAATGACCACGCCCACCGCCCAATGACCACGCCCACCACCCAATGACCACGCCCACCACCCAATCACCACGACCAATGACCACACCCACCGCCCAATCACCAAGCCCACCACCCAATGACCACGCCCACCACCCAATGACCACGCCCACCACCCAATGACCACACCCACCGCCCAATCACCAAGCCCACCACCCAATGACCACGCCCACCACCCAATGACCACGCCCACCACCCAATGACCACGCCCACCACCCAATGACCACACCCACCACCCAATCACCACGACCAATGACCACACCCACCGCACTATCACCACGCCCACCACCCAATGACCACGCCCACTACCCAATGACCACACCCACCACCCAATCACCACGCCCACTGCCCAATCTCTCAAGTTCGAGTCCATGCATTATTTGGATTTGCAAAATTTGTTCTTTGTAAAATGTTGGGGGGGGGGAATACATACTCGCCATCTGACTCATTTGGAATAATTAATGAACACCATTTCATAATGAACTAAATCAATAGGGAAGGTGCTTTATTCAATGCCTTCGTGCGGTATATATTCCCAACCAGTCCTTGAAACAGCAGTCAGACATGCCTGATAGGCCTTAGGGCCTATTGATTTGTTTGCCCTCTGTCTACCACACTGTTTCTACACTGTTTCTATGGCATATAACCATACAAACATACGTGCACTGCGTATCACTAATCACTATACATTTTGTGTATGTTAAACTTAATGGTATGCTTATTTTTGTATGATGCAGAGCTTGTCTAAATTTTGGTGAGACAGATGATCATGTATAGCTTACAGTTCCCCCCTCTGCATGTGTTAATTCAACTGTGAGATGGGTCACCATTTCTGTGGGCAACTAACATGCCCCAAAAGCATGCCACCTTGGGGACAGGGGAGCGGCGGGGTGGTTTGGAGGGTCTAAGTAGCTTTTATGTGATTGATTTCCCCCCCTCCTTTCCCCCCTTCTAAGCCATCACCTTGAGTGGCCTGTTTTGGGCCTTTCAGTTTATAGTGATTTTTGTTTCCATTTAAAAAGAAAACCCAACATTTCCTTGGTTTTTGAGAAAGGTCCTGCTAGGATCAAAATGTCAGGCCCACTCAATTTTAAGATTCCCTTGGTTTGTTTGGAAAAAAATACTCTACAGGTGCTTGTCCTTGTCACTTTGCCTTTGTGAAAGGTCCAGCTAGGATCAAAATGTCAGGCCCTCTCACTTTTGAGAAGAAAAAAGATAAATAGAAAAAGCTCTCCTGACAGAGGGCAAGCTCGACGTACGATGGCGGTCTAACTATCAGGAAGTGGTCGTTGTTTTTTCAGACGCTGGAAACAAAGTGGAGCCAAAAAAAAAAGCCAACTCAACCAGGCCAGGAAGGATGGAGGGAGGGACTGGGGGAGGAGTGGAGAGGGGGAGGGTGGGAGGTCACGTCGCCGGTGCATGATAGGCTACCCTGGAAGGTTCCGGGGGGGGGGGGGGGATGTACTGTGAGCCAAATGCTCTTGAACTGTACTCCGAATATTTTTGTGCCATTCTTTAACTTCCTCAAGCATTGTGCGCAGTTCAGCAGTTCAAGTTCTTTTCTAGCCTTCTTGATACTCGGTGTAGCACTTGGAGCACAGTACCTTGCGTCTTTGCCTTATTGCTTACTGTTTTTGGAAGAATCATTCCTCTTTTTTGGTAAAAAATTATCACTTTTTACAAGCTCTTGACAACTAATTCTGATATTTTTTTTTTATTCCTGGATGTAGTTTGCTCTGTGAATCCTGTTTTTAATTAGCAGAAGTATTCCTAATTTCCTTTAAGATTTCCTTTAAGCCATTGAGAAAGGTCCTGCTAGGATCGAAACGTCAGGCCCACTAAATTTTGAGATTCGCGTTTTGGCCAGTTTAGTCAGTAAGCAGTTTGCAACATGTTTAGATAGGTTGGCAGCTATAGATGTATGGGGGTGGGGAACCACCAGCAGCTCGGGTGGGATTCGAACCTGCTGCAGGTCACTTTCCAGTGGAGTTACTAACTTTGGAATCAGCAGTGAAGTCAGCAGCAAAGTCGATATTGAAGTTAGATAAATTTCTGTTCAGACAACCAAAACTTTTTTTTTTCTGAGAAGTTAGCAGTAAAGTTAGGAGCTGGTGTGTGTGAGCGTACCGCCTTCGTATGCAATGCATGGAGCTACGGTAGCCTAGGTGTAGTCACAAGGAGGTTCTTGGTAGTCTTCAGCCATCATCCCACCTTGAGGTGTAAGCCACCGGTTCCCCAAGGCAGTATAATGGCAGCTTTCTCCCCCATTTACTCGGTCGTTATGCAGTTCCTCGCATCTTCTAAAACGGTCGGGGATGATGTGCTTTACTGACTTGTCATTCTTGCAGCTGGATCACAATGAACGTAACAACCCGCTACAGGTCCATAAGCCTGTCATTGTGTACGAGTCAATGTGCATTTTGCAAGTTCCCAACATACTTGAAGTGATATACAAAAATGTTGCAAACTGCTTACTGACAAAATGCTGTATTTTTTTTTAGAAAAAAGTAACGAAATTGTTTACAGATCTCACCCCTAGATCTAAATGATTTTTTTTCGGAACAATTCGTTGAATGCTGCATTTTCGTGAAACAAATGAAGCGGTATTTTCTCGAGACTCGGTTGGCAAATTGAGCTGAAACTTTCACAGGTGTGCTATTTTATGCATATATGTTGTATCAGACAACGTATGGATGGTATTCTTTGACCTCGAGCAATGTTGTGTACAATCCCTTTAAAAAATTTGGTGACGATTAAACAATTTATTTTTCTTAAGGTACTGCTCAATCTACAAAGTGATTCATGACATTGTTATAATATTACATATAGGAAAGCTGAATGGTTTCACATGTAAATGGGGACATCAAAATGACACAAGTTGATTTGTGGATTTACCAACATGCTTTTCAGTCCCACACAGTACAGTACAGCAAGAGGAAACATTAGTGTGCGGGTAAATTTGCCTGCATTAAAACAAGACTCCATTGTTTTGACAGTAAACAATAGCCATCCACACTGAAACACCCTGCATCTTTCTATGCAGGATAAGTCAATGATGTTTGTGTGGTTTGTCTCGTTTCAGAAATAACACGATGTGAGGGCATGTTTTCAGGAAAACAAAAAACCGCCGCACTTCTCCTTTTGTTTTCGCTCTGAGCGAAGGCTGTGACTATAAATGTTCATGGACGAAAGCAAAAGTTTGGACAAGGCAACTGCATGGTTGTTTTACTCATACTGTCTATCATGAATATGCAGATATAGGAGCTGATTAGAAACGCTGGGCGGCATCTGGTGTTGTCATACATGCCCTTTGTGAAATGTGACTTGTACCTCCTGTAGTCATACACCATGTGTAAAAAATGTGTGTTGCAACTGTATCATATCATATGTTATTCTACACTGTACATGTACTGTAATAGTAATAAGCCATGTGTTATGGACATCATTTTGTGCTGGACACATGTTGCTCATATGTCAACATGCATGTGACTTGTCAGCAGCACAGTGCGCCCCATTCCTCTAATGCACAACCAGTAGAGCAGTCAGAGTGTGCAGCCTGCCTTTTCACACAGCACGCGACGGCCACATCCTGACTGTAGACGGTGCTCCGTGCGAACTCTGTAGAGAAATAGACGAAGAAAGTTGTCGCCCCTCATTTGCATGTGATGAATATTCACGAGGGTGAATCACCGCGTCAACTCTTGTGGTGTGGTATCCACTCAGTGCAGTGCAGTGCAGTGCAGTGCGGTGCGGACCCGCACGTTATTGTAGGTGATCTAGATAGACAGATCAAGGTCTGATGTGTGCAATTTGCCGACCCCCCCCCCCCTCTCCTCTCCTCTCCTCCCTGCGTAAGATCCACTCGCCAGCCGTGTACCAGCGAGTGTCTGCACTACGCAGAGGATCGCCTACCTTACCGCTTACCCCCCCAGCCAAGTAGTTGCCGGCTCAGTCTCCGTCGGTAGCGGAAACTGATCGCGAGCGATCGCCGTGACTTCACCTGATTAGATCGTGACCTTGGTGAACCGCCTTTTCCAGTGGAGGGGTCGGGGAAGGGTTTGAATGGTTTTTTTTGGGGGGTGCTTGGTCGCCGCCCACCAATGCTGCGATTCGTCCGCTTCTAAACTGGCAACGTGCTAAGGCCGCCGGCCGCTTCTCGTGAGCTCGCTCTTGGGATTCTTGGAGTTCTCGTGTCCACGAGTTTCGGCAATACATCGTCCTGTGTGTACCCGTGAGGCTGTGAGTACCCAATCAATGTAACTGTCATGGCAGATCCTTCAAGGTTTCAGGAACTGTCTTTACTTTTTTAATTTGGATAATTTCTTGCTTGACTAGTAAGGCCACCGGTGGAAATCTTCAGGTGGCCGAACGGAAATCTTTCGGTGTTCGAGAACTAGGCTACCGAATATATACCTGACTCCATAGGCCACAGATTTTGGTGGCCCAATGCCAAGTTTTAGTGGCCGCTGGCCCCTGGGGGAGGGGGGAGGCGGGGGTTCAGCGTGAGAATCAAGGCCTTGGTACAATGAATATCGCTCGGTTTCAAATCTTTCAAATCAAATCTTGGGGTGCCATCACCGACATTGGAAGTCTATGCCCATACTTCCAAGGTTATCCGGGTATTAGTCACTGGAAACTATTAGCAGTCTGTAAAATTGGCTCGCTGATTTGTTTGTCGTTCGAGGCACCACCATCCCTGTCCCCATCCCCATCCCCTCAATTCCCCTCCCCTCCCTTATCCCCTCCCTTCTCCCCTCCCTTCTCCCCTCCCCTCCCCTACCCTCCCCTCCCCTTCCCTCCCCTCCCCTCCCCTCCCCTCCCCTCCCCTCCCCTCCCCTCCCCTACCCTCCCCTTCCGTCTCCTCGCCTCCCCTCACTTCCCTTCCCTCCCTTCTCCTCCCCTCGCCTCCCCTCCCCTCACTTCCCCTCGCCTCCCTTCTCGCCTCCCTTCTCGCCTCCCTTCTCGCCTCCCCTCGCCTCCCCTCGCCTCCCCTCGCCTCGCCTCCCCTCGCCTCGCCTCACCTCCTCTCCCCTCGCCTCCCCTCGCCTCCCCTCCCCTCGCCTCCCCTCCTCTCCCCATCCCCATCCCTGTCCCCATCTCCTTCGACCTCCCCTCCCCTTTCCCCTCCCCTTTCCCCTCCCCTTTCCCCTCCCCTTTCCCCTCCCCTTTCCCCTCCCCTCTCCCTCCCCTCCCCTCCCCTCCCCGTCCCTGTCCCCATCCCCGGCCCCCTCCTCGTCCCCTACAAGATTAAAACTTTCAACACGGATCACTTTGTTTGGCGTGAGTCATAGGCGAGGTTTAAAAAGAATGTGAGCAGTGTGAACGAGAGCGGCGCTGCCTCACAAGGGCCAGACCTTGTTCAGACTAACCGTAGAGTCACACATTTCACTGACTGAAGGTCCACCATTTCCACTTTTTTGTTTTGTTTAGTAAGCGCTGTATTACTCAGTGTTTTGCCCAATTGTCTGTCGGCAAAACACAAACCAAACAAGATGCTGGTTGACTGTCACTCCTGCGGAGTGATGACCCTAATTGGGACAGAGGGAGGAGGGGGGGATGAGCGAGAGTGATTGATCACATTATCTGAGTCCCTTTACTGATCTAGACGCCAACAGATGTTGTGGCAGTACAAACAAGGAAGTGCCATAATGTGTTTGTGTGTTGTTTCTAATTGACGGTGCCTGATACCGAACATCGAATATGCACATGTGTGCATCGAGCTCAGTCAGTGCACAATCTCCCAAGCAATATTTCTCACAAGTCAGAGGACTTGACGTTTCGATCTGCTCAAAGGCACTTTGCCTTTGAGAAAGGTCCTGCTAGGATTGAAACGTCGTGCCCTCTAACTTTTGAGATTTGTGACCCGGCACAGCATAATGAGGAATAACCTCACTTTTGAGATTTTGAGGTTTTCTAATGATGTGAAAGAGTATACCATTAGCTTTCAAATGATATCAAAATATAATATCCTCTAATACTTAAAATTTCCGAAAATAAAAAAAAGAAAATTTATTTGTAATCGAATTGTGAAGATACTTTAACTTCAGGCGTTGTTTACTCAAAAAGTGTTTTGGTGGGATATTCCTCATGTCGTTGTGCTGGGTCACATTTATGTACTGCAGGTCATTTTGGTCAGTGAGCAGTTTGCAACAGTTGTTTTTTGTATTTACTTCAAGCAATTATTTCTGGACAAGAATTGTCAAGAATATTTTTTTTGAGGGGTTTACGCCGCGATCCTAGCACGGATCCCTGATCAATGGCAGAATGGCAAACGCAGATAGAAAATGAGGGAGAGGAATAAACGGATGGCGAAAGATGAATCGAGGAGGAAAGGTGACAGACTAGCCAGGGTGAGATTAAAGGGAAGGGCAAAGAATACGGAAGGGAAGGGACTGATTGGGTGATTGGGTGTCATTAATATTCTGCAAAAAACTTTGACTGAACCGGGACTTGAACCTGAGACCTCTGGTTTTTGCCTTTGTGAGTCCCCTTCTATAACCTTCTATATTTTGTGTACCAGTGCTCTTTCCATCTGGACTATCCAGCCCTTAGATGGTGGCCTTCCCTAATAGTGTACTAGTCTTTGCCGGGGTGGGGGCACCAGTCATAAGCATTCAACCATTAACTGCCGTATATCTCCAGGGATCACACCCCCGCTTTCATTTAGGTGTAAACCAATTGTTGTAAACCTGGCTACGGCAGCTCGGGAATCATAACAAGCGGATGCAGCTTTGAGGCAACCAAATGAAGGGAGAACTAAAGCAACATTTTGTGTCACTTTAAGTCAGAACCATTTTGGATATGGGAGTGGATGGTCCAGCTCTGCTCAGAATGCAAAACTTGCAGGAATTGCCTTTTCGGTCCTCACTTTTATTCAGAGGGATGTCTAGGTGTCTTGAAGACTTCCTATTTCGATGTGAACAGTCATGGCGGTTATGATCTGAGCAGGACCTTACTCGCAAAGGCAGAGAAGGATCCTGCCGAGTGCAAATCATCAGTACCTCGAAGTAGCCAAGAAGTCTCCCTTTCTGTGGCAGGACGACTTACACGGAGACTCTGAAATGGGAGTTTGTCGAGAGCATGTCTATTTAAGCCACTCACACACCCAACAGCGATTCTGTACGAGGGCTCGAAATATCCACTGGGCTGTGGACCGAGTTTTTCTCATGACATGGTTGACGGATTGAGCCGAAACTTAGGCAGGCGCGTTAATTTGTGTGCCGGTATACGTTGAGTTTGACAAAGTATTGGGAGCCCTTCTTTGGCCTTGGCAAATGGCGTGCCCGACTTTTATGGCTCACGGTGTTCACATTCAGTGGCAAGACTCTGATGCACGCACATATCCGTGGAACTCGGTGCAGAGCCACAGGCAGCCGTGCAGAAGTCAAGGTTGGGGTTATTCCCTGGTTTCCTGTGCGGGTGTCAGGCGCAGCAAACGTCTTTTGCAGCTGTTCCCTTTGCCAGGAAAACTAGAAGGAGAAAAAGGAAGAAGAAGAAGAAGAAGAACTAGGATTACGGTCTACAGGTGCCCCGGGTTGAACTCAGTTTGTCTTGCCACCAGTCAAAGAGAGTTCAACTGGAACAGACACTACGAAAATAATCGTGATTTGAATCGCGATTCAAAAACCTTTTGTTGAGGGGGGTAAAAAATTGGGAGCCGATTAGGGTTAGCAGTTGTGGTCAAATCACGTTTATCGTGTTTATTTGGTGTATAGTGGAAACGGCCCTAATGATTGCTTTGTTTTTGTTTCTAAGAACCACCCTCTTTTTGAGGGCAGCCAGCACTTATTGCAGTTTGTGTTTGTTATTCAGCTTTTTTGATAGTTGCAGATTAAAAATAGAAACCCAAACCTCAAAACGCTGCAAATCCTTTTACAGGGCACATTTTGTTTGGGGTCATGCAGTACACACAAACCGATATTTGTATCCTTGTGGAGACATTGCTTTGTTCTCGTGCACTATAAAACCGAGTGACAAACAATGTTTTAAAATTGCTCCCATTTCAACCACATTCACTTTCCTGGATAGAAAATTGGACAGTACGTCCGTCCCTTTTATATAACACCTCAATTTGCGACCGATTCTTACCCGTCACAAATTTCCTGTTTTTGAGTTATTTCCAAAAATCAGTTTTGTGAAAACCTTGCGGAGACCTATGATACACCTTTACAATTTCCCTGTGGAGACCTATTCAACCTATTGGACTAGGTCTCCACAAGGCACTAGATTCATGCCCACTGACTTCTAGACTGGTTAACATGAAATCATTTTATCTTTATTTGAAAACAAATACACAACCATATGATATGGCTTCTTTTTCATGTTTTTGGCAAAGACTAGTTGACTACGGGTATTTGGTAAGGCCACCATCTAAGGGTTGGATAGCTCAGATGTAAAGAGCGCTGCCATGCAAATCCAGAGGTCTCGGATTTATATCACAGTCCGGTCAACGTTTTCTTTGCAATTTTTCAAAATCGTTTTGTTTAGTTTACTTGCAAATTGGTGGAGCAAAAAACTTGCAAAATTCCCTGTGGAGACCTATTCAACCTGTTGGACTAGGTCTCCACAAGGCACTAGATTCCTGCCCACATGGGTCTGTGCCAGTCATGTCCAGGCATGTTGTGTCAGGCCCATGCCTGATGCCATTATTCTGAAATAACCGGATGGATGACAGACGAGGTAGTACGGCCACAGAAACAAAATGCACCAAATTTTAGCCACCCCCCCCCACAGACACACATGAAATCTGATCCAACACAGTTCACAGGGAAAGGACCTCCCCCCCCCCCCCCATAAAAAAAGACCTTTGGACATAGACTTGTCGGCACGCGCCAACTACCGGATATCAGAGCTATTATATTATCTTTTGCAGACATTGGACTACATTGGAAATGGTTTGGGGTGGGGAAGGATGGGGGGAGGTTGGTATACTCGGAGGGAAGTTTGGGATAATTAACCACAAGGATCCGAGGAGAGGGGGGAAGGAGAATTGAAGATCGGTCTGGTCTCCAGACCGGTCAAGGGTGAAGTCTGATGCCCCTCCACAGCAAAGCAATCTGCGGGGAGTCCGGGACCAAGACAGACAATCCTGCCACACAAATCATATTGGAAACAGTCAACACACTCTGCCATTGAAGCATTGACTTAATAGCAAGATTTGTTTTACTGTACTTGCCTGTCGGGCTAGCAGCTTGGAACATTTTGGTTGTCTGACAAAAAAAAATTTTGGTCGTCCCGGGATGTCTGACTACCGATTCTGCGAGGCCTGCATTGGGTACATACACATGCATGATTTTAAAAAAGCACCTTTTGCAAAGATCACATAACTCCAAAACAACAAACAACTACATAATTTCTCGCATCACGCAAAATAAGAACACACAGTTACCAATTTGCAAGTAAACTAGACAAAACGATTTTGAAAAATGGCAAAGAAAACGTTGACCGGACTGTGATATAAATCCGAGACCTCTGGATTTGCATAGCAGCGCTCTTTACATCTGAGCTATCCAACCCTTAGCTGGTGGCCTTACCCAATACCGGTAGTCAACTAGTCTTTGCCAAAAACATGAAAAAGAAGCCATATCGTCTGGTTGTGTATTTGTTTTCAAAAAAAGATAAAATGATTTCATGTTAACCAGTCTAGAAGTCAGTGAGCATGTATCTAGTGCCTTGTGGAGACCTAGGACAATAGGTTGAATAGGTCTCCACAGGGAAATTGTAAAGGTGTATACACGAAGGTCTCCACAAGGATTTTACAAAACTGGTATTAGAAAAAAAATCAAAAAAGGGGAAATTTTGTGGTGAAATAAGGTGGAGCGGTGCATTGTAGAATTGAAACAAGAATTCTTTTTCTGCATATCTTTTACACACTCCACTTGGCAAGTAATCACAATCATTATTAGAAAAGTCACACTAATAATGGTGTCCAAATAGCAATTCAAATCCCACTAATTATCGTGATTATTATGTAGGCCTACTGTATGCACACACCAAAAGTGAAGTTTGAATTGCAATTTCAATAGCGATCCAAATATTCACAATTTGTTTTGTAGCTGCGTGAAAGGCCCAAGTGTACAGTATTTCCTCGAGGGATTCTGGGTGAGTGTAGATTAGCAACGAAGGAGGAAGTGGTTGTGTGAATTAGGGACCACACAGATATAAAGTCGTGTAGTTGCCAAACAAAGAATCCCTCGACTTGAGTCTGATTGATCCAATTGCCAGTTTCCTAGGAAATGTCCCCGGGACTATCACAGCTGTTTTGTGAATCAAATGTTACCATGATTACTGATAGGAGCCAACTGACCTCTTCCATGACCCACAACCTAACTTGTTTGGCTTTCAAACAAAAAAAGGGAAAACTGACTGGGATTTTTTGAACAAATTGAACAATTGACAAAAAAACTTTGCCTGGACCAGGACTAGTCCCAGTCCGGTCTTTGAGCCAGAGCCAGAGGATCAGCCAGAGCCAAAGCCTGAGCCTGAGCCAGAGCCAGAGCCAGAGCCAGAGCCAGAGCCAGAGCCAGAGCCAGAGCCAGAGCCAGAGCCAGAGCCAGAGCCAGAGCCAGAGCCTGAGCCAGAGCCTGAGCCAGAGCCAGAGCCTGACCCAGAATCAGAGCCAGAGCCAGAGCCAGAGCCAGAGCTTGAGCCAGATCCTGAGCCTGAGCCAGAGCCAGAGCCAGAGCCTGAGACTGAGCCTGAGCCAGAGCCTGAGCCAGAGCCAGAGCCTGAGCCAGAGCCAGAGCCTGACCCAGAGTCAGAGCCAGACCCTGAGCCTGAGCCTGAGCCAGAGCCAGAGCCAGAGCCTGAGCAAGAGCCAGAGCCAGAGCCTGACCCAGAGTCAGAGCCAGACCCTGAGCCTGAGCCAGAGCCAGAGCCAGAGCCAGAGCCAGAGCCTGAGCAAGAGCCAGAGCCAGAGCCTGACCCAGAGCCTGACCCAGAGCCTGACCCAGAACCAGAGCCAGAGCCAGAGCCTGAGTAAGAGCAAGAGCCTGACCCAGAGCCAGAGCCAGAGCCAGGAGGGAGTTTTTGCAAGGGCCCTACCTAGGTACTGTATGCTAAACAATGGACTGCAGAATTTCACGACAATTAAGCAAAACGAATGTGGCCAGTATAGACCAGCAGAAATATTGTGCGGGACTAAACTGGATCAACCAGCACACTTGGCACAGTGCCTGCTGGTCACCCCTCGCACATCCAACCATCCTTTCTGGACCCTTTTTTTTAAGTCGTTTGACCTCAATAGCACTGTACCCTAGTCCTCCAGAATCCCTCCCATAAACTGCTCGGTCTGACCTCAGTAGCTCAGTTCAAAGAAGATGTAATGCACACGAATGAGCTCCACGTTCCATTAACCTACATCCAGCAACAACGTCCATATATAAATTGAAGCTGGTGCCGATTGGCCTTGTATACATGTACATGTAGTTAAACTACCACAACTTTTGAAAATCCAGTGTGAATGCAAGGTAAACTAGCATCCCCTGTTAAGTTTGCCGCATTTTTTTTGTAAAAGAAACTCTTTGTTCCAACAAGCCTGAATATGGGGATCTGTATGAAATGTCAATGAAACCTCAGAGCAGGCCTTTGGAACAAGTATTGTGTACCGGCATCCCAATAGAATCCAGCTTTAGGAGGTTGTGAAGAAAAAAATGTCAATCTGTTGCTAACTGCTTACCAAGCCTCAAAATTTAGTGGGCCTGACGTTTCGATCCTAGCAGGACCTTTCTCAAAGGTCCAACCCGTTGGACCTGTGGTAAAATGCAGAGTTGTAGTTAGCGGCCTAACGTTTTGATCCTAGCAGGATAGATCATCAGAGGCTAAATGACTCAAACATGTAAGTGGAGAAATAAGACAGTTTGCCTAGGGTTAGTCAAGTGGAAAGGAGTTTGGTTGGGATTGCGATAGTGTCATTTTTTTATGATAAGCAAACTGGTGGGTGTATTTTGGATGCACCTTTTTTTCACTTCCAGACAGTGGTCTCCCCTGGGCCATTAAACAGGTCACTGGTGAAAGTGTTTCTCCATTTCACTGTTGAAATTGTTAACAATACCCCTCTCTTTTCCTTTCCTTTTGTTTGTTTCACGATAAAGTTTCAAATAGATTGGCAAGTTCGTGCGTCAAATATAGCAGACACAAATGTCACATTTGTCTGTCTTTTTCAGGAGGGGCAGATATAAAAAAAAACTCCCTTCCCTTTTTCGTCTATTTTGGGCATTTCTGTTTAACCTTTCCCCCCCCCCTCCACACTTTTTTTTGAAGAAGTCGTGACCAATAGGTTCTGTCTGCACATGAGTCCCGTCATCGCCGTGTGTAGGTTGACTCATTGCGTCTGCTCCAGCCAGACGCGATCGATAATAATAGCGCTCACTCGGCGGAAAAATGAACAGCATGAGTAACTCCCCTCCCCAGCGCCTCTCACCATTGCACACAAAAAAGAATTCTGTCTCGTTTTTTTAAAAATCTGATCAGTTCCCCTCCTCCTCCTCATCTTCTCCTCTTCTTCCCTCTCCTCCCCTCTCCTCCTCTTCCCTCTCCTCCCCTCTCCTCCTCCTCTTCCCTCTCCTCTCCTCCTCTCCTTCCCTCTCCTCCTTCTCCTCCTCCTCCTCTTCCCTCTTCCCTCTCCTCCTCTCCTCTTCTCCTCTCTTTCTCCTCTCCTCACTCCCCTCTTCCTTCTCCTTTTTCATCTCCTATTCCTCCTCTCCTCCTCACTCCCCTCCTCTTCCTTCTCCTCAAGTTTCACCTCCTCTTCCTTCTCTCCTCTTCCTCCTCCTCCTCTTTACCCTCCTCCACTCCTCCCTCTCCTTTCTCCTCTTCCTTCTCCATCAGACAGTCTACTTTTTTGGCTTTTCTGTCACTACACTAACTACAGCATAGCAGAAAGGTCTTTCCTTGTGTTCTGAATTGTTTTCTCTAAGACTTCTTCTTCTCATGGTATGGTATTTTCTATTCAATCATCATTGTAGACAAACAGGCTGAATTGCACATGATTTCACAGTGATATAAAATAAAGACAAGAATATACAATTAATATACAACAATAATTATAGAGAGCGACCTCCCCCGGTAGATATTATCAGCTGAGATGGTCTAGGGCCGGATAGATTAGGTTATTCCAAAGCCTTGAAAGGAAGGAAATTGGGCTATTTTTAAACTGCTCAGTTTTACGCGTACATGTAACTTCCTTGAACGGTTTGCAATTTCTGAAGTTCCTAGATATGGCATCATTCAATGGCAGGCAGTGGCAACACTGACGGGATTTCGCAAGGATTTTGAATTTTAGGCAGAGTCTATTTCTTCTATCACAGTGTTTCAAGTTGGACAAGGTTTAGAGCAATTTTGTATCTTTGATGCCTAAAAGTAAATGTAAAAAGACATTTCTGCACCCTTTCAATTTGGTGAGTTTTGCTTCCTTGTCGGCCAAAAGGGCCGTAGACAATGCACCCTGGCATTCTACTCTGATGATATAATGTGGAAAATCTGCGATGACACCATGTAAGCCTTCTCATTCTTGTAAAAATTGCCCCTTTGCCTTTGAGAAAGGTCCTGCTAGGATCGAAACGTCAGGCCCTCTAACTTTTGAGATTCGTGTAAAAATTGCAACACAGCGTGCCTATGAGGTTCGGTTAACGACACAAAGTAGTACTGATTTGATTTCCGTCTTGAAGTGTGTTTCTGAGTGATTGTCGCGTTTGAAAAACGATTTTCCAGATCGTGAAAATGCCGAGGAAATGTATACATGTCCGCTCTCCCTCTTGACATGTCACTGTGTCACGGTGTGCACACACAGAGCTCAGATCTGTGAATCATACCTGTATCTGAACGTGAACCATTCCCAGTCCCGAAACTGTCACACGGCATGTCTCGCTTCCTCAATCACAACCCCCCCCCCCAAAAAAAAGAAACCCCTTTTCTTTGCGGCTTCTTTAAAGGGACAGGTCAAAAGCATTGTTTGGTTTTCATCCTTGTCTTGTGCTGACAGGTTTGTGTAATCGTTGGCACAATCTACGGAAGTCGGATTTAAGTTGGCCAGCGTCTTTAACGCTTGATCCGTTGACGCGCTAATTGACAATGCTAATGAGATATGAATGGGCCGCTTGTTTTTGTTGTTTGTCTGTGGTAATTAAAAGAGGGTGTGATCCCCTGAGGGTGGTACGGAAGTTTGTGGTTAATTGCGTTTGACTGACAAACCAACCCCCCCCCCCCCCCGGGCACCTTTGCAGCAAGAAAGGTTGGCTATTTTATTTTCACTGGTTCCCACCAAAGGTATGGATAGCTTATGCTGTCCTGTGCTGGAAGTGTCTACCAGTGGCTTGCGGTCTATTTCACCACACTCATCATAACTTACGATCAGTTGCAAGGCGATGAAATTTTCCTTAGAGTCATATGAAACTGCTTGCTGACCTACATGAACAAAATGCTCGTCTGAGAAATACAGAGGGTCTACGGTCTATTTCATGAAGCCCATCGTATTTTACGATCAATTTCAACATGATTAGCGACGCGCAGAAACTATACGGCCTGTCACAACTAACGACTGGTTATCCATCGTAAGTTGAGTTACGACACATCGTAAGGCTTTGCGAAATCCACACCTGGACTGAAATCCCAGTGTCTTCCAGTTAGTTAACGTTGCTCCTAATTCCTAGATCGATCGGAAAAATAAACACCCCAACATAATCCCCTTCCTATGCTCGGCTAGTGATGAGACCAAGGTTTTAGAAGCATGTGGTGCCGTCTCCGAACTGCTGTAGGTGGTTCAATGAGGGTTTGCCCTGCTCGACGTGATAAACCCTGAGTGCTCGGTGCTTTGCCCGATGCCTGAAGAAAAGAATCCGGGCAGCACAGGCGGGATTCTAACCCGCGACTCCTGCTTTCTAGTGCAGACGGTCATTATTATTATTTATTCGGCCAAAGAAAACAAGCATTATCATTATTATTATTATTTTTTATTCGACCAAGGAAAACAAACAAGAAGTACATTCACGGTGAGAAAGGTCATACAGTCTATATCATGGAAATTCAAGAGTGGAGAAAAATGGTTGAATAAATACCAAACAAGGAGAACATTATGCACTTGTATCAGAGATGTGATAGGTCCGGATGAGAAGGGGAAGAGATGGGGCAAGGACTGGGGATGAGGGGAAGAGATTGGGCAAGAGGGTAAGAGGGAAGGAGAACAAAAAGCAGAGTAAGGACAATCCAATCTAAGATGGCCAGGAGGAACAAAAGTGAAAAACACTGTGACTCAAAAGCCTGTTCCTCCAGTCCTAGGTTGATGAATAAATAGCTAACTATAGTAAACTTAGTAACTTAGTAAAAACAATCAAATACAAGTAAATGGTATTGATAAGATAAATCATTTATTAAAAGATGATAAAAATCATGGAAATGCAGGATATATTTGAGAAATATCATGTTATATTTATGATGCTGTAGGTGGGTTAAGAACTTATTGTTATTTTGCATACTGGAGTAAGCTGTGATCATCCCTAGAGACACACAGCTGACTATGGTGAAATGCTCCTGTCTGGTACCCCAACTCCAGCAAAGATATTAGTTCAGTATCTGGTAAAGGACCCTGACCTCAGTGCCAAATAGCTTCCGGTCGTAGAGTGCCGGTACGTTAAACCGGAGGTCTCGGGTTCAAACCCAAACCAAATGCCCTTTGCCCTTTGATTTGCACATAATTATCAAAGTGAAAGTCGGACGACCAAACCAGTCTGACTACATATGGGACTACAGTGAAACCTACGTAATTGGAAAGTAAAACTGTAGATCATACAGTATGATAGTTATATTTCAGTCTTTGGGATATGTAAACCTATCCAAGACAGCATATTTTTGTTTCTATAGTATTATGCACAATATTTTGCTTACTGACAAAAATTACCAAAATGCGAATATCTAAAATTAGGAGGGCCTGACGTTTTGATCCTATATAATGTATTAGATATGAGTGTACTGGATATATAATCACTTGGTCATCGTAGCGACGTTGTCCGTTTGAGCAAGGAGAAAATGTGTATGAAGCGTCTTTGTACAATTCAACCACATGGCCTCAACATCCAGGAGGGGAATGATGAAAACCATGCGTGTTTACTTATAATCCCTCTTTTGTGTTCACTCCCCCACTTCTCTCGTTCACCCTTTCCCCTTTGATGTTTTCCCCTTCCACTACCTAATCCCTACCCAAACCCCTGCCCTTCCCTTTGATCTCACCCCAATAATAATAGAAAAATAATCCGGAAATAGCAAGATTTGGCGAGGGAATTGTATAAGTTGCGGTGTGTGTCCCTTTGGTAGTGGGTGCCTTAGGTCCAATTCCACAGGCATTAGAAAAGCACCTTGACATTGTCGGGTCATCGGTAAAGGTCCGACTACTCCAGGAAGTGACCCTACTAGGAACCGCTAGGATCCTTAGGAAAACCCTCGAGATCTAACACGTCTAAGGCTACGGGACGTGGCTTGATCCGAGGTGAATCCAGCCGCTTTGCTTAGTGCGTATTTAACATAATGACAATGTAGCCATCAACGAGAGTGCAACACTGAGACTAGACCACGGCCCTGACTCCCAGTGTACTGGTGGAGTTGTCGCGATGGATGGACAAGCTTAAACACAATGGACAGTTAATGGGACTCACAATAGTCCCTCCATGGGCCATTCATAATTTATGCATCCCTTAATTAATCCCCTGACTGCCTGTAGGCTCGTGGGCAATTATTGCAATCACTCAAACCAGACATCCAGACATCACACTGCCTCAACAACTTGGCTATGAGTAGCGGCTATTTGTTCATCTCTGTTTTCACATAAAAATCAACGTGGTTGTGGTGTTTTGTTTGTATTCTGGCACATGTTTATCTAGTGAAGGTCTCCTCCTTCGAGTTAATCTTGTGTACATAGGTGTACAACACTGTACAGTTCGTGTTGCGTTGCACAAACTGAGTCATTTGCATTTCCTCGTTAGAACAGACATTTACATGGTGCTTCCCAGATCAGCCCCAAATTCCAAAGTCAATCAGTGTTCAGCTAGGCTCCTATTTATATCGTCCTGCGGTCAATGCAGTCTATATGTCAACTCCCTATACGGTGCAAACATTTACAAGGACTGAAATACAAAAAACCACATTGTCAGATATTTTTAGATAAGATATATTGGTTCTCTCATCTTCTCCCTTTTCCTTCCCTCTCCCTCTCCCTATCCCTCTCCCTCTCCCTCTCCCCTCTCTCTCTCCCCCCCTCCCTCTCCCTCTCCCTCTCCCTCTCCCTCTCCCTCTCCCTCTCCCTCTCCCTCTCCCTCTCCCTCTCCCTCTCCCTCTCCCTCTCCTTCTTCCTCTCCCTCTCCCTCTCCCTCTCCCTCTCCCTCTCCCTCTCCCTCTCCCTCTCCCTCTCCCTCTCCCTCTCCCTCTCCCTCTCCCTCTCCCTCTCCCTCTCCCTCTCCCTCTCCCTCTCCCTCTCCCTCTCCCTCTCCCATCCCCCTCCTCTCCCTCTCCCTCTCCCTCTTCCTCTCCCTCTCCCTCTCCCTCTCCCTCTCCCTCTCCCTCTCCCTCTCCCTCTCCCTCTCCCTCTCCCTCTCCCTCTCCCTCTCCCTCTCCCTCTCCCTCTCCCATCCCTCTCCCTCTCCCTCTCCCTCTCCCTCTCCCTCTCCCTCTCCCTCTCCCTCTCCCTCTCCCTCTCCCTCTCCCTCTCCCTCTCCCTCTCCCTCTCCCTCTCCCTCTCCCTCTCCCTCTCCCTCTCCCTCTCCCTCTCCCTCTCCCTCTCCCTCTCCCTCTCCCTCTCCCTCTCCCTCTCCCTCTCCCTCTCCCTCTCCCTCTCCCTCTCCCTCTCCCTCTCCCTCTCCCTCTCTCCCTCTCTCCTTCTCCCTCTCTCCCTCTCCCTCTCCCTCTCCCTCTCCCTCTCCCTCTCTATCCCCCTCCCCCTTCCCCTTCCTCACACACAGACTCCTGACTGGTTCCCATCAGGAACCATACCGTACACTTACTCATTTCCCACAAAGTGTAGGAACCGGTGAACAAAAAAATAAAAAATTGGGGGGGGGCGCTGTTTTTAGAGGGGAGTTTACAAATAGATAATTCATCATCATTGGGTAACAGCCCCTTTCCTTCCTCTGTCCGTTCTGGTGATTGTTCCCCCAGTCTGGAAGGGGGGGGGGGGGTAGGGTGCTGACTGAGACAACTCGTATGACCTCTGACCTCCACAGCTTGTCATCCAATACAGGGTGTCATCCCACATCTCCTAATTCTAGCTTTCCTGAGAGGATTTTTTCCCCTCCAACGTGAGGCGAGGATAATAGAGGCGCGTTTTTCTTTGCCTACAAAACTTCGACCGAGGAAAAGTGTCCTCTGGAGAGTCTGTTGACCCATTTGCCTGAGATTCTCTCCCAATAATTAGAGGGAAGTTGTCATTGCGGTCGTTAAGATAAGATAAGCTTGGAACTATGGTCTCTTCTCTAGAGCGGAGTACATGTCTGAACATATTCTTCCGAATTTCCTCATTGGCCTTAAACCATTCTTTGTACAGGGCTACATTTGTACTGTACAATGTACAAGATAAGTACATGTGGGCAATTCCACGGTTACACTTATAGGTGCTTAGCACAGCTCCATTGGCTCGAGTATGAAGATGAAAGACTATCAAGTCTCCATTTTTGTACCA